>CM028355.1:15015877-15361684 GCA_016618105.1 Dendrobium huoshanense
TTGAGTGAGAGGTAGTGCAACTTCGATGGCCCTAGCCATTGCTTGGTCCTGATTAGTAAATATTGTCATTGGATGTTTATCACCTATTCTTTGTATTAATGTTATAAATAATCACGTAAATGATTCAATTATTTTCTCTGACAAAAAGGTCACAATAAGTAAAATATTTTGTCAAAGATAATTTACACCGACAAATAGGGCACAAACTAAATTATATTTATTAAGCCTATAGCTCGTATAAAAATCACCACATCTCTAAAATAGTCATAATCTATCCCAGCCATCCCATCAACCCATAAAAATTTATTAATATATCAAACTCATCAAATTGGACATCCCATGCAAACATGTTGTCATCAACTTGTCGATATTTAAATAATTAAAGTAAGTCATTAGTGTCTCCAAATTCAATCTATGCTCTTTTCTCCTTCTAAATGAAGTTGTATGCATCCCTTTTAGTGAATCCATCATTCATGACACCTTTAACTTCCTCAACGAGGTATGAGAATGCATCAACTGTTCTAATCCCAGCTTCTGTCATTGACTTCAAAATGGAAGCTCTGTCATCATCAATATTCCAACATGATCTCAGGAGGTGCCTGCCCTCTGGCCTAACCAATTTACGATTTTGAGTTTCAATAATTTTTTGACAATCCAATTTTCAGATTCATCAATTGCAAAGTTGATCAAAGATGGACAACCTGTTCTGGCTTCAGATCTTCTACATTTTTTTTGGGAATTAAGATCAAATCTCTTCTTGAAACCATCTTTTGAACATACAAAGTCCTTGGATTTAATCTTTCTAAAATTTGTCCAGTAACTATGATGGTCCTTGCACACATTAAAACTTCGTTTGGGATGGCTTTTTATTGGTTCTTAAAGCAACTTTCTAGTATAAAAATTTAAATTTTTATACTAGAAAGCTTCTTTAAGAAGCGGTAAGAAAGCCATCCCAAACGAAGCCAAAAACCACTATGATTGGCATAATTACAGTAAGCAGCATAATCTTCTTTTTCATTTTTAAATACAACCTGAACAAAAGAAGAAAGCATAGTAATAGCGCAGTAAAAGCGCAATAAATGCATTGTGAAAGCGCAGTGAAAGTAAAGTGAAAGTGCAATAAAAGCGCAGTAAAATCAGCAAAAATGCAGTATAAGTCCAAATTCTATTTGAAATCAAGCAATGTTAGTATAACACAATACAAAGTAAAGCAAGCAATGCCGGTATAACATAGTACAAAGCAAAAGCAAGCAATGTTAGTATAACACAATACAAAGCAAAGCAAAGGAACTCTTTGAAACGTGCATTTAATCTGAAGAAACTTTAATAAGACCACAAACAAATTCTATACATCGCTTGAAACATTTCCAAAAGCTTAGGATAAGGTAGAAATTTATCGATAATTTGAAACTAGCAGCTGATCCAACAAAACTACCTTCCAATTCCTAAAAAATTACAAACATGTGCTCAACATTCATGTCCTGTGAGCGAGAAATTATTCTGTGTGAAATTCGGTCATAAAGATGTGTTCGATTGCTTACGTGGAAAGGGCTAAAAAGTCAATTGACTTGCATAAACTCGATGATACCTGACCCGTCTTCCAGCCCAACCCGGGAGATAACGTTAAATTTAGGTTGGTGCTTTATTTTCAGAATTTAAGGCGTGAATCACCGCAATATATAACGCTTAGAGCCAAAAATTTTGCAGAAAAAATGTCGATGAAGATGAAGATTGATCTGGATCTGGAGGAGGATGTTGGTTTTTATGAGCAGACAATATTTTCGCAGGTCTTGGAGGAAGCCGATAACCTGGAGAATGTCGACGTCCAGGAAATAAGCGCACATGAAGCATAACACCTAAAACCAGTGTGACTGGATGAAATGTTCAGCTTATCAGTAAATTTTGCCTTCTTCCAAGTTTTCTTCATAGCAATGTTGCAATTAAATATCTTTACATAGTCATTTTTTTATGTAATTATTTTAGGGTACAGAGATTTTCGATGTATTTATTATGTTTAACATAGATGCGTATTTTTATCAACAATGTACATAATGTTAAATTGTAATTGATTTTAAAAGAAGACTCGATGTTCCATCTTTTAAAGTATTATTGAGCTAGGTTACAATAACGAATTTGTAGTTCAATTTTTTTATTGCAAAGTTTTGTTGCGTATTAATTGCGTATGTATTGCTTATCTTTTTTATATATATTGAGTATCATCTGCGTATTGATTTGGTATACATTACGCATTAATTGCGCATATGTTGGGTTTTTATTGTGTATTAGTTGTGTATTGGTTGAGTATTGATTTGCTTAATTACTGCTTATTGGTTGTGTATGTGTTGCGTATTGGTTGCGTATTGGAAAATTCATTTATTGTGTATTTATCAGGATGTTTATGTTAATGAGAAAGAGGCATACGAGGATTATCGTAAATATGGATATAATCTTAGTTTTAGTGTTCGTAAGGATCATCACAGCTACTAGCCAAATTTCATAAATTTAAAATCCAAGGAGTTTGTTTGTTCAAAAGCTAGTTTCAAGAAGTTGTCTGATCTTAATATCCAAAGGAAATATCAAAGATTAGATACCCGAACTGGTTGTCCAGGTATGATTAGGTTTACAGTAGATGAAGCTGGATATTGGAAGGTGAAAAAATTTATTGAAAATCACAATCATGATTTGCCTAGGCCAGAAGACCGGCATCTTCTTAGATCATGCAGGAATATGTGTGATGAAAAAGCTTTTGTTCTTAAAGCAATGCCAGATGCTGGGATAAGAACCATTGATGCATTTTCCTTCCTTGCTGATGAAGTGGGAGGTGTCGAAAATATTAGATTCACAAGGAGGGATGCATACAACTTTATTCCAAAAATAAAAAGAACAAAGATTGAACTTAGGGACACTAATACTTTGATTGAGTTATTTAAAGAACGTCAACTTAATGATAACATGTTATCTTGGGATGTCCAGAAGGATGAATTTGATAGATTGTTAAATTTTTTTTGGGTTGATGGGATTGGTAAGATAGATCATGACTGCTTTGGTGATGTGATAATTTTTTATACAGGTTATAAGCTTAATAAGTATAATTTGGTATGTGCACCATTTGTCGGGGTTAACAATCATTGGCAAAACATTTTGCTTGGGGTGACCTTCTTGTCCGAAGAGACAATTGAATCATTTACGTGGGTGTTTACAACTTTTGTTTGAATGATGGGTGATAAATAGCCAAAAACAATATATACAGATCAAGACCAGGCAATGGCTAGGGCCATAGAAGTTGCAATACCTCACAGTCGCCATAGACTGTGCCAATGGCATATCCGTAAAAAGGCTCCATCATAAGTATCATGCTACAATACCAACAACAAAGTCAAAGGCCTCTTCAATAAGTGTTTGAGCAGATGTGACTCTGAGGAGGAGTTTGAGAATGCATGGGCTGAATTGATCATACAAGGGAACCTCCAAGATCATGTTTGGTTGCAGGATCTATATAGGATAAGGAATAAGTGGTCAATAGCCTTCAATAAAAATTATTTTAGCATGGATATTCTATCTACACAATGTAGCGAGTCTACTAATAATGTGTGTCATGGCATTTCTAAGCCCACAAGTTCTATAACTAATTGCTTTTTGGGTTTAGAGAAGGTGATGAGGAATTGGCCCCGGAATGAACAGGATGAGAATTATAAATGCAGCCAGTCCAAAATAGAACCTGTAATAAAAAAATTGCTCAATATTAAATCAAGCTGCTCAATTTTATTCAAAGAAAATATATTCATTTTTTGAACAAGAATTTTTACAAGGTGTTGGTATAATGAGTATAGAGCTTGAGTCTAGTGATTCTTCTAAATTTTTTGTCTATTACACAGAGAAAAAGGATCACTCTAAACCATGGGTTGTTGATTTTGATGCACAAAATGGTAACATTCAATGCTCCTGCAGAAAGTTTAAAATGATGAGTTTATTGTGTTCTCACTGCATAATAGTTTTGAGGCAAATGGCTATTGGGAAAATCCCTGAGAAGTACCTACTGTTGCGATGGTCAGCACGAGCTCGACAAGATATATATTCTGGTCTAAATTTGAAAGAAAATTCTCATAATAGCTCTGAAGCTTGTAGCGGATTCATATTCAAAAATTATATCAGTAGGTTTGCATATGAAATGAGCAGACGAGCGCAGCTGAATGAGGAGGGTGAAGAATTCCTATTGGCTTCGATGAGGGATAAATCTGAAAAACTCGATTTTTTTTTTATGGGAAGAGAAAGACATACAAGTCCACACAGAGGTGGCAATGTACAACTGAAAGATCCTCTGAAGTGTAGGCTTAAAGGCATATCCAATGCTAGGCTGAAAAGCCACTGGGAGAAGAAGCCAAAGAGTATGATTTCATTTTCTGACTAATTTGATTTATTTTTTATTGTGGCATATTGTTATTAATTTTTTTAGCAGGGAAACCACCAGTGAAGAAAAACACAACAAAAATTCCAACTCCTTCAAGCATGCCCGAATGCTTAATGGAGGATTTCATAAATTCTGTACACTCTAACCAACCATCAGCTCAGTAGTGTAATTTCACAAGCATACCCAAATGCTTCAATGAGGACTTCATAAATTCTATACAATCCAGTCTGCCATCTCCAGCTAAGCAGTACAATTTCAAGAGCATGCTGGAATGGTTAACGGAGGACTTCATATCACAAGCATGCCCGTCTAGTCAGGCATCAGTACAGCAGTTCACAAGCATACCCGAGTGCATGACCGACGATTTCATAGCCGGGGAACTGTCCAGTCAGCCATCAGTAAAGCGAGTAAAGTATTCTAATTTCACAAGCATACCCAAATATTTTACTCAGGAACACATAAAAGGTGTACGTTCAAAAAAGCCATCAGCAATGTACCTCAAGTTGATGATGGATATCATTAAATAAGAAAATTCTATGTAATATGAATACTTGTACTATTATCTTTAGAGATATTTATTTTATAAGGATTATTTGTTTATGGATATATGCGTATGGACTGTGTATATAATGCGTACTGGATGCGTATACACAGCGTATATAGAGCATATTTTCTATGTTTCTGAAAATACAATGTATTTTCAATTATTAATAAAGAATTTTAACCCATTATGAATTTATGATCTCCATTACTGCATTCATAATGTTTACCTATTATTAGTTTGACTCATTTTCTCTATATAACAAACTTAACTCAACAAGGGTGTACACAAATACTAAGTCTCATCATGAAAATTTTTATAATTATTTTATAACCAGTGTAAAATGAGTATTTACACGATTCATACTGAAGGATTGGATCGAATCAATTGAATTTGAATTAAATAAATTTTTTAAGGAAAAATAATTTCCGTGCGTATGGTATGCGTATCCGAGGCGTAACAAATCCGTATCGTAAGCGTATGTACTGCGTATTATGACAACCCAAAGAAATCCCAATTTATCACAATGAATAAATGTTTAAAGGCAGAGAAACCCAATATTCAACGCTTCCTGACTCTTTTGTTCACGAGACAAAGAATTCCAATCACCTTTGATTCTCCATATACTACAATGATTGCTAAACCGGTGCATAACACCCACACTCTAGAACCATCAATTGTGTAGCACAAGGGTGTACACAAATACTAAGTCTCATCATGAAAATTTTTATAATTATTTAATAACCAGTTTAAAATGAGTATTTACACGATTCATACCGAAGGATTGGATCGAATCAATTGAATTCAAATTAAATGAATTTTTTAGAGAAAAAATAATTTCTCTAAGTTGCGTATAGTATGCGTATTCGAGGCGTACCAAATGCGTATCATAAGCGTATGTACTGCGTATTATGACAACCCAAAGAAATCCCAATTTATCATAAGGAATGAATGTTCAAAGGCAGAGAAACCCAATATTCAATGCTTCCTGACTCTTTTGATCACGAGATGAAGAATTCCAACCACCTTTGATTCTCCCTATACTACAATGATTGCTAAACCAGTGAAGCATAACACCCACACTCTAGAACCATCAGTTGTGTAGCACAAGGGTGTACACAAATACTAAGCCTCATCATGAAAATTTCTATAATCATTTTATAACCAGTGTAAAATGAGTATTTACACGATTCATACCGAAGGATTGGATCGAATCAATTAAATTCAAATTAAATAATTTTTTTAAGGAAAAAACATTTCTCTGAGTTGTGTATGGTACGCATATTCGAGGCGTACCAAATACGTATCGTAAGTATATATATTGCGTATAATGACAACCCAAAGAAATCCCAATTTATGACAAGAAATGAATGTTCAAAGGCAGAGAAACCCAACATTCAACGCTTCCTGACTCTTTTGTTCACGAGATGAAGAATTCCAATCACCTTTGATTCTCTCTATACTACAATGATTGCTAAACCAGTGAAGCATAACACCCACACTCTAGAACCATCAATTATGTAGCACAAGGGTGTACACAAATACTAAGTCTCATCATGAAATTTTTCATAATCATTTTATAACCAGTGTAAAATGAGTATTTACATGATTCATTTCGAAGGATTGGATCAAATCAATTGAATTAGAATTAAATAATTTTTTTAAGAAAAAAAAAACAATTTCTGTGAGTTGCGTATGGTATGTGTATTCGAGGCGTACCAAATGCGTATCGTAAGTGTATGTACTGCGTATAATGACAACCCAAAGAAATCTCAATTTATCATAAGGAATGAATGTTCAAAGGCAGAGAAACCCAATATTCAATGCTTCTTGACTCTTTTGTTCATGAGACGAAGAATTCCAACCACCTTTGATTCTCCCTATACTACAATGATTGCTAAACCAGTGAAGCATAATATCCACACTCTAGAATCATCAATTGTGTAACACAAAGGTGTACACAAATACTAAGTCTCGTCATAAAATTTTTTATAATCATTTTATAACCAGTGTAAAATGAGTATTTACACGATTCATACCGAAGGATTGGATCGAATCAATTGAATTTGAATTAAATACATTTTTCAAGGAAAAAACAATTTCTGTGAGTTGAGTATGGTATGCGTATACGACACGTACCAAATGCGTATCGTAAGCGTATGTACTGCATATAATGACAACCCAAAGAAATCCCTATTTATTACAAGGAATGAATGTTCAAAGGCAGAGAAACCCAACATTCAACCCTTCCTAACTCTTTTGTTCACGAGACGAAGAATTCCAATCACCTTTGATTCTCCATATACTACAATGATTGTTAAACCAGTGAAGCATAACACCCACACTCTAGAACCATCAATTATGTAGCACAATGGTGTACACAAATACTAAGTCTCATCATGAAAATTTTTATAATCATTTTATAACCAGTGTAAAATGAGTATTTACACGATTCATACCGAATGATTGGATCGAATCAATTGAATTCGAATTAAATAAATTTTTTAAGAAAAAAAACAATTTCTGTGAGTTAAGTATGTATGCGTATTCGAGGCGTACCAAATGAGTATCGTAAGCGTATGTACTGCGTATAATGACAACCCAAAAAATCCCAATTTATCAAGAGGAATGAATGTTCAAAGGCAGAGAAACCCAATATTCAACGCTTCCTGACTCTTTTATTCACGAGATGAAGAATTCCAACCACCTTTGATTCTCCCTATACTACAATGATTGCTAAACCAGTGAAGCATTACACCCACACTCTAGAACCATCAATTATGTAGCACAATGGTGTACACAAATACTAAGTCTCATCATGAAAATTTTTATAATCATTTTATAACCAGTGTAAAATGAGTGTTTACATGATTCATACCGTAGGATTGGATCAAATCAATTGAATTCGAATTAAATAAATTTTTCAAGGAAAAAATAATTTTTGTGCGTTGCGTATGGTATGCGTATCCGAGGCATACCAAATACGTATCGTAAGTGTATGTACAGCGTATAATGACAACCCAAAGAAATCCATATTTATCAGAAGGAATGAATGTTTAAAGACAGAGAAACCCAAGATTCAACGCTTCCTGACCCTTTTGTTCACGAGGCGAAGAATTCCTATCACCTTTGATTCTCCTTATACTATAATGATTACTAAACTAGTGAAGCATAACACCTGCACTCTAGAACCATCAATTGTATAGCACAAGGGTGTACACAAATACTAAGTCTCATCATGAAAATTTTTATAATCATTTTATAACCAGTGTAAAATGAGTATTTACATGATTCATACCGAAGGATTGGTTCGAAACAATTGAATTCAAATTAAATAATTTTTTTAAGAAGAAAAAAACAATTTATGTGAGTTGCGTATGGTATGCGTATCCGAGGTGTACCAAATGCATATCGTAAGTGTATGTACTGCGTATAATGACAACCCAAAGAAATCCCTATTTATCACAAGGAATGAATGTTCAAAGGCAGAGAAACCCAATATTCAATGCTTCATGACTCTTTTGTTCACGAGACGAAGAATTTCAACCACCTTTGATTCTCCCTATACTACAATGATTGCTAAACCAGTGAAGCATAACACCCACACTCTAGAACCATCAATTGTGTAGCACAAGGGTGTATACAAATATTAAGTCTCATCATGAAAATTTTTATAATCATTTTATAACCAGTGTAAAATAAGTATTTACACGATTCATACTAAAGGATTGGATCGAATCAATTGAATTCAAATTAAATAAATTTTAAAGGAAAAAACAATTTCTGTGAGTTGCGTATGGTATGCGTATCCGAGGCGTACCAAATGCGTATCGTAAGTGTATGTACTGCATATAATGACAACCCAAAGAAATACCTATTTATCACAAGGAATGAATGTTCAAAGGCAGGGAAACCCAATATTCAACGCTTCCTGACTCTTTTGTTCACGAGACGAAGAATTCCAATCACCTTTGATTCTCACTATTTATCATAAGCGTATTACAAGCATATAGAATGCGTACTTTGTAAAATATTATGAAGTCATTCTTAATCACGAGGCATAAAGGATCATCGACCCTAAACACTCCATTTTATGCACAGATAATTTATATTTCATGCAGAGATAATTTATATATATCAGTTATTTACACAAAAATAAAATATAAAAAGTTCATTTCAACGAAGCACAAAATAATCTGTATGGGAATTCTGCCCTATATATTGTCATTTTTTCCTGCCAATCTTTACTCTCTCTCCACTTGAAGTTTTTTTGTCGAATAATGTTTTCCATGTATTTGCAAACAAATATTTTGCAATCTATATTGTTGGACTGAGTTGGCGCATTTTTGATTGTCTTGAAACTCCATTTGTTGATATTATCATCAAAAGCTTCTTTGCAATCCCTATATAAACTTGCAATCTGAATAATATATGGAATAGAATTTAGTTCACTGAAAAATAATTTCAAATTTTTTTAGCAATATAAGCTTAGAATCAAACTCACAATCTCTATATCAACACGTCAGAATCATAAAATTCCCACTTTTTCTTATTTTGGTAACCAACCAGAAGGGTCCAGTGTGAACCGTCAATAATTGGATTAATTTTAATGTTGCTTGAATGAACAGAATTATAGTTTACGTGTTCGATGAACAATTTTAAACTTTCATTCTTCAACTTATAATGCTGTAAGAATTAGATATAAGAATAAAATAATCGAAATATATAATTATATATAAAATAAACTAGTATACTAACCCAATATATTGGTGAGATGTATAGATATTTATGATACTATTTTGGTGAAATTTTAGCCTTCTCACTTAATAAAATGGCAAAGGAATCAACATGATCATTGTCAAGGTATCTGTCAGATAATATTTCGTCCATCCCATGTTGCAACCCATGACCCCGAGTTTGAGATTTTGATGATGCCAAATAATGAGTGTTTTTGAACTGCGTTTCATTGATTATTATTTTATTTGTTATTTTTCTTGAGCACTAACATTTCAGGAAGATCACAAGTGACTCAGGAAGAAAGGAAGACTCAAGACCGGGTAGATTAGGAGTATGAGTCAAACATTGTATTTTTCATTTATTGTATTTTTTACTTTATTGAGTCTGGCCACAAAATGCGTAAGAGTAAGAGCAACCATGCACACACACAGGGGGAGAGTTCTTTTTTAACTGCAAAAATAACTAAAATTCTTCTCTGTAGATCGTACTGTACGATTTTATTTCGTACTGTACGATCCAGCTATGTGGACAATTCTGTGAATAGATCGTACTGTACGAAGTCTTTCGTACTGTACGATATGTTCAGATCCAAAACCCTAGCCGTGACATAGTTTAAGTAAGTGATTTTGCGTCGTTCGTACTGTACGAACAAGTTCGTACTGTACGAACAAGTTCGTACTGTACGATCAGTTTTTAATACTTACTTAAATTAACCCGTGATTAGTGCATGTAATCCAGGGCTAATGAAAATTTGAACATCGTACTGTACGATAGTAATCGTACCATACGATGAACTGAGACGACATCCGATCGTCCAGACCATCGTCCTGTACGAGTAGTATCTTGTTGGATCGTACCGTACGATATTATATCATACAGTACGATTTATTTTTGTACTGTTCGTACATCTTCGTACCAGGACGACGGCTGTTTGTGAAGATCGTACTGTACGATGTTGAATCGTACTGTACGAACAGTAACGGCTAATTTTGAAATCAGAGGTTTTTGGAGCCCGTTTTTAGATGTCAATCAACTCTTTTTGGGTAAGAATTACAGAGGGGGTGAACGTAGTTAGAGAGGGATTCCAAGGGAGAAAACTCTAGAGAAATTCTTGAGGGTTGAGAGAGGAAGGAGGAGGTGAGCGTTGTGAGGGAGAAGAGGTGTGAGGGAGATCACACGGTTGCTCCAAGCTTGCTGCATCTTGCTCCTCCTGTGGCCCGAGAAGGATTTGAGGAAGGATCTCCAAAGGAAAGGCTCGTATACATCTATTACCTCGAGGTTCTCTGCCTTCTCCAGGAGGGAGAAAAACGAGAAGGTTCTCTGCCGTTGCCAAGAGGGTGAAAATAGAGTTTGGTATTCCGCCACGTCGGTTGGTGAAAGGGAGGTTTGTACAGGCTTCTCCGCCTTGCCGAGGGGGCGAAAGGAGAACTATTTTGATAGTGAAAATCCCAGAGTGGAGGACTTCGGGGAGTGGACGTAGGTCATATTTTGACCGAACCACTATAAAATTCTTGGTGTGTTCTTTCCTTATCGTTGTTTACTTTTTGCTTGCAGTTTAAATTTGTCATATCTATTACATGTGAAATTTTGTGAAAGAAAAATTGCATAAATCTTTGTTTTAAAGTTTCAAAAACAAAAAAAAAATTAGAACTCTTGTTTAGGGTTAAGTTTATTATTAAGAAGTTTTTACAATTCACCCCCCCTCTTGTCGTTTAGTAATTTCAATTGGTATCAGAGCTTGTTTTTCAAAAATAGTGTTTTAGAAAACCTTGAAAAAAACGATCATGTCGAATTTTGGTAATCGTAACACTGCGGAGGGTTATTCAATAACTCGTCCACCACTTTTTGATAACATACCGTTTGATTTTTGGAAAATTTGAATGTCTACATTTTTGCAATCTATAGATTACCGCATGTGGATGTTAGTAAATAATGGATATGTTGCACCGTTCAAGATTGTTAATGGTTTGAAAGCTTCTGTACCTTTTATTGAATGGAGCAATGAGGATAGGGAATTAGCCCAACTGAATGCTAAGTGCTTAAACTGCTTTTTTTGTGCATTGAAATCTGAGGACTATATGAGAGTATCTACTTGTGTTTCTGGTAAGGAGATTTGGGATAGACTGTGCATCACATACGAAGGAACAAACGAAGTAAAACAGTCTAGGCTTAACATTCTACTGCATGATTATGAATTATTCCGTATGAAACCTAGCGAAACAATTTCTGACATGTACACTAGGTTCACCCAAATTGTGACATCATTGCATGCATTAGGTAGAGAAATTTTAAATTCTGAGAAAGTGAATAAAATTCTTAGATGCCTACCTAGTTCCTATGATGCTAAGATAACTGCTATCACTGAATCTAAAGATCTTAATGTTTATTCTATTGATAACCTCCTTGGGTCACTCATTGCATACGAGCAAGGAGTGAGCCAAAGGCAAAGTGATGCAGGTGAAAAGAAAAAGGAGCGGACGGTGGCATTAAAAGCTAGCAACTCAGAAAGTGAAAGCTCTACAGGGGAGGAAGATGATGAGATAGCACTGATGACCCGACAGTTCAAAAATTTCCTGAAGAGAAAACAAAAGCGCCATCAGAACAGCTGGAATAAAGGTAAGAGCTCAAGGTCCAATAAGGTTTCATCTGATACAATTTGCTTTGAGTGCAGGAAGCCAGGTCACCTTCGAGCCGATTGCCCTAATCTGAAGAGTCAACCAGCAAAGGAGAAAGGAGATGACAAAGTTAAATACAAGAGAGGAAAGACAAAGACACAGAAAGCTTTTTGGGCCGACTCTGCTTCAGAATCATCAGAAGAAGAAGCAGAGGAGGAGGTAACAAATTTGTGTCTTATGGCTAATGATAACCTTGATCAATTGGATCAAGATGAGGTATGTCAACTTTCTTATGATGAATTACTGCTTATTTCTGAGAATATTCATGACTCGTATAGGAAACTGAAGAAAATGCATGCTAAACTTAATATTGAATTTAGTTCCTTACAAATTGAGCATGCTAACTTAGTTAAAGAAAATTCTGATTTAGATAAAGATCACATGTTACTTCTTGATGAGTATGACGCATTAAATAAGAAGCATATTGAACTAATTGAAGCGCATGAATCCTTGAAAACATCACATATTGAACTAGATGTAGAGTTTGAAAAACTAACTGCACTTGCATTAGAAGTAGATCATAGTGAGCAGTTGCTATTGATAGAAGTTGATGGATTGACAGCTCAAAACAAAACTTATAGTGAAAAGATAAAAGAATTAGAAAATGAAATTGCATCACTCACAGTAGGCCATCCTAGAAAACCCCCAACACAGCATGCATTTCAAAACCCTAGGAAGAGGCACCACCATACTCATAGATTAGTTAATCCATTTCCTGGTGTTAGGTGCTTCTCTTGTGGCATGTTAGGTCACATTGCCCGCACATGCACAATTCACCGTAGGACACACTTAGTATGGAGACCTAAACTGCATCCATCACATCATAACATGCATACATCTCATTCATGCAAGCATAAGGAGGAACCCAAACTCACTTGGGTTCCCAAATCTAACCTTTGAATGAAATTGTAGGGATGCTCTCACAAAAGACCTAGTGAGAGCATGTGGTACCTGGATAGTGGCTGCTCGCGACACATGACGGGAGATATAGAATTACATCACATCGCTACAGGAGATCAATTGGCAGACATATTCACAAAACCATTAGCTTTTGACACATTTAGCACCTTGAGGACTAGATTAGGTGTCATAGATATAAATGCATAAAAAAAAATAAATAAAATAAAAAAAAATTATTAAAAAAAAATATATAATTTAAAAAAAAAAAAAATTTAGGGCTGCTCCTGATCACCACACACTCACCACATCAACACTTACATTGACTGTTCATCGTACTGTACGATCCATTCGTTTCGTACTGTACGATCCACGTCAGCACGGATTGGGACGAATTAAAGCCGGTTGGTACGACATTATTGAGTATTGTACTGTACGATTCATTCGTTTCGTACTGTACGATCCACATCATCACAAAAGGACAATCTGAGTAATAGCTGTTCGGTACGATATTTATTATGTATCGTACTGTACGATCCACCTATTCGTACAGTACGAAACTTTTGGTCAAAAGTCGTACTAAGGGCCTCGGGACGATCGATATTCGCCTGATCGTACTGTACGATACATATCGTACTGTACGAGTTGACTATCTTTTCCCGAAACGACCCGTCAGAATATTAATTGGATATCGTACTGTACGATCCCATATCATACTGTACGATATACGGAAATTCCTATAAATGCCCTTCCCTAGGCTGTTAAATTCATTCAACCCTCTCCTCACTCAGCCTTCACTTCGTTTTTCTTGCCCTCCTGCAATGTCTAAACGAGGTCGGATGACTGCCGGAAGCTCGTCCTCATCCCATCGTCAACCCGATCGCTTTCTGAATAGTGAGAATGAGGAAGCCTACTACCGATACAAGGCTTGCAAAATTTCTCCCTCGAAAATGCTTAATCAGGCCGCTCTAAATTTCGAGGTAATGGGCCTCTTTGTCTCCACCACTTTTCAATTCCTACTCACCCTAGCGTTTCCATACAATTCTGAACTGCTTTTTGAATTTCTCGCCAACCTCACCTACACTGTTGATAACACCACTTTTCACTCCTTTGTTTGTGGCCGTCCCGTTGAAATAACTAGAGCTGACATCGCCCAACATATTGGGCTGTCCACTGAAGGACCTATGGTTCGCTCGTTTCTTACCGATGATTTTGATTGGAGCGATGTAAATAGAGTCCTTAGGAATACTGTTTTTCATCAACACCAGCCTCTAGTCCAATCTTTAACCAGAAATGCCCGTATCATTCAACATGTTCTTCGAACCTCTATCATACCCAAAGGTGGCGACCGCATCAATCTGACCCCTACCTTGTCAGTCGCTACTTACCTTATTATGTCCAACATTAAGTTTGATGAGGTCGATTTGATTAGCAATTATATTCAGCACATGACTTTTGTTCGTCTTCCCACCACTCGACGGAAACAAAATCTGGCTCTTGGTCACCTAATAGGATATATCCTCTACCATAAATATCAGTTATCCTACCCTGGTGAACCCGACATGCTTCCTATTTTTTATACGGATGCTTCCTTCCGTATCCTCTTTCATCGGGAACATGAGCCTGAAGAACCCGTCTTTGATGAAGAAGAAGGAGAAGATGCACCAGCCGCAGCTCCAGCTCGACCACGACGCCATGCTGCACCCCGAGCACCTGCACCAGCACCAGCGCACTCTGATGATGACTTAGTCGCCCGCTTCGACCAGCTGCAGACTCGTCTCGACATGCATATTCAAGAACAGCATCACCAACACGAGACTGATATGCAGTGGTTTGGCGAACGATTCACTGCAATTGATCACCGCTTCGATGCTCTCTTTCAATATTTTCAACCAAATCCACCTCCACCACCACCAGATCAGGACCCGTCTGCTTAGTTTGTTTATGTTTGCATTGTAGTTTCTGTTTGTTTTCTTCTCTTACTTTTTGCTTTTAGTTGCTCCTTTTTTTTGTGCTGTCAAAAGGGGGAGAAGTTTGTTGTAATGTTGTAATGCCTATTTTTCTAAATGCAGTATCTTTTGTTTCGTACTTACTTGTAGTACCTTTTTTTTCTTGTGTTTAATTCAAAAAAAAAAAATACAAAAAAAAATAACAAAAGAAATGTTTTTCAAAAGAAATGGTTTTCTTTCTTACTTGCAACAAATTATTTGACATCATCAAAAAGGGGGAGATTGTTGCAACCCATGACCCCGAGTTTGAGATTTTGATGATGCCAAATAATGAGTGTTTTTGAACTGCGTTTCATTGATTATTATTTTATTTGTTATTTTTCTTGAGCACTAACATTTCAGGAAGATCACAAGTGACTCAAGAAGAAAGGAAGACTCAAGACCGGGTAGATTAGGAGTATGAGTCAAATATTGTATTTTTCATTTATTGTATTTTTTACTTTATTGAGTCTGGCCACAAAATGCATAAGAGTAAGAGCAACCATGCACACACACAGGGGGAGAGTTCTTTTTTAACTGCAAAAATAACTAAAATTCTTCTCTGTAGATCGTACTGTACGATTTTATTTCGTACTGTACGATCCAGCTATGTGGACAATTCTGTGGATAGATCGTACTGTACGAAGTCTTTCGTACTGTACGATATGTTCAGATCCAAAACCCTAGCCGTGACATAGTTTAAGTAAGTGATTTTGCGCCGTTCGTACTGTACGAACAAGTTCGTACTGTACGATCAGTTTTTAATACTTACTTAAATTAACCCGTGATTAGTGCATGTAATCCAGGGCTAATGAAAATTTTAACATCGTACTGTACGATAGTAATCGTACCATACGATGAACAGAGACGACATCCGATCGTCCAGACCATCGTCCTGTACGAGTAGTATCTTGTTGGATCGTACCGTACGATATTATATCGTACAGTATGATTTATTTTTGTACTGTTCGTACATCTTCGTACCAGGACGACGGCTGTTTGTGAAGATCGTACTGTACGATGTTGAATCGTATTGTACGAACAGTAACGGCTAATTTTGAAATCAGAGGTTTTTGGAGCCCGTTTTTAGATGTCAATCAACTCTTTTTGGGTAAGAATTACAGAGGGGGTGAACGTGGTTAGAGAGGGATTCCAAGGGAGAAAACTCTAGAGAAATTCTTGAGGGTTGAGAGAGGAAGGAGGAGGTGAGCGTTGTGAGGGAGAAGAGGTGTGAGGGAGATCACACGGTTGCTCCAAGCTTGCTGCATCTTGCTCCTCCTGTGGCCCGAGAAGGATTTGAGGAAGGATCTCCAAGGGAAATGCTCGTCTACATCCGTTACCTCGAGGTTCTCTGCCTTCTCCAGGAGGGAGAAAAACGAGAAGGTTCTCTGCCGTCGCCAAGAGGGTGAAAATAGAGTTTGGTATTCCGCCACGCCGGTTGGTGAAAGGGAGGTTTGTACAGGCTTCTCCGCCTTGCCGAGGGGGGCAAAAGGAGAACTATTTTGATAGTGAAAATCCCGGAGTGGAGGACTCCGGGGAGTGGACGTAGGTCATATTTTGACCGAACCACTATAAAATTCTTGGTGTGTTCTTTCCTTATCGTTGTTTACTTTTTGCTTGCAGTTTAAATTTGTCATATCTATTACATGTGAAATTTTGTGAAAGAAAAATTGCATAAATCTTTGTTTTAAAGTTTCAAAAAAAAAAAAATTAGAACTCTTGTTTAGGGTTAAGTTTATTATTAAGAAGTTTTTACAATTCACCCCCCCCCCCCTCTTGTCGTTTAGTAATTTCATCCCATGTCTTGAAATTTTAACGTTCTCAGCTTGAAATATTTGCATGCTACTGAAATCATTAAAAAAAATATGCATTAGGTACGCATATAAAACACATTTCTTACGCAATCAGTACGCATATAAAACACATTTCCTATGCAATCAATACGCACAAATTACGCAATACATACGCACACAATATGCAAATAAAATACTTGTCAAGATATTTCTTTATGTTCTCCATGATAGAAAGTTCCTACTCTGGACTCAACATCTCCAAGCCTTTGAAGTTCACTGTAGGACTAACAGGGAAACCATTTACTATAACATTATCAACATTGATTATTTTTTTTGTTTGCAGAACTTTTTTTATAGGTTTTTTTTCCAGAGGTTCATTTGGGGATGGTTCTTGGGTAGGTTTTTTTGGTGATGGAATAATTAGGGCTGTTTCTACTTGGGAAGGAACAATTTGGGTTAGTTTTTCTTGGGGGTGTTCTTTTTGGGATGGTTCTACTGGGGGAGGTTCTTTTAAGGATTTAATAATTTGATTTGGTTCTTCTACTGGAGGAGGTTCTTTGGCAGGTTCTTCTTTGGCAGGTGATGGTACTTGATGGGATTGTTCTACTGGGGGAGATGCTTTGGGGATGAAACTTTCTGTGATGGCTCTTCTTGGGCAGGTTCTTCTTGGGGGTGGTGTACCCTTTTCCTCTTATTGTTTCTTTGGAATTGATTTTCTATCTAATTTCTGTTTTTTGTAAATCAATGGGGCGTTCTGCTCGAATCCAGGGAATTTAAGAAATTGATAGATATTAAGGTTCTTCAATTTTTCTTCAATTTATGGAGGAATTATCTTGGAGAACGTATCACAGAATGTTCTAAACGTGGAAACATAGCAGCGATACGATATAGGACAGACGTAAATCTGCGTAAGAAAATAAAATTAATTACGCATATAAAACTCAATCTATACGCAAACCATACGCATATTATACGCATATTATACGCATAATATACACAAACCATACGCATAGTATACGCATATGGTACGCAAAGAGTACAAAAAATAACAACAGAAATCAATAATTATTTACGCTAATTGTTTTTATTTATTGGAAGTTAATTTTTATGATTTAAGATCCAAATGATTTATTACAAAATGTTAGGGTTTGAGTCTTCAACATATACACGAAAAATAAGCAAAATATACGCAGAATATACACATAATATACAAAGAATATACGCAGAAAGAACGTAAAATGTGAGATAAATATAATCTTTTATCGTTCTCGTTCTCGGAATGATTTTATTTTTTTTTTTTGGTTTCTTAAAAAAATACGCATTGAATACCAAAGAAATACGGAGTACAGTTTATGTCAATGTAAGAATTAACGTACATTTTTCTTTCCTGGTGAATCCTTTCCCTCCATTTGAGCAGAAGAGATTGCTGGATGTTTTTGAGAAGAAATTTTTGCAGAAACAGAAACCTCGGGAGAACTGGAGCGAATGGCCGAAACTTGAAAATGTAAAAATTTTCCGCCATTTTCATCTTTTTACTGTTAAATTCGATGGGTGGGCGGGTGTCTCGAAGTCTGCAGTAAACGAGTTGGATCTTAACTTTCCACGTGAGCACAACACGCGTAATATTTTTATTGGCAACCGTACACATCTTTGTGACCGGATTCCACACAGAATAATTTCTCCCTATGAGCATTCCATCTGAGCAAAAATAACAAGTTCTTCTTGTTTTCCATTTTTGAACAACTAGCTTAGGTTTTAAATATTTCGATTTTGGACCTTTCACAGATAATTTGACGCGTCAACCCTAAATAAAAACGCAAATTTATCGGATAGGACAGGCTGACAGAGACATAAAATAAAATAAAGATATTTATTTTGATATTATACGTGAACGGACCTTCGGTCTCCACACCTAATAATTTGTTCGCTGGGTGGGTGTTCCGAATATGAAGGGCAAATTATTGGGTCAGGTGACCGAAGCCATCTCTCCGTTCGGTCGCCAATAAAAATGCGCCATCTGTCAGTCGTTTTTTTAATTTAATATTAACGCTTTATGTCTTGTCAGAGTTAGCGACCCGACCCGATAACGCTATTCTATTGGCGAAGAAAGAATGGAAATGCCGCGCATTTTATTTTTGAGCGACATTTTCACTGTTACTCGAGCTCTCGGATTCCTCCATTACCTTCGGTTCTGCATTTGCTTATTCCTGCCGGAGGTAGACGACGATACTGTAGAAGACCAGCAATCAGGAAGAGGTATGGTTGCGCCTAACTTGCGCTTTACTTGCGCTTTCGTTGCGTTAAAGTTATATTGCCGTTAAATTTTAGGGTTTGGTTTACTTATAATTTTACCAATGTTTCCTTTCAAATATTTATTTTCTGATTTTTCACGCTTCTTCTCTTCGTAAATGGATGAAGCAAATGATACGAAAGGTTTACGCTATCTTCTAAGTTTTAGGGTTTAGTAATAGTTGTAAAACTAGAATATATGTTCAATGTGGTTTAAAATTTTTTGGTTTTTTTTTTATTTTAAACTTTTTTAAGCTAAATAATTACGAAATATAAGGTTGCGCTATGGTTTGCCCTATGGTTGCGCTATGGTTGCGCTATGGTTGCGCTATGGTTGCGCTATGGTTGCGCTATTGTTGCGCTATGGTTGCGCTATGGTTGCGCTATGGTTGCGCTATGGTTGCGCTATAGTTGCGCTATGGTTGCGCTATAGTTGCGCTATAGTTGCGCTATGGTTATGCTATTTATATAGTTCTGATTTTTCTTTTTGTTATAGATGAGGACTCCCTATCAAAGGCCAGTAACATCTAGATGTTATGTTACTTCTTTCCGGAAACATTGTGATGCTTTTGCCGAGATCATAGATGATTAAGTGGAACAAACATTAAAGAATTTGAACATTCATCAATTTTTGATGTTCCCCGCATTCCAGCAGTGTATACCACTTCTGTTTGAGGTTCTTAAATTCTAGAGTCCTGCTGATGAGGGCTTCATCGTCCTCGGACATGTTCTGAAATTCACTACTGACGAGGTTTCTTTGTTGACAGGTAATATTTTGAATTTGGAATTTTTTATAGCTATATGTTTTTTGAACTTTTTAACAGCTGAAATTTTCTGACAGGTTTGCCCAACAGAGGCATTGATATCAAATGGAGGATTGATCCTCTAAATGGACCTTTGTCAACTGAAATAAAAAATGAAATGTCAATATTAGACAGATTAACTGATAATGCAACAAAAATAAAGACATTTATTATGTTTTTGTTATCCAACCTTTTCTTTCCACTAAATAGTCATAAAACCCCTAGAAGGCTCACAACTGTTGCAAATAATTTAAGTGAGTTTAGTTCCATTAATTGGGCTTCTTCCTTAAGGAACTTCATGGTTGGGGAGTTCAATACAATTTTTGAGAAGTTTCAACAACAAAGACCATTGGGTTACATCAATGGCTTTTTTCCTCTTCTACTGGTAAGTTTCCACTCCTATTGGTTTTTCTAAATGTTTAATGTTTTTAAATGTTAACATTAAATTTTTTTTTTGGCATTATACAGATTTGGTTTTTGGAACATTTTTCTTTGAATAAACCAACCGATTCAGAAATAAGACCACGTTTTCTTAGATGGCAGGGGTATACAGAATTATACTTTACTCAAGAAAATGCAGCCAAATTATTTAAATTTTTAAAGAAAAGTGAGGTAATTTTTTCATTTTATTGATGCAAATTATTTTATGGTTGCCCTAAGGTTGCGCTATACTTGCGCTATGGTTGCGCTATGGTTGCGCTATGGTTGCGCTATGGTTGCGCTATGGTTGCGCTATGGTTGCGCTATGGTTGCGCTATGATTTTTAATAAATTTTTTTTGTTTTTTGCAGATATTTATTTGTCTTGACAATGTTACCAATGAGGAGGCCGAAAAATACGGGGCCGACATTACTGCCATACAAAACTTAGATACCCGTTCAGGTCATGAACCACAAAAATTGCATTCACCACAGAAAAATAAGGCTTCCGCAAAAAAGAAAATTGACACCACCCCACCTCCCTCCCCACCTCCCTCTCCTCCTCTCCCTCCCCCTGATTCTCCTCATAATGAACCACCAGAAACTGAGTCTCTGCCGCCAACTCAGCCTTCTACTCGCCCACCTACCGAAAAAATTTCCACAAGTCAACCTTTTGCTGAACAGCCACCCATCAGAAGGGAAGATTTAGAGGCTGTTCAGAATAAATGTTTTGAAATGTTTGAGAAGATGTTAAGTAAAATTCAAGATAATGTGGGAGCAAGATTGGACAGAGTTGAAGATATTTTGGAGAAACTGCAGGCTGATCAAGACTCACTGAAGTACAAATTCATTGAATTTCAAATGCAGTGTGATCACAATCCAGATAAGCCGCATGTATCTACATCTGCCTTCAGCTTCCAATCCGTGAACTTCCACAACAAAAATCCTTCAGGACAGGCACCAATACAAGATCATCCTCCACCTCCACCTCCACCATTGGCCGAAGAAATTCTTCCACAACCACCAATACCTCCACCTCCACCTCCACCATTGGCCGAAGAAATTCTTCCACAATCACCAATACCCCCACAACAACCAATACTTCCAACTCCACCTCCACCTCAAAAGAGAAAAAGAGAAAATGATGAAAAAGAAGAGAGATCATTAAAACCAGTCATACCATACGTAAAGAAGAATAAAGAGGTTATTTCTGTAGAAAATATAATAGTTGAGACAAGACCAGCATTGGAAAAAATAGATTATCCAGGGAAGCAATTTCTGACTGAGGAAAACCAACGAATGATGGATGAATTTTTCAAGAAATTTAATACAAAGTAAGCTATACTTGCGCTATGGTTGCCCTATATTTGCGCTATACTTGCGCTATGGTTGACCTATACTTGCGCTATACTTGCGCTATGGTTGCGCTATGGTTGCGCTATGGTTGCGCTATGGTTGCGCTATGGTCGCGCTATGGTTGCGCTAAGGTTTTTTAAAGGTTGCGTGTTAACATTAAATTTTTCTTTGTTTTTGTAGGGAACACGTAATTTTTCAATATGGAAATATCAAAATAAAAAGATCAGATATTGACATGCTGCTTACAAATGATTGGTTAGCAGATAACCATGTAGATGCTTTTGCTTTCTTTTTACTTGAGCAGAGTAGGTTAATGGCGGAGAAATTTCATCCTTACTTGTACATTTCTCCATTGTACAGGGTAAGTATAAATAATATTTTAATCCTTTTTTTCACTTTTGTTTTTCCTTATAGAACTGAGTTATTGCAGGTTTACAAGTCATACAATATGGATTATCAAATTTTTATCAATCACATTAATCCTGTTTCAATTCAAGAAAGCAAACTTATTGTACTTCCCATAATTCACGAGAAGCATTGGGTTCTTCTTGTTGGAAAATTGAAGGAGAAGGTCTGGAAAATGTATAATTCATTACCAAATCCTGAACACAAGAATATTTGTCATACAGTTGTAAGTTCAAATTCATATTTCAAGTTATATCCAGATTACTATGTTTATATACATAAATAAATTTTTATAATGTTTTATTCGTACAGATAAAGTATTTGCACGAGGACACCATAGGATGCTTTTCAAGCGATATTACGAAATGGAATGTCCAGGCGGTTCGTGGAATTCCAACACAATCAAACGACTACGATTGCGGAATCTTCGTTTGTAAATATATGGAAAAGGCCGTGCGAAGAAAAAAAACAGACTGGAATGCTCTTAAAGATTGGCAAAAGCATATGCCTAAATTTAGGGCAGAGTTTGCATTTTTTCTTTTTCTACAAACAAAGAAGTAAACAATCTGTAACTTGTTGTAAATATTGTCCATGATTTATAAATGTACATTTTATTATATTTTTATATACTTTTTGATGTGTATTTTATTATGTTTTTATATAGTTTTTGATTGTTGTATAAAATGTGCACATTCTGTTATATTCTGTTTATAAATGAGCATTCTCTAAAATCTGTTATATTCTGTAAAGCGCAACAATAGCTAAACTATAGCGCAAGTATAGCGCAACAATAGCGCAACCATAGCGCAAGTATAGCGCAACCATAGCGCAACCATAGCGCAACCATAGCGCAACCATAGCGCAAGTATAGCGCAAGTATAGCGCAACCATAGCGCAACCGTAGCGCAAGTATAGCGCAACCATAGCGCAAGTATAGCGCAAGTATAGGGCAACCATAGCGCAACCATAGCGCAACCATAGCGCAAGTAAGCAATAATTGAAATCAATAAATGAATTACATAAGTCCAAATTACATAAGTCCAAATAGATGATTTATAAAAAATTTTTTATTACAACCAATGAATGAAATCATTAAGTCCAAATAAATATTATTACATTGCAAATTCATTAAATTCCAACTCCGAAGAAAGAAAATCCATCATCAACTTGGTGTATTCAGCTCCAGGTTGGCATGATGGTATGCCGGTTATATATTCCTCACTGAAACATTCAGGCATGCTTGAAAAGTTCATCTGTGTTGAAGAAGGTTGTGTTGAAGAAGGTTCCTCCAATGGATTATCCCCCACCAAAGGTTTCTTATCTGTAAGAAACTAGAGCTTTAGTATTAGGATTAGGAATTAAATAATTAACAAATTATTAAAAACTTACTTTTAGGCCGTTTCTTCTTCTCCCAATGGCTTTTCAGTCTTGCATTTGATATGCCTTTAGGTCTACGCTTTAGAGGATCTTTCAAATTTGCAGTTCCACCTTGGGAACTAGCAACATCCTTCTGATTTCTTTTCTTGCCACCAAGAATTAAGAATAATTTTTTATACATGTCTTGCAATGAGGAAAGAATAAACTCCTCTGCCTCTTCATTCCCTTGAGCTTCCGTGCTCATTTGATATGCAAACCTGCTCACCTGATTTCTGAATATGAATCCCCTACCACTTTGGAAATTATTACTTCTTTGAGAATTAAGCAAGTAACCTGAATAAAAAACTTGTCGAGCCCTTGCTGACCAACGAAGTAATAAGTACTTCTCAGGGAATTTAGCCATATCCAACTGTTTAAAAACCCTCAAACAATGAGAACACAGCAATCCCATGGTTTTATACTTCTTACAGCTGCATTGAATGTTACCTTCTATTGCATCAAAGTGAACAACCCAAGGATGGTTTTGATTCTTTTTCTCTATGTAGTTGACTATATACTTTGAAGAATCAGTCGAGACAAAATCTATACTCATTTCTCCCACAGCCTTTATAAATTCTTCCTCAAAAATTGAATATATTCTTCTTGAGTAATATCTAGCAGCTTGTTTTAATATTGAGCTGTTCTTTATCACGGGAACAATTTCAGATTGACTGCATTTGTAATCCTCATCTTGCTCATTTCGCCGCCAATTCATCAGTACCTTTTCCAAGCCAAGAAAACAATCAGTTAATGAACTTGTTGGCTTTGAAATGCCATGACACACATTATTAGTACACTCACTACGCTGCGTTGATAAAATGCCCATGCAAAAGGAATCCTTGTTGAAAGCAGTTGACCACTTTCTCCTTATCTTATAAAGATCCTGCAACCATTCATGATTATGAAGATTCCCTTCCTTGATCATTTCATTCCACGCTTCCTCAAACACTTCCTCAGAATCACACCACCTCATACACTTATGGAAGAGTCCTCTAACTTTATTATTGCTATTGTAGATGGAAACTTTTGATGGAACCTTTTTAAATATGTGCCATTGGCATAATCTATGACGAGTGTGAGGTAATGCAGCTTCTATGGCCCTGGCCATAGCTTGGTCCTGATCAGTGAATATTGTTGTTGGATATTTATTACCCATTATTCGTACAAATACTTTAAACAACCATGTAAAACTTTCAATTGTTTCTTCTGACAAAAAAGCAACCCCAAACAAAATATTCTGCCAATGATTGTTAACACCAACAAATGGCGCACAAACAAAATTATACTTGTTCAGCTTGTAACTAGTATCAAAAATTAACACATCTCCAAAACATTCATAATCTATCCTGCTTCTGCCATCAACCCAGAAAAAATTTAACAATCTATCCTGATCATCATATTGAACATCCCATGCAAACATGTGGTCCTCAACTTGTCGATCTTTAAATAATTGAATCAAAGAATTAGTGTCACCAATTTCAATCCTTGCTCTTTTCTCCTTCTGAATCAAATTGTAGGCGTCCCTCTTAGAGAATCCGACATTCTCACATCCACCAACTTCCTCTGCAAGGTAGGCATATGCATCAACGGTTCTAATCCCTGCATTTGTCATCGATTTTAGCACGGTAGCTTTTTCCTCAATAACATTCCTACATGATCTTAAAAGGTGTCGGTCGGCTGGGCTAGCTAATTCATGGTTGTGGGATTCAATAAATCTTTTGACATGCCAGTAACCGTCTTCATCAGTGACAAACCTCACCATGGCTGGACAACCAGTTCTGACAACTGGTCTAATGAATCTCTTCCTCTTCCCTGAATTATGATCATCACTTTTTTTGAAACCAGCTTTTGAACAAACAAAGTCCTTCGATTTTATCTTCCTAGAATTTGGCCAAAAACTGTGATGATCCTTTCGGACACTAAAGCCATTATCGTGAGCATAAGTGCAAAAACATTCATATGCTTCTGTCTCATCTTTGTATACAGCCTGAAAGGGCAAGTATAGCGCAAGTAAAGGGCAAGTATAGCGCAACTATAGCGCAACTATAGCGCAACTATAGCGCAACTATAGCGCAACTATAGCGCATTCTTTTATTTATCATCTTCATCCTAGAAATCAATAATGAATGCTAAGCAACAACAACAACATTAGATTTTTTTATTTTTTACTTTTTCGACAAAAGAAATTTATTCTGCTTAAAAATCGCAAAATCAAAAATCCTAAGAATAATGAGCTAAAACCTACGTCAACTTTCTGCTTAAGAAATTTATTCTGCTTACAAACAACTTTCTAACTCGTTTTGCTAAGATACTTACCGATATGTTGAAACCAGAGGAATTTCCGGCTAAGTTAGGTTCCGATTCCGATTCATGCACATGTTCCGATTCCGATTCATGCACCAGCCCTTCCGATTCATGCATCCTTTCCGATTCATGCACTCCCTCTTCCACCTCCCTCTTCACTGAGCAGTCCATTTCTTCTCTGCAATTTTCTGGCTCGTTTTTTCTTCTACAGCAGCACATATTTGCGTCTTTCGCGGGTCTCAAAATGAAAAAATAGGGCGGCAAAAGCTTAAAAGTTCAAATAGAATAGCGTTATCGGGTCGGGTCGCTAACTCTGACAAGATATAAAGCGTTAATATTAAATTAAAAAAACGACTGACAGATGGCGCATTTTTATTGGCGACCGAACGGAGAGATGGCTTCGGTCACCTGACCCAATAATTTGCCAATATGAAGCGCATTCAAATTTCGTGTCTGCGATTCACACAATTTTCTTCCCTACTGCTTCTTCCTTTTTCATCTCTCAATTCGGGCAATTCGTGGTATTCTGCTCTTGCCAGTCTATATTGGTTTCTCTTCTTGGAGATCTAGGGCATTATTTGTATGATAACGCTCATTTTGTTCGCAACTTAATAGGAGTAAATGGAGCGCTTCAGTTCCCAGTTATACGAAAAATACATCAATCTCAAGGTATTTTCCCATCGCTTCTGTGAACTAAAGCAATCTTTATGTCCTGGAGTATGATCTGCTTCATGTTTCTATTTTGTTTTATATTGTCATGGCTTATGATCGGCAGAAGAGGAAGTTCTCTGAAATTGAAGACAGTAATAAAAAAAGAATATCTGATACGTTGCAATATCAATCAGGTATTGTGGTTTCCTAGAGTTTAGCTCGCCATTTTCTTGATTTCGCATTAAGCATTGAGGAAATTGGACTCACGTTCTTTTGCTTGCAATATGCTTGATGATATGCTTGAAATCTGTACAGTTCATTTTGTCGTTGTAAACATTTTCTATTTTCTTTTTCGTTAGCTTCAGTTAAGTTGGAGGGTCATTTTAGTTTTAAGTGGTTGATAGTTAATTATCTTGCAGCTATTGAACTGCTGATTGAAGATTTGAAAACTGAAAATGAAAAACTGCGTGTGAAGATGTAAGTATCAGTATAGATGTGATTGTGGATAAATCTTCCAGAAACTTCATGATATCGTAGAGATCAAATAAGAGACCATGCAAATTATAAGTTACCTGTTGACTGTTTGCAGAGTTTCCATGCAGGAGCAATACCAAGAGAGCCAGGAGCTTCTGCTTAAAGAGAGACAGAAAAGTATGTAACAATTTTGTTCACTGAATGTCTAGTTCCTATTGGTTTTATGTTCATCTTTTGAATTGGCAGGATTTAATAAGTTCCCCTATGGCTTGGAGTGTTCATTCTAAATTAGTCTTCTATATCCTGAAAACTTGCCAAAGTTTACTACATTTAGTTCCTTGCATCATTGAATAATATAGGTTTACCAATGAATGAAAGGAGTTCAAAGCAAATTCTTATGCTATTTGATTTGTAATAGCTTCATTCTAAATGTATCTAAATAGTTTAGATCCCTTTTATTTTCCATTTAAAGTTGGCGCTATGGTTTTGGGAATCTCAAGGTTTATCTGTCAAGCTCGTTCACTTCATTTCTTCAGTCCATAAATCTCATTTTGATATTAGATGTATTCCCTCCAATTCCATAATAAATTATACACAACAAGATTATGATGCTTCTTTGATACATAATTTATCTATGTAATTAATGTATGTATGTACTGATTTTTATGATTATTGAAGTCAATACATGTGGCATATATTAAGATTTTCTGTGATCTTACATTTAAAGATTACTGCTTGGGTACTATATTGATGTAGTTTATTTGATTGTGATATAATTACAACGCTAGTTCATAGTCATTAGAATGTTTTATTACTTATTTGAGCCTTAATATTGTCTGCTGTTTTAACAGCAAATGAGCTCTCCAGTGAAGTAAACAGTCTTAAAAAAACATTAGCAAAGAAGATTGATAATTTAGAAAGTGCGTCATTGAGATCTCCCTGTGGAAAACCCAGCATCAGATTAGAGGACTCAAATGAATGCTTACCAATGAAGAACAATCTAGATACACCATCAGGACAGAATCCAATTCAAAGTGAAAATGCTGCTATCACTCTGCATGAAATTGATAATGAGAATAGATTGGTGGTAAGCTGAACACTTTTATGATTATGCTTTATTTGAGACAGCTTTCTAACTGCTTCTTAAAATAGCTTTCTAGTACAAAAATTTTAATTTTTGTACTAGAAAGTTGTTTTAAGAAGCAATATGACAGCCGTCCCAAACGAAGCCTTAGTTGATTGCATGGCTTTATATTAGAGTCTGGATGATTATGATAGGTTTATTTTGCCCATTTTATTAGTTTCATGATGAGCCTATGATTGTATCTCTTCAGCCAGACTGTTGCAGAAGAACCAAGGGTAATTATGGTATGCTTTCTATTGTAAATTTAACCTTCATTTTCCTTTTTAATTTTTTTATTGTTCTATATCTTTTGTCTCTTTGATGTCCTCTATAATAACTCAGGAACTGGAACTGACAGAAGTTACAACCCTTGTGCATTTCATACTCTTGTGGAGCTCCTAGTTGGCATGAAAATTTATGTGGAAGGCCAAACTGAAGGACCATGCTTTTCGGTTATCCATCAAATGAGTGGTAAAATTTGACTGTGGTGATGTTTCAACTTTATATATTACCAAGCTTATACTATGTTATATATATATATATATATATATATATATATATATATATATATATATATATATATATATATATATATATATATATATATATATATATATATATATATATATATATATATATATATATATATATATATATATATAAGAATTTGCAAAGACTGTTAGAGCTATTCCTACTAGCTGATGTGGAGGGAATTTTGGAAATAGGCTTTGAAATATTCTCATAACATTTTCTTTCCAATGTCCATGCATTATAGGCTGTGGTGAGAAGAGTGAGATGGATTGTATGATTTTTTTTTCCAGTATATATATATATATATATATATATATATATATATATATATATATATATATATATATATATATATATATATATATATATATATATATATATATATATATATATATATATATATATATATATATATATATGGAAAATGTTTAAGCTTGTGGAACAGAGAGCACACCATTCACCCATAACGAGGGGACGTAGATTAAATATGAAAAGTATACAACAATAATAACAACATCAAGCTTTTATCCCACTATGTGAGGACAACTACGTCAATCCTTTTTCTCCATTTTTGTTTTGTTAAGAGTCAAATTCTCATTCAAATCTAATAAAGAAAGGTCATTTCTAATATTTTCTAACCAAGTATTTTTAGGTCTACCTCTACCTTTCTTGACATAAGCCAAATCTAATACATTTACTCTCCTAATTGAATGCCATCGTTTTATGTGACCAAGCCATGTAAGGAGACTCTCTAACCTTATCTTCCACTGGAGCTACTCTAACTTTTGTGTATGCTCGTTTCGTATCCTGTTTCTAAGAGTAAAGCCACTTATCCATTTGAGCATCCTCATCTATGCAACAGTTAACTTAATATTATGCCTATCTTTTAATGGCCTATATTCTACACCATAAAACATTGCAGGTTTCACCACAATTTTATAGAATTTTCCCTTAAGTTTGAGGGGGACTTTTCTATCACACAATAAGTCCGATGCATTCGTCTACTTCAGCAATCTAACTTGAATTCTATTAATAATATCCGCATTTATTTCACCGTCACTCTGAACAATCAACCCAAGATATCTAAAGCATATACTCTTATCAATGACTTGATCGCCTAAAATCATAATCCCTCACTAGATCTATTACTGCTAAAATTAAACTCCATATATTCGATTTTAGATCTACTCAAACGGAAACCTTCAAACTCTTAGGTTGAGCTCCATAATTCAAGTTTATCTTCAACTCCCACTCTAGTCTTGTGAATAAGAAGAAAAATCAGCAAAAAGCATACACCAGGGCACAACCTCTTGCAAATGTCTAGTAAGAACATACATAATAAAGCAAAAAGAGGTGGGCTTAAGGTTGATCCTTGATGTAATCTATTTTTCCTTAATATACTTTTCATATATTTAATATGAAAAGTATATGAAGGAAAGTTTGGTAGAATCAGGAAGAACAAATCACAATTTATTTATTTTAGCAATATTGTGTTGTCCTATGTTGTCATATGTTGTTTGGTACAACTAAAATGATTTCTTATCTTTGAGATAGGGAAAAACTTATCTATATGTGTTTTCCGTTGTTGTGAAGCAATGAAGGAGGTTCATGTTCAATATAGTGCTATTTCGTTGCATATTTGGTAAACCTCAAAATTGTTAAATGCTGCATTTTACAAATAGCATAACAGCTAATGAGTTACTAAACTAAATCAGAATGTTGTGCATAAAGATTTTATTACACTAAAGTTAACTCCAAATACAATATTTTAAATAATGAATGAGCAGGAAGGATTAGCGAATTAGGTCCCTAGATAATAGGAGTAAGTCTAATGGTGCATGGATATTTTTTGTTTATTATTAATTATTCTCGTTATTGCCATGAAATGTTTGTGGGCATATGGAACAAAGAGCACACCTTGCACCCATAAAGAAAGCAAGTTAATTTAATATGAAGAGTATATGCAGGAAAATACGCAGAGTCAGGAAGACTAATTCATAGTTTTGTTTAGTAATATTTTGTTGTTGCTTTTTGTTGTTTTGTATAAAAGTCACTGCTAGCCTTTAAGATATGGACAAGCTGATCTTCTTCTATGTTTCCTGTTTTTTGAGGCCATGAAGAAGGTGCACGTACAATTTAATGATTTTTTCTATCATGTTTCTTACATACATAATATTTGTTAAATGTTGCATTTCTTAAGAACATAGCAGTTAAAATGATTTACTAAATTAGGCATACATAGTGTGCATAAAGATTTATACAGCCTACAGTTAACACCAACTGCAACTTTTAAAGTATTGACTACGAAGGATTAGTTTAAGTGGGCCCTACATAATAGGAATAAGTCTAATGGTGATAATTTAATGGACAATTGTGGGGTAGCATATATCATAAGAGAAACCAAATTTGGGCAACCCTTTATTCTTAGTTTTTATGGTTCTTAAGAGGAAAAATACAGTAGTGTCATAGCTATTAAATTGCTTGGATTTTGTTGTTAATTTTGAAATTACATAATTTCAGTCTAAACTTCTATGAGATTTGTCAGTCCTTTATATTTCTATCATTAAAAATTAAAATTAAAATTAATAAAGTGCTAGAGCATCCTATTTGAGCAAGATACCACAATTTCACCTCAAAAATTTTCTAGTGGGTGATATTGTTGTTGATTCGGGTGAGTGAGGCTTATTTATGGTTGTTGTGTTGTGTGTTTTATACATTACAAGTGGTAGACCAACAACAACAACAATATCAAGCCCCTGTCCCACTCAATTGGTAGACCAAGTTAAATAAAATAAGTTGATCTAGTATGTAGGCATATTTGTCGATACCAATTGTACCTTACTGTAGAGGTTCTGTGGTGCTGTTATGCATTGTATGGTGCACATTATTTTAAACATAGGGTGAAACATTAAAAAAGTTATGCATGATGTATTAAAAAATATTGTCAGAGAAAATTATCCTAGTGCAAAAAAGCATTATGAATGTCATATAAATAGAACATAATTTTACTTTAATACATTAAATATATGAACCATTAAAAGAGAAGCATAATACTAAGTGTTGCAGAGATGAGGATGCTTAGGTGGATGAGTGGCTTGACCCTTAGAGATAGGATACGAAATGAGCATATACGTGAAAAGGTTGAGTAGCTCCTGTGGAAGATAAGATTAGAGAGAGTCGCCTTAGATGATTTGGTCACATTAAACGGAGGCCTTTCGATGACTCGGTTAGGAAAGTTGAGGTATTAGATTTGACTTATGTTAAGAAAGGTAGAGGTAGACCTAAACATACTTGGTTACAAAATATTAGAAATGATCTTTCTTTATTAGTTTAAATGAGAATTTGACTTTTAACCAAACAAAATGGCGAAAAAGGATCATGTAGCCGACCCCACGTAGTGGGATAAAGGCTTGATGTTGTTGTTGTTTGTTGTTATTGTACATTAAATATATGCACCAAAGGCCCATGCAAATTTTCTTGTATCATATAAATTTAACAATGGTATCTTAGGAGTTCATGACATTGTACAATTCAGGTGAAGACCAATGACTTGTTTGAATAAAGAGGTGAAGCAACAATGGTAGGAAATAGTTTCAATCAACTAGAAATGGACATGACTAAGTCCTAATTCTTGACCTAGATAAATTAGTTGAAACCATGAAATCTTATATTTAAATACTTCAATCAATGACTTACTCTTCAAAAGTTATTCTTTATCCAACCCCCTTAGTTCTTCAATTCAAGTGTTTAACTTTAAAACAAGGTTTAAAATTGCGTAACTGCGCCTCGAGGCGGTTTTCGTCCGTGAGGCGAGGCGTAAGCCTCGAGGCGGTCTGAGGCGTAAGCCTCACGAACACAGAATTGCGTAAATGAAAAATTAAGGATTTTAGCAGGAAAATAATAGCAATATTGGAAAATAAGAAAGTAGATGCAATAAAATTATGTCCCAAAGTACAAAATCACAAAATATCAGTTTAACAAAACTCCCAAAATACAAAAAACTTATAAAATGAAGTCATATCCCATCACAAAATATCAGTCTTCAAGTGAATCTTCTTCTCCAATTGTATCTATGAATGTCATGTCATCTTCATCTTCAACATGACTCACTTTTCTCTTCCCTGTTCATTAAAAGAAAAGATTATTAGCATATTAATTGGATGAACCACTCATTATCAGGCAGACTGGCAGAGAACATATACCTTTACTTGCAGAGCTAGTAGATGTGTGTGGTGTGGTACTAGTGGATGTACCCGTTTGATCTGCTTCGCCCCTCAATACATCCACATTTAGATCTTCTACCTGTAAGTCTGATAATGATAAATCTGCCTCATCATCTATGAACCACTCATTATCAGACGACAGATCATCACACACCAACGGGTCCTCATCGTCTTTCAACCCCTTATTCCTCAACCTCCTATCTCTTAACCTCTTGTTGTGCATTATGTATACGAGGGAGTTCATTCTGAGTGTAGATAGTCGATTTCTTCTCTTTGTTTGCACTTGACTATATGTACTCCAATTTCGCTCACACCCAGAAGAAGAACAAGTGAGGCCCAACACTCTCACAGCAAAACTCTGTAGCTCAGGGGTGGAATCACCAAATTGGATCCACCATTCAACTGTTTTCAAGAAGAAAATATAATCAAAATTTAGAACTGAATAAAGTGTATTGCATTTACCAAATTAATTATACCTGGAGACCGTTTAGAAATGGTAGTTCTTGCTGCATTCAAACCAAAAAAACCCTCTTTATTCCGGAACAGAACAAGCGTAGAACTTGCACTAAGGGTCTCGTGCTCAAAATAGCATAGGTCACAGTAGCCCAAAATTTATCATTCAGAATTATCTTTCTTATCTTCTTTCCCTCACTCTTCTTCCCCCAAGCAGAGTTTAGCCATTCAGTTGATGTAAACATGGCTTCCAAAGGTTGCCTCACCTCCATCAAGCTCTGCAGTGTCAAATAGGAGGTGGCAAACCTATAGATTCACAGTGCCCAAATGTTAAAACTACGAACATACAGTTGGAATGATTTACAATGTAAAAAATATGAACATACCTAGTGGTTGCAGGTCGAATGATTTCTTTCTTTGAAAATTTTCTCATTAAGCTTAAGACCCAAGAGTGATTGTAGATGAATTTTGTAATCTTCTTCGCCCTAACAAGAGCACTCTTGTGCTGAGGTAAGTCACCAAGATCCTCCAATATGAGATCAATACAATGTGCTGCGCAAGGTGTCCAATAGAGGTGTGTCCTCTTCTCCTTCAACATCTGACCAGCTGCTTTGTATGCACTGGCATTATCAGTCACTACCTGGACAACCAACTGCTCTCCAATCTCCTCAATAACTCCATCAGCTGCTTACGGGCGACTATTTTCGGGAATGAGGAGGGCCGATCGGGTGTGGGAGAAATGCCAAGGTCATTTTAAGTGGGTGGGGCCATTAGGCTGAGGCGTACGCCTTTCTATAAATTGCGCAATAACGCAATAGAGGCGCGCCTCAGCTACTATGAGGCGTACGCCTCAACATCTCCCTGAATTGCGGTCGCCTCAAGGCGTTTTTGGCAAAAATTGCGCAGAGGCGCGCCTCAAGGCGCGCCTCTCGTTGCGCAATTTTAAACAGTGCTTTAAAAGAAAATGATAATCAAATAATAAGAATGTAATTCTTGAATAGTTTAAAGTAAAGGCAAGTGGATGAATAAATAGTTGACTCTTTAACAATCATAATTAATTAAAACTTGAGCAGAATGTGCTAATACTTCAAAAAGATATCATTATATATCTATCATTATCTAATTATATTCACACTTTAAAGGTATTTCCTATATAATCGTATCCACAATTTAGAGATTGGAATAAAAAATACAAAAGCTAAGTTTTTTCTGTAAGAGGGAAAGCTTGAGAGGTTGATGAATGTTTAGATATCCAAATAAAGATAAATAGAGGGGAAAATTTCCAACATAGTCCTCTAACTATTCATATGGGACCAATTTAGTTCCATAATATTAGATTTCTTCAATTAAATTCATCGACTATATAAAATTGATCACAAATCATCTTTCAAAGACTAAATTGAGAATAATTTTGTATAGTTGAGTGATTAATTTGGTTCAATTTTGTATCTTAATTTTCACCAATTGTTGTGTTAGGGATCATTTGTGATCAATTTTTTATAGTCAAGAGATAAAATTGGAGAAATATGATAATATGAGACTAAATTGGTAGCATATTAATAATTGGGTATTTTTTGAACTTTTTCTCAAAAATAAATGTACATTGTTGAACACTATAGTATTGACACGCCATCAAAAATCACTTTGATTGTGCACGAATCTCAATGCATTTTAAATTGGAAACCTCTAAAATAAATTGAAGATCATTTGAACTCCAATTCAACAAACTTATAACTAAGCTGAATCTCGATGAGAGGAACCCACGACACTAAAAGCAGTTTAATTCAAGCCCAAATTAGGGCTTGAAGCATAATTGGAAACTTTATGATATTAATTGGATGACCAAATGGTCTTTAAATCTGGAATGCTTTTAGTCAAATCAAGCGTCTTGACAAGATGAATCCAACGTGCTCAAGGTCACTTAATTCCGAAATCATTAAGACTCTTAAATGGTGAATGAATGCTTCATGGTCAAGAGAATCAATTTTGGCCATTCAATGGAATTTTCTGGATTTTCTCTATATTTATAGGCATGCCGCTCTTAAAATCTCAAAAACCTATAAATAGGTCCCCACTCTCTAAATGATGGGAGGAGCTTGGAGCTGGAGCTTGAAATTTGGCTTAAGATTCAATATATTTCTTAGGCTCTCAGGATCCCAATAAATCTCCCGAGCATCACTATCAGACCAACGTTTCTCAATGATGGTCCTTGAATCACCGCCGCATGATTACAACCTTCAGCAACCATTTACTATAGTCCTCAGACGATCGTCACTTGAATACAGTCCTTCGGAGCTCTATTACTCGTTGACTACAATCCTTCGACACTCGTCGACTGCAGTCCTTCAACTAGCATTGCTAGACTTTGATCCTTTGAACTCCATTGCCTATCGCCCAACTACGAACCTCCGATCGCCGTCACTTGGCTGCAGTGCTCAGGCTTACAATCTCTTGACCATTGTTGTTTGACTACTCGGATGTCTGTTGACTTCATCATCTACCAGCACCAATAATATCAGTGCACGCAATCAACATCAACTTTGACTCCCAATATCAATATTTGGATTTATGCTGGATTCCATATTTTCTAGTATTTTAGTATGATGAAAACAATAAGCAAATGACCAATTAAAGATAGGTATATTGCCTTGGGGCTCTTTCAACTTCAATTAAGTAATATGTTCTCTATAATGTATCATTTTTCCCTCGATGAAGGGCATTATTTATAATAATGCCAAACACTACAACAACAACAACATCAAGCCTTTATTCCACTACGTGAGGTCGGCTACATGAATCCTTTTTCTCCATTGTGTCCTATTAAAAGTCAAATTCTCGTTTAAATCTAATAAAGAGAGGTCATTCCTAATATTTTCTAACCAAGTCTTTTTAGGTCTGACTCTACCTTTCTTAACATAAGTCAAATCTAGTATCTCTACTCTCCTAACCGGGTCATCAGGAGGCCGCCGTTTTATGTGACCATAATAACCCCAAACACTAATGGATATATTTTAATTGGGTTAGACCTTGTGATTTTTATCTTTTCCAGATTTTTTAACGTAAAAAAACCATGATATCTCTTACAATTATTGCACTCTTATTCTTTTTTGTTTGTGTTAGATCTTTGTTTGTAGCTAACATGTTAAACTCTATATAGCTCTCTACCACGGCAAATATTCCTGCACAAAACAAGTATAAATAATGTGTTACATAAAAAATATCGTTGAGCATTTTCTTAATAAAAGAGAGAAATTAGAAAAAAAAAAACATACAATAGATCTAGTGGGGGGTTTGCGAATTTGAGCGATCAAGTCATTAATTAGTGTACTCGTTTTAGATATCTTGGATCTATTGTTTAGAGTGATGGTGAAATAGATGAGAATATTATTAGTAGAATTCAAGTTGGATGATTGAAGTGAAGGAATGCTTTGGGTTTGTTGTATGATAGAAAAGTACCACTCAATCTTAAGGGAAAAAATTATAAGATGGTGGTGAGACCTGCAATGCTTTATGGCGCAAAATGTTGGCCATTAAAAGAGAAGCATAATATTAAGTGTTGCTGAGATGAGGATGCTCAGGTGGATGAGTGGACTTACTCTTAGTGAAAGGATACGTAATATGTATATTCGGGAAAAGGTTGTAGTTCCAATGATAGATAAGATTAAAGAGAGTCGCCTTAGATGGTTTGGTCATGTAAAACGTCGACCTTTCAATGACCCTGTTAGGATATTACATGTATTAGATTTGACCTAAATTAAGAAAGGTAGAGGTACACCTAAAAAGACTTGGTTAGAAAAATATTAGAAATGACATTTTTTTATTAAATTTAAATGAGAATTTGACTTTTAACATGACACAATGAAGAAAAAGGATACATGTAGTCGACCCCTTGTAGTGGGATAAAGGCTTGATGTTGTTGTTGTTGTACCTTTCTTGAAACCATACCTGTTAACGACGAATGGCGCACCATGACACAAATGTCCCTTTAGAGCCATGATGCGCGGCGTACGGCGCGGCGCACGGCGCGGCGCACGGCGCGGCGCACGCCATTTTGAACATGGTGTAAACTATATAAAAATTATAAAATAATAAGCATGAATATGAAATATTATTAAAAATGAAAGACAAGCTAGAGATTTAAATTTTTATTTTAAAATTTAAAATAAAAACTTCAACTAGAGATTTATCACTTAAGAATTTCTTCATAAAGATAACCAAAAGTAAACTAATTAATTCTTTCACAAAGATAGCCAAAAATAAACAAACAGATTCTTTCACAAAGAAAACCAAAAGTAAACTAAAGAAATCTTCCACAAAGATAACCAAGAGTAAACCAAAGTGCGAAAAATAAATTGCAAGTAGGTAAGTAGTATGCAAACCTGATTTATTGTGGTTTGGTCGAATTCGACCTACATCCACTCCACAAAGGTCCTCTTTTTTGGGTATTATACTAGAATTGACTCTCCTTTGTCACAGTTAAGCGGAGAAGCCCTTGTCTCTTGACCAGGCGGAGAATGACCTTTACAGACTCTGAAGAATCTCTCCTTCCACCTCTTGGGCCGACGGAGATGTCGTCCCTTTTTTAGCTTCTTGCTTTGGTGGAGATACCGATCCCTTATTTCGCCTCCAAGCTCGACGGAGGGTCCTCCCTTCTTTAGCTTCTCGCTCCAGTTGAGATATCAATCCCTCCTTTTGCTTCCCGGCCCAGTAAATATGTCGATCCCTCCTTTCTTCTCTCGGCTCGGTAGAGATGCCGATCCCTTCTTTCGCCTTCTGTCCAGATGGAGATGTTGATCCCTCTTTTTGCCTCTTAACCAGGCGAGTCTTTCACACCAAAGACTCTTCTTCCAAGAGCTCCATCAAAACATAATAGGACCCAAGGTGCAGACTAGTCGGAGCAATCTTGTGAATCTCCTCACATCTCTTAACTCCCTCAAGGAAAACTCGCTCTCTCAATCTCACCTACTCTCTCTCCCTTGTAAAGTGGACACTCTCCAAGCTCTCTCCAAGAAGAAAACATCTCTGACCACTCAAGTTCTCTCCCTCAAGACATATTAATGAGTTTATAAAGTGGGGCTCTTAAAAATCCATAATTGTAGCTTCTGATCGTACAATTCATATATACTACAATACAATTAGTTTATTTTCATCTTCCGATAGTACTGTATGATGAATAGTAGTATAATATGATTAGTTCAATTCTATCTCTAGTCATACTATACGATGAAAAGTAGTACAGTGTGAAAAGTTCAATTGAATCACAAATCATTCAGGAAGACCCAAGGTTCGTTCTACAACAATAACAATAACATCAAGCATTTATCCCATTACGTGGGATCGGCTACATGAATTCTTTTTTTACATTGTGTCCTATTAAAGGTCAAATTCTCGTTTAAATCTAATAAAGAAAGGTCATTCCTAATATTTTCTAACCAGGTCTTTTTAGGTCTGCCTCTACCTTTCTTAACATAAGTCAAATCTAATACCTCTACTCTCCTAACCGGGTCATTGGAAGGCCGCCGTTTTATGTGACCAAACCATCTAAGGCGACTTTCTCTAATCTTATCTTCTACTGGAGCTACTCCAACCTTTTCACGTATATGCTCATTTCGTATCCTATCTCTAAGGGTAAAGCCACTCATCCACCTGATCATCCTCATCTCTGTCGCACTTAACTTAATATTATGCTTCTCTTTTAATGGCCAACATTCAGCACCATAAAGCATTGCAGGCCTCACTACCATCTTATAGAATTTTCTCTTAAGTTTGAGGGGTACTTTTCTATCACATAACAAGCCCAATATATTCCTCCACTTCAACCATCCAACTTGAATTCTGCTGATAATATCCCCATCAATTTCACCATCACTCTGAACAATAGATCCAAGATATCTAAAACGTGTGCTCTTATTAATGACTTAATCGCCCAAAGTCACAATCCCCTCACTAGGTCTATTACTACTAAAATTATACTCCATATATTCCGTTTTAGATCTACTCAAGCGAAAACCTTTAGTCTCTAATGTTGACCTTCATAATTCAAGTTTACTTTCAACTCCCTCTCTAGTCTAATCAACAAGAAGAATATCATCAACAAAAAACATACATCAAGGTAGATCCTCCTTATTTTTTCTATATTTCTCCATCAAACCTCTTAATAAATGTATGGCTTCCATAGTCGACCTACCCGACATGAATCCAAATTGATTTTGAGAAACTTTAGTATCACGCCTCAAACCTATGTTCCATAACTCACTCCCATAGTTTTAAAGTATGATACATTAACTTTAATTCCTCTATAATTTGCACAATTTTGTGCATCACCTTTATTCTTAAAAATAGGAATTAACACACTCATTCTCCTCATCTGACATCTTTTTAGTCTTCAAAATAGTATTAAAAAGTTTAGTAAGCCAAGAAATACCTTCATCTCCTAAGCATTTCCACACTTCTATTGGAATATCATCAGGTCCAACAGCTTTTCCACCCTTCTTTTTTTTTAAAGCCTCTGTAATTTCAATTTTATTAATACGCCGATAAAAACATAAATCTTTATTTTCATTTCGGGTGCTAAGGTCACTATAGTCAATCTTATTTTCACAAATTTTATTAAAAAGTTTAGCAAAAATATCTCATCCACCTTTTTTGAATATCATCTTGTAAGAAAAGTATTTTTTGATCTTCATCCTTAATACACTTCACTTGAACTAAATACTTACTACTATCTTTTGTTTGGCTAACTTATACATATAATTTTCTCTCTCCTTAGTATCTAATTTATTATATAAATCACTAAAAGCTAAGGTCTTTGCATCACATATTGCTTTCTTAGATTTCTTACGAGCCTCTTTATATCTTTCCCAATTATTTTTATAATAAATCTTCTTATTCTTAATCTTTTCTTGTACATTTGGATTCCAACACCAACTATTTTTACTCTTAGGAGCTTTTCCCTTTGATACTCCAATCACATCTTTTGCAATATTCTTAATATCACTAGCCACTTTATCCCACATAATATTAGCATCCTCATGCGCAGGTAAAATCTTAAGATCTAAAATCTTTCTCTCAAAATATTTTTGTTAATATTCTTTAAATGCCCCCATCTAATCCTAGAATATCGTTTTACTTTATTTTTTATTATCTGCTTATTTATCTTAAAGTCTAAAACTAATAATCGATGTTGGGTACATAAATTTTCACTCGGAATAATTTTACAATCTTTCCAATCTAACCGATCTGATTTTATTATAAGAAAATAGTCAATCTGGGTTGTACTATATCCATTTTTATAAGTAATGAGATGCTCATTCCTTTTCTTAAATAAGGTATTAGCAATTGAAAAATCATAAGCTAAACAAAAATCTAAAATGGTCTTGCCACCGTAATTTGTTGTTACGAAATCATAGTCTCCATGAATGCTTTTAAAATCATCTACCTCTCTATCAACATGTCCATTTAAATCTCCTCCAATAAAAACTTTTTCTTCTAGAGGTATCTTTTGTAATAATTTTTCTAAGTCATTCCAAAAATTTAATTTAGAGCTCATATCCAAACCTACTTGAGGAGCATAAGCACTTATAATATTAACAATCTTATCATCGACAACAATCTTTAATGCTATAATTCTATCTCCAATCCTATTAATTTTTATAACATTATCCTTCAAACTCTTATCTATAATAACACCTATATCATTTCTAGTATGATTCCTACCCGAATGCCAAAGTTTAAATCATAAACTATCAATTTCCTTAGCCTTCTCTCCAACCCATTTAGTTTCTTGAATGCACAAAATATTTATCTTCCTATGAATCATAATATATATTAATTAAATTAATTTTCCAGTAAGGGAACCTATATTCCAAGTTCCTATACTGATTTTAGTTTCATGGACTAGCTTCTTTGCCCACATCCGTCCTTGATGTGGGAACTCTTGCATATTTAACACTGCATCCGGGCGCCGTTGCAGCGGCTCTTGCACACTTGTCACTGTATTCAGGTCATATAGTGCGTCGCTTCCAGGGGATGCTCTAGCATTAACACAATTTCTTAAAGGATTCATGTCATTATTATTCAACAAGTTTTACGCTGGCTGTCGACTACCTAACACAACCCTTCACTTTTCTCATCCAGTACTTCGGACCTGACAATGGTAGTGTTCGTTCTACAAGCTCTTTAATGATCGTACAGTACGATCATTAATGAAGATTTGATCCTATTTCATTGCCTTAATCATTGGGATTAGATGAGACAATTTTAATTAATATTTGTAGAATACAAACTTGTTTGTACAATTCGATTAATTAAATTTACAAAATTGCCTAATTTAAATAACAAAGATTTGACGACGAGGTTTCTCAAAATGGCTAATCATCCTCTATGTTTATATAATGAAGTAATGACACCGAGAAAAGTAAACCCTAAATCCTATTAAGATAAAATAAAATTTTTGATATATTTTTTTAATTTAATGTTCAATTAATTAATAATTAATTATGATATTAATATATAAATCCAAAATAATTTAATTATGATTTATAATTTGTTAACAAAATAATGTGCACTATTTGCGTCTTATGTTGTTGTTCATGCATAACCCAAATTGTGTGTTGTGCTATTTTGAATGTCTACGTTGCCTTAAGTAAATAACACTGTATATGCACCACACCATTCCCGTGCGTCATTTTGCATCATTGATATGTATGTATAAGATTATGTGGATCACATCATTCACATGAAAAGTCTGATGAAAATTCATAAAATATGTATATTGATATAGAAGAAGTAAAATATTGAAAATTTCAACCTTGAAATTCGTTAGAAAATTGTCAAAATCCCGTTTCATAGGAAGTCACATAAATTTAGTCATGTGACTTGTTTCGTCATCATCAAAGGAGGCGTAGAAGTTTCCTAGAGTGACTCTTTCACGCGATGCACACAAAGCCGTACCAATAACAAAGAAATGGCGATGAGAAAAGTAAACCATAAATTCTATTAAGATAATTTTTTTTGATGTTTTATTAATTTGATTTTAATTAATTAATAATTAATTATGATATTAATATATAAACCCAAAATAATTTAATTATAATTTATAATTTGTTAACAAAATAGTGCGTGCTATTTGTAACTTGCGCCATGCCCCATTGCTCATGATGCATGATGAAAATAGCATGTGCTATTTTGAATGTCTGCACCCGCTAAAAGCAAATAGCATCGTATGTGAGCCGCACCGTGCCGTGCACCATTTTGTGCCATTGACATACATGCACAGTATTTTGTGGATCACATCATTCACATGAAAAGCCTAATGAAAATTCATAAAAAGTATCGTGACGCAAAAGAAATAAAATTTTGAAAATTTCAACCTTGAAATTCATCAAAAATCTGTCAAAACCTCATTTTATTGGAAGTTATATAAATAAACTACAAAAAAACAAACAAGTATCAAAGTCTTTGGAAAAAAAGAGTATCAAAGTCTTTGGCTTTACAACAACAACATCAAGCCTTTGTCCCACATGGGGTCGGCTACATGAATTCTTTTTCTCCATTATGTCCTGTTAAAAGTCGAATTCACATTTAAATCTAATAAAGAAAGATCATTTCTAATATTTTCTAACCAAGACTTTTTAGGTCTACGGTCTATCTCTACCTTTCTTAACATAAGTCAAATTTAATATTTATACTTTTCTAATCCGGTCATTGGAAGGCCGCCGTTTTATGTGACCAAACCATCTAAAGACGACTCTCTCTAATCTTATATTCTACTGGCGCTACTCCGACCTTTTCACGTATATGCTCATTTCATATTCTATCTCTAAGGGTAAATCCACTCATCCATCTGAGCATCCTCATCTCTGCAACAGTTAACTTAGTACTATGCTTCTCTTTTAGTGGCCAACATTCGGCACCATAGAGCATTGTGGGTCACCACTATCTTATAGAATTTTCCCTTAAGTTTGATTGAGACATTTCTTTTACACAACAAGCCTGATGCATTCCTCTACTTCAGCTATCCAACTTGAATTTTGCTAATAATATCCCCATCTATTTCACCATCACTCTGAACAATAGATCCAAGATATCTAAAACTTCTACTCTTATTAATGATTTGATCGCCCAAAGTCACATTCCCCTCACTAGGTCCATCACTTATAAAATTACACTTCATATAGTCGGTTTTAGATCTACTCAAGCGAAAAACTTTAGACTATAAGGTGTCCATAATTCAAGTTTACCTTCAACTCCCTCTATAGTCTTATCAACAAGAAGAATATCATCAACAAAAAGCATACACCTTGGTTCATCCTCTTGCAAATGTCTAGTGAGAAAATCCATGACTTAAGCAAAAGGATATGGGCTTAAAGCTGATCCTTGATGTAATCCAACCGAAATAGGAAAAATATTTGGTCAAACCACCTTGTGTTTGAATACAAGTAATAGCTCCTGCATACATATCTTTAATAATTTAATTATAAGCATTATTAATTCCTTTCTTTTCAAGAACTCTCCATAGCACTTCTCTTGGAACTTTATTATATGCTTTCTCTAAATCAATAAATATCATATGTACATCCTCCTTATTCTCTCTAAATTTCTTCATCAAACCTCTAAATAAATGTATGGCTTCCATAGTAGACCTACCTGGCATGAATCCAAATTGATTTTGAGAAACATTAGTATCATGGTAAGTGAAATCTCAAATTGGAGTAGCGATTGATTTAAGCTCTAAAGCCTTTGAGTACTTTGTCGGTCTATAAAGTGTTTTCCTGCTCCTAGATTCTTTAAATTGTAGATGGGCTTCAAATGATAGCCCATTTATAGGCCAAGGGAACATTCTCAAACCTTGTGTATGGAGGAAAATGGGAAAATAAATTTTTATAAGCTATGCATGTTTCAAGAAGTGTAAAAGAAAATCAAAATAATATGCATAAGATAGTTTACTAAGTGTACTATATATGACGAGGACTCACAAAATGGATGGAAAATTATTCTAGAAAGTCCACTGAGGCATGACACTGTGAATCATATTGTGCCATAGTTAATGGGATCATTTTCACTCGATGTTGATTGTATTCATGACTGTCCATTGAGTAAAATCTTTAGAAACAACTTGCGGTATGCATACAAGTGCAAGATCACACACACACATATATATATATATGGTTTCATAGAAGAATATCATATCTGTATGAAAATATCATCCATAATTTGTGTATGAGTTGGGTCACTATGTTGGAGGGTGTTACGTGCTTCTTAGTATTAGGGGCTATTTGGCAAGTGGCAATGAGATTTACGTAGAATTTGAGCAAGAGTTTGTGGAAAATCTTGCCAAACATCATTCGACTCAGCATAAATCTCACGACGAATTTAAAACATGATTTTGACTCGGCATAAATCTCACGGTGGAATAAATCCGTCGTTACCACCTTTTTGCTGTAAATTATGGATTTTCTAAATATGGGAGTTCAGCTGATTTATTTGATTTGGTTGAAGAAGCACGTGAATGGGAGAACATGGTTACCTTCGCAGCGAGCTCCCTCCCTTCTGTCGTCGTTACATCTGATCCAACAAAAAATCGACGAGCTATCATGACTTTCGACCCGACAAGAAGGAATGTCATTGAAGGAGGTGAAGAAGTCTTTTATCGGCTAATTCAAAACTTTACCTCATGCACGAAGCAGGTGAAGTCGAGCCGGTACGAACAATTAGGGAAGTGGAAAAGCAACCTTAGGCCTACAGTTAAATCAAAATAGAGCTGAGAAATTCTTGAAATTGGTAGCCATTGCATTGGCAGAGAAGTTTCTTATTAATTATTTAGTTTTATTCAACTAGTTTAATTAAAATTAATAAAAAATATAATGTACTTAATAATTAATTAATTATTCAGATTAATTAATAATTAATTTAAATTTTAATTATATTATTTATAATGATTAGTTATCTATGATGCACACACACGGATATAGAGACACTGAAACGACACGACGTGGATATAGGACACGTCAATTATTGAAAATATAAGATACGGACACGGGTTGGACATTGTATTATAATTTTTATATTTAAAAAATAGTGTATAAAATTGAATAAGTATAATATTTAAAATATTTTAGAAATAATAAATCATTTAACTAAATTTGTACTTAAAATGATTAATATTAGGATGTCGAGAATCTGACGTCGATGCCTTATATCAGGCATTGAGGGAGGATACGACAATGTTGTTGATAGTTGGACATCGATGTTATTCATTAAGTATCAGTCATTAATGTCAAGAGGACGTCTGTCATCAATGTTGAGAGGGCGTTGGTCGTCTATGTTAAGAAGACATCAAACAAAGATAAGCTATCAAGTTGTGGGTGTAGAAATTGTTAGTGTCGAGCATCAATCTCAAGACAGTGTCTGACTTTGATGTGGAGATGGGTTTGAAATGTCGATATTGTAACAACATCAGATGTCGATGTTGAGATGACATTGGACATTGTTGTAAAACCACAGTCTCAACCTGCCAAAGAGAAATGAAAATGAGACTATTCTATGAATGATGTATTGTGCGCGGATGATTGATTTGACATTGCAGTATGAAATAAGAAATTTAATTTTTATATTTTAAATAAATAAAAATTTTAAATATAAGAAATTATATTTTAAAAATTCATAAAATATTTAAGAAACGTGTGTCAAACACGCGTGTCCAATTTGCATTTAATATTTTTTTTAATCGAAATCATTTTTGGCATGTCCAACACGAATTGGAGTTTCGGACGTGTGTCGTGTTGGATACGTGTACACCTTTTTCAGAAGAAGTGTCGATGCTTCATAATTAGTTATTGATGATAATTTAAACTTAAAATAAGAATTAACTTATAAATAATTAAAAATATAATTAAAATTGAAACTAATAAGTAATTTTATAGTTAAATTGTTTTTTAATTATATTATTTTTGTAATTATAATTTATACGATAATTAACAACAATAACAACAACATCAAGCCTTTATCTATGTGGGGTTAGCTAAATAATTTTTTTTCTCCATTGTATCCCATTAAGAGTCAAATACTCATTTAAATCTAATAAAGAAAGACCATTTCTAATATTTTCTAACCAAATTTTTTTAGGTGTACCTCTACCTTTTTTAACATAAGCCAAATCTAATGCCTCTACTTTTCTAACCGGGTCATCGGAAGGCCGCCGTTTTATGTGACCAAATCATCTAAGGTGACTCTCTCTAATCTTATCTTCCACTAGAGCTATTCCAATCCTTTCACATATATGCTCATTTCGTATCCTATCTCTAAGAATAAAGCCACTCATCCAGCTGAGCATCCTCATCTCTGCAATACTTAACATAAGATTATGCTTCACTTTTCATGGCCAACATTTTGCACCACAAAGCATAGCAGGTCTCACCACCATCTTATAGAATTTTCCCTTAAATTTGACTGTGATTTTTCTATCACACAATAAGCCTTATGTATTCCTCCACTTCAACCATCCAACTTGAATTATACTAATAATATCCTAATCTATTTCACTATTACTCTGGTAATAAACCCAAGATATCTAAAACGTGTGCTATTATTAATGACTTGATCGCTCAAAGTCACAATCTCACCACTAGATCTATTACCACTAAAATTACACTCCATATATTCAGTTTTGTGTCTACTCAAACGAAAACCTTTAGACTCTAAGGTTTACCTCCATAATTCAAATTTACCTTCAACTCCCTCTCTAGTCTTACCAACAAGAAAAAATATCATCATCAAAAGTATATCATCACCAAGGTACAACCTCTTGCAAATTTCTAGTGAGAACATCCATGACTAAAGCAAAAATATATGGGCTTAAGGTTGGTCCTTGATGTAATCCACTTGAAATAGGAAAATATTTAGTCAAACCACCTTGTGTTTGAACACAAGTAATAACTTCTGCGTACATATCCTTAATGACTTGAATATAAGAACTCTCCATAGCACTTTTCTTGGAACTTTGTCATATGCTTTCTCTAAATCAATAATTATCTTATGTAGATCCTTCTTATTCTCTCTATACTTCTCCATAAAACCTCTCAATCATGGTTTAAAATTGCGTAATAAGAGCCATGCCTCAGCACAATTTCGTTCTTTTAGGCCTCAAAGCCTACACAATGAGAGCAGGGAATGAGGCGTACGCCTCAAGTTTATTGAGGCGCGCCTCGCCTTAGGTTTTAGAGGCATGCCTCGCCTTAGGTTTTAGAGGCACGCCTCTTAAAATTAAAGAAAAAAACAAAACCTAACCTAATATTTATCTATTCGGTTCGAACCCCCCTGTCTTCCGTCATTTTCAAACCGAGGGTATTTTTTACCTTCTTCGAGCGACATTTTCCCCTCTTCGTTCCATTTGACCGACGTCGCCTTCTTTCCACCGAGAGCTGCTCTTCGCCTCTTGCTTGGAGTTCTCTTCTACCCCAAGTTGGCCTGGAGTCTCCTTCGACCGATCGCTGAAAGCTCTTCTTCTTCATGGTTGGAGTTTAGGGTTTATTAACAAAGGTGAAATAGCTTTACTTCCTCTTCTTCTTTGCACTCAAATATGATTTTTTTGTTATACCATCACATTTATCGACATCTTCCTTTGGTTTTCATTCATTTTTGACGAAATTTTTTTCTTTTAAATTTTATGCAATCTTGCTTTGTTTTATACATACAATTTTCAATGTCATTTGATTAAATGGTTTCCATTGATAGTGTAAGAAAATGAAAATGATAGGACTTTTTTATTTATGTAATATTTAGATCTTTTTTTGTTAGACTTATGTTTATATGGACATGTGGTTTAGGCATGCATAATAAAAAGTGCTATTTATTTTTGGAATTATATGTTAATGAAAATAATTCTTTAATTTGGGAAAGATAGAGCTTGAGTTGAACTATATTTCATGTTGTTTTATTATTGGTATATTTTGATTTCCCTTCATATCTTGTACCTTTTTATGTTTTATATATTATTTACTCATTAGTATATAAAAAATTTATCATTTTATGTTTACACAATCTTTTGATTTTGAGGATTACGCTTCAAAACACCTTAAGGCTTACGTCTCGCCTCACGAATGAAAAACACCTCAATACCCGATAACGCAATTTTAAACATTGCTCTCAATAAATCTATAGCTTCCATAGTGGACCTACCCGACAAGAATCCAAATTATAGTGAGACACAATAGTATATCACTGCAAACCATGCTCCATAACTCTCTCCCATAGTTTTAAAGTATGACACATTAACTTAATTTCTCTATAATTCGCACAATTTTGTGCATTATCTTTATTCTTAAAAATAGGAATCAACACACTCATATTCCACTCATCTGACATATTTTTTGTCTTCAAAATTGTATTAAAAAGTTTATTAAGCCAACAAATTCCTTCATCTCCTATGCATCTCCAGACTTCAATGTTGAACGATTAGGTGACTTGTAGTTAAAATATAAATTAAGTTAAAACTCAAACCCTAAATGCCCTACCATCTAAATTAATATAATTTAACATATTAATAATTTATTAGATTAATTATATAATTAGTAATGTAAATAAATAATTTAAATTAGCTTAATTAAGTAATTAATTTTATAGTTAGTAATTAAAAATTTAATATAAGCAGCTTAATTAATATAATTTGAAATAGAATTTATTAATAATGTAAATAATAATTAAATAATTCATGAGTAGTAGAATATTTAAGTAATTAATGAGATAAATAATAGTATAATCAATCATTAATATTGGTTAAATAACACAACAATAATAATTATATCTAGCATATATCCCATTACATGGAATCGGCTAAATGAATCCTTTTTCTCCATTATGTCCTGTTAAGAGTCAAATTCTCATTTAAATCTAATAATGAAAGATCATTTATGATATTTTCTAATCAAGTCTTTTTAGGTTAACCTCTTCCGTTTTTAGCATAAGCCAAATCTAATACCTATACTTTCCTAGCCTGGTCATCGGAAAGTCGTTGTTTTATATGACCGAACCTTCTAAGGTGACTCTCTCTAATCTTATCTTCCATTGGAGCTACTCCAACCTTTTCAAGTATATGCTAATTTCATATCATGTCTCTAAGAGTAAAGCCACTCATTCACATAAGCATCCTCATCTTTGCAACCCTTTACTTAATATTATGATTCATTTTTAATGGCCAACATCCTGCAGCATAAAGCATTGCAAGTCTTATCAACATCTTATAGAATTTTCCCTTAAGTTTGAGGGGAACTTTTCTAGCACACAATAAGTCCGATGCATTCATCCACTTCAACCATCCAACTTTAATTCAACTAATAATATCCTCATCTATTTCACCATCACTTTGAACAATAAACCACATATATCTAAAACATGTACTCTTATTAATGACTTGATCGCCCAAAGTCACAATCCCCGCTAGATCTATTACCACTAAAATTATATTATATATATTCAATTTTAGATCTACTCAAACGAATACCTTTAGACCCTAAGGTTGACCTATGTAATTCAAGTTTACCTTCAACTCTCTCTAGTCTTATCAACAAGAAAAAATATCATCAGCAAAAAGCATACACCTAGGTACAACCTCTTGCAAATGTCTAGTGAGAACATCCATGGCTAAAGCAAAAAATATGAGCTTAAGGCTGATCCTTGATGTAATTGTGTTGAAATATGAAAATACTTGTTCAAAACTTGTTGTGTTTGAACACAAGTAACAACTTCTGCATACATATCCTTAATGACTTGAATATAAGCATTATTAACCCATTTCTTTTCCAGAACTCTCCATAGCACTTCTCTTGGAATGTTATTATATGCTTTCTATAAATCAATAAATATCATATATAGATCCTCCTCATTCCCTCTATTCGTCTCCATCAAACCTCTCAATAAATGTATAACTTCCATAATAGACGTACCTATGTTATATAACTCTCTGCCATAATTTTAAAGTATGACACATTAACTTAATTCCTTTATAATTCGCACAATCTTGTGCATAACCTTTATTCTTAAAAATAGGAATCAACACATTCATTCTCCGCTCATCTGGTATCTTTTTAGTCTTCAAAATAATATTAAAAGTATAAAAAGCCAAGAAATTCCATCATCTTCTAAGTATTTCCACACTTCTATTGGAATATTATCAGGTCCAATAGCTTTCTAGTTTTCATTTTTTTAAAGCCTCTCTAACTTTGATTTTATTAATATGCTGAAAAAAAAAAAACAAAAATCTTTATTTTCATTTAGGATGTTAATGTCACTAAAGTCAATCATATTCTCACAATTGTTATTGAAAAGTTTAGTAAAATATCTCATCCACCTTTTTTGAATATACTCTTATAATAAAAATATTTTTTGATCTTCATCTTTAATGCACTTCACATGAACTAAATCCTTACCACTTCTCTCTTTGTTTGGCTAACTTATGCATATATATCTTTCGCCCTTCTTAGTATTTAATCAATTAAATAAATTATTAAAAGCCAATATATTTAAATTGCATATTATTTTCTTAGACTCCTTACGGGCCTCTTTATATCTTTCTCAATTATCGAATTTTTTTTACATCTAAACCAATATTTATAACAAATTGTTTTATTTTTTATCTTTTCATGCACATTTTGATTTCACTACCAATTATTTTCACTATTAGGAACTTTTTCCTTTGATACTCTATGCACATATTTTGCGTTTTTTTTTAATATCACGAGTTATTTTTTCGACCATAATATTACCTTATGCATGGACAAAATTGTAAGAACTAGAATTTTACTCTGAAAAAATATTTTATTAGTATTCTTTAAATGCCCATATCTAATTCTAGAACAATGTTTTACAATAATTTTTTTATTTTCTGCCCCTTCATCTTAAGGTCCATAACTAATAAATGATGTTGGGTATATAAACTTTTTCTTAGAATAACTTTACAATCTAAAAGTTCTACTTTTCTTATAAGAAAATAATCAATTTTATTTTTACTATATCCATTATTACAAGTGATGAGATGTTTATATTTTTTCTTAAATAAGGTATTAGCAATTAAAAAATCATAAGTTAAATAAAAATTTAATATTTTCTTTAGCACTTTCATTGGTACCTCCAAACCTATAGCCACTATGAATGCTTTTAAAATTATCTGTTTCTCTACTAACATGTTTATTTAAATTTACTCCAATAAAATTTTTTTAAGATATATCTTTTATATTAATTTTTCTAAGTCATTTTTTAATTTTGAACACATCCAAACCTACTTAAGGAGCATAAACACTAATAATATTAATAATCTTAGCATTAACAACAATCTTTAAAGATATAATTCTATCTTCAATTATATTAATTTTTAGATGATTATCCTTTAAACTCTTATCTATAATCAACATCATTTCTTGTACGACTCCTACCATAATACCGTAATTTAAATCCTAAACTATCAATCTCCTTAGTCTTCTTTTCAACTCATTTAGTTTTTTAAATGCATATAATATTTTTTTTTTATAAATCATAATATCTATTAATTTGCTTCTAAGGGAACATATATTTCAAGTCTTATCCTAATTTTAGTATTATGGACTAGCTTCTTTGCCCACATCTATCAAAGATGTGGGAACCATTGCCTATTTAACGCTATACTCGGGCGTCGGTGTAGTGGCCTTTGTGCCCTTTGCACAATTGTCGTTCTATTGAGGCCATACAACGCGTCGCTTCTAGAGAATGTCCTAGCATTAACACAATGTATTAAATGATTCATGTTATGATTGTTCAATAAGTTTTATGCTGATTGTCGACTAACTAATGCAACCATCCACTTTTCTTATTTAGGACTTAGGACCTGACAACAACAGTTGAATAAAAAGTGAAGTTTTTCTTAAGAGTATTAGTTAAATAATTAGTTATTTAAAAAAATAATGAATTATTAATTAGATATCAAACACTTATTAAATTAACAACTAAATAAGTAATTTGATACTTAGTAGTATAAATAGTAATTAATTTATTAGTTAAATTATTTAATAATTTAGATTGTTTATAATTATATTATTTATCATTATAATTGAATTATAAACTAATGAGAAACTCTTACTTAATAGATAAATTAAATTAAAAATATAATAAATTTAATTTTTAAATGAACTCATCATCATGGATTATATAACCTAATAGTTTCACAGGATTTAATATGATTTATCACTTAACTTGCCAAATAATTTCAAGACTTAACAGCTTTAGGATTTCCTAAATTCAAAATTTACCGGATTTACTAAATCCTAAATTGTTAAATCTTGCTGGTTGCCAAACAGTCTATTAGGAAGGAAGAAAAATTAAATTCAACTAGTTGTGGAAGTGGATGTATTTCACTTCAGAGCGCCAAACTATATTTCATCACAAAGAGTGGTGATGTCGATTGCTCCAAAGAAACACGAGGACATATTCCTTTGTAAAACTGAGGGATAAAGCACATTTCTTAGTCTTTCCCAAGATTTGAAGGCATTTTGAGATTGTGTTCAACAAAATTAAAGCCCGGGCATGGGGGGCGGGTACAAGATAGACTATTCTTATTAATGGTGGATGGCTAACATATTTTACTTACTGAAAGCATGGTGAAAGAAAAATAATTGCTAGAGGATAAGATGTTGAAAAGATCTGAAACACGTGCCAACGTTCAAACATCTTCTACTACATTGGTATGAAACGACAATGTGAATCTCTGCTTGGTGGTATATTCAAGGATGTGGATCAACCATCTTCGTACACCTTCACTTTACTAGTATATGTTTTCTACATGTAAATTTTTATTTCATGTGAATGTGCAAGTAAAAATTTTATTGTGAAACCCAACCCAATCCATGGGTTGGGCTAGCCACAAAAAGGGGGTCGTACACTCCATTTGGTCCAAAAAATGTCAAGGTATCTCTCCCTTCCCTCTACAATGTGAAGGTGTCTAAGTTGTAATTAACTTTTCTTAGAATAATGCATCAATTCATTCACACCTCGTCATTAAGGGTGCTTCATGACTGATTACTTAAATTCATTCATATTTCTTCATGAAATGTTCCATCCATTTATTCACACATCTTTATGTAAGGGTGCTTCATGAAATGTTTCATAAATTTATTTGCAAATCTTTATGAAATGTTGCATCCATTCATTTGCATGTCTTCATGTTAAGGGTGCATCATAAAGGGTTGCATCCGTACACTTGAACCTTTATGAAAGGGTATTTAGTATCCAAAACACATCTATTAAAGAAAGAATGGCCAACAACTCTTAGGCCATCAAATTACCATGTTGTGCATTGTTCACTAATAATCTCTGTAATGCTTCGTTAATATTTTTCAATTTCTATGGCCCGATGACAGGCATCCTCAGTAGAGGTGGGTTTGTATCGTGACATAAGCCATTAATGAATTTGATTATAATTGCCCGATTAGGCTTGTGAAGGCTACAAATGAAGCGATTGTCCAACTTATTGAGGTACTTGGTAACCAAGAGTATGCCTTGCTATAGAGTTGTTGCATGTGGTAAGTGGGGCAATTACTTTTGGCTTAAGAGGCGATGCATTTCATGCTTAGTAGTGATGGGTACTTCCTTGAGTAATCAATTTCATCTAAGACACTTCAGAAACACTTAGCAGAATTAAGAAGTTTAATGTTGGCTGATTGAATTTTCTTATCGCTTATTTGATTCCACACGGAGTAATACACAACCTCTACAAGTCAATTGCGGAAAGCATTTGGCTTGTGGAGACCATCAAATGGAGGAACGTTCAATTTGATCTACCAAGATGGATCATTTAGTCAACATCAAGGATGATGGTTGCATTTATATGGCATGGTTGAGTTGTCGATTCATGTGATGCTCATGATGCGGTATTTGATTGTCATCTTTGAAAGGACCAACATATCTTTTTAGGATGACTTGTGTATGGATTGATAAATGGGTGAGTGTTAGTTGGTAGTTGTGTTTTCTTCATAGCAGGTTGATGTGGGCGGTGTGGGAAAAGTTGAATCCTTCTGAGATACCTTCTCCAAGTGCAGTGTGTTGCAAGCTTGTGCTAGATGAGTGTTGAGTTTGTGGTGATGTGATTAATTTTTTTTTTAATTTTTTATTTATTACCATGTCATGTATTTTTGAGAGTAAGATTTTAGATCTTAAGATTTTGTCTGTGCATGAGGATGCTAATATTATATGGGAAAAGGTGGCTAGTGATATTAAGAATATTGCAAAAGATGTGCTTGGAGTTTCGAAAGAAAAAAACTCCTAATTATAAAAATAGTTGGTGATGGAATTCAAATGTGCAAGAAAAGATAAAAAATAAGAAGATTTGTTATAAAAATTGATTTAGATGTAAAAATTTTGATAATTGGAAAATCTATAAAGAGGCTCGTAAGGAATCTAAGAAAACTATTTATGATGCAAAGAGCTTAGCTTTTAATGATTTATATAATGTGTTAGATATGAAGGAGGGAGAAAGATATATGTATAAGTTAGCCAAACAAAGAGATAAGAGTAGTAATGATTTATTTCAAGTGAAGTGTATTAAGGATGAAGATCAAAAAGTATTTTTCTTATAAGATGATATTCAATAAAGGTGGATGAGATATTTGCTAAACTTTTTAATGAAGGATGTGAAAATATGATTGACTTTAGTGACTTTAGCACCCTAAATGAAAAGAAATTTTTTTGTTTTTATCAGCGTATTAGTAAAATCGAAGTTAGAGAGGTTTTAATGAAAATGAAGTATGGAAAAGCTGTTAAACATGATGATATTCCAATAGAGATGTGGAAATACTTAGGAGATGAAGGAATTTCTTAGCTTACTAAACTTTTTAATATTGTTTTGAAGACTAAAAAGATGCCAGATCAGTGGAGAATGAGTGTGTTAATTCCTATTTTTAAGAATAAAGGTGATGCACATGAGTGTGCGAATTATAGAGGAATTAAGTTTATGTGTCATCTATGTTGCACCGATACACCTATTTATGAAGGCGTGCTGTATCCGATACACCGATACACGGATACGCCTCCGATACTTCACCGATACGTGTCGGATACGCCAAAGCCGTATCCAATTAAAATACTATTTAATTTAAAAAGGACACGCGTATCCGATACGCGTGTCCGTTTAAAAACAAAAAAGAAATCCGAAAAAAAGACGTGTCATATTTACTTCCGCGGTTGCGAGCAAGATTCTCTCATTTCCGAGATGGATTTGAGTCTCTTGATGATATGAAAATATTAAAAATTATTAATCTTTCACTTGATGAGCCTGAATTAGAAGCTATGATATTTATTGAAGATGATATGGAAGTTCAAAGATAAACCAATGGAAGTGAGTTTTGGAGCGTAGGTTGCGGTGTGATACTAATGTTTCTCAAAATCAATTTGGATTCATGTCGGGTAGGTCTACTATGGAAGCCATATAATTATTGAGAGGTTTGATGGAGAAATATAGGAAGAATAAGGAGGATCTACATATGGTATTTATTGATTTAGAGAAAGCATATGATAAAGTTCCAAGATAAGTGCTATGGAGAGTTCTTGAAAAGAAAGGAGTTAATAACACTCATATTCAAATCATTAAAGATATGTATGCAAGAACTATTACTTGTGTTCAAACACAAGATGGTTTGACCAAGTATTTTCCTATTTCGGTTGGATTACATCAAGGATCAACCTTTAGTTCATATCTCTTTGCTTTTGTCATGGATGTTCTAACTAGACATTTGCAAGAGGATGTACCTTAGTGTATGCTTTTTGCTGATGATATTCTTCTTATTGGTAAGGCTAGAGAGGGAGTTGAACGTATACTTAAATTATGGAGGTCAACTTAGAGTCTAAAGGTTTTTACTTGAGTTGATCTAAAACTAAATATATGGAGTGTAATTTTAGTAGCAATAGACCTAGTAAGGGGATTGTGACTTTGGGCGATCAAGTTATTAATAAGAGTACACATTTTAGATTCCTTGGATCTGCTGTTCAGAGTGATGGTGAAATAGAATAGATGGGGATATTATCAGCATAATTCAAGTTGGTTGGTTGGTTGAAGTGGAGGAATGCATTGGGCTTGTTGTGCGATAGAAAAGCCCCCCCCCCCCCCCCCCCGCCCCCCCCCCTCTAACTTAAGGGAAAATTCTATAAGATTGTGGTGAGACTTGTAATGCTTTATGGTGCCGAATGTTGGCCATTAAAAGAGAAGCATAATACTAAGTCAAGTGTTGCAGAGATGAGGATGCTTAGGTGGATGAGTGGCTTTACCCTTAGAGATAGGATACGAAATGAGCATATACGTAAAAAGATTGGAGTATTCCCATTGGATGATAAGATTAGAGAGAGTCGCGTTAGATGATTTGGTCACATTAAACGGAGGCCTTCTGATGACCCGGTTAGGAAAGTTGAGTTATTAGATTTGACTTTTGTTTAGAAAGGTAGAGGTAGACCTAAAATGACTTGGTTAGAAAATATTAGAAATGATCTTTCTTTATTAGATTTAAATGAGAATTTGACTTTTAACAGGGCACAATCTCGAAAAAGGATTGATGTAGCCGATCCCACGTAGTGGGACAAAGACTTGATGTTGTTGTTGTCGTATTTATTACTGTGTCATGTGATTTATGGAATGCATGGAATGTAGGAGTGGAGTCGATAGTGTCCATTTGTGTAGCATGTTTATTTGATTTATCTTTCAAAATATTAATTTTGTGCAAGACTATCAATATCCTTTTTTAGTTGTTTCAGACATTGTTTAGATGTTATAAAAGAAATCAAGTGGTAATTGAAAGCAAAAAGGATTGCAAAAAATAAAAGCATGCAATTAGATCTATTCAAATTACATTAGCATGCCAATGATAATGTTATACTACGCATTAACTAAACTAAAACGCATGCACTAGATTTATTCAAATTGGATTAATATGATGATGAATATTATTAATTATAAAATCATTTGTGTCTGAATATTATTAGATATATAATGCCCATATAATTAATTAGATTGCATGCGAGATGCGACATATGCAATAATACTTATAAAAGGATTAGAAGTAATTGAAAGAAACTAAATTCAAGTTAGTATCATTTAGGAGTTAGAGTCAGCCAACATAACAGCTTTAAAGTTGAGATACATGCTAAATAGAGATAAGGAAGATCAGTAAAGATCATGAGAAAGGCCCAATAATGAGGTAAGTCTAACAAGGATCATTAATAGCTAATTAGAACTACCTTTAAGATAATGAAAACATTTGAGCTCTGTAGGATCTTCCATTTATTCCCATAATTATGCTCCATATATCTAGCATAACATCAAGAAATGAATATTCCAAACACCATAAATCTGTAGCGATTGTTTTGAAACCTAGAGCCATGCGATTTCCTTTGTTGAAAGTGGCCTTTCGGTAGAAAGTGGGATTAGCTACAAGTTCTTGCGCAAATAGAAATTCTTGATCTCAAAACCTAAATAAGCCCCAATGTTTTTAATTATGGTCCATGGAAAAACTCATCACATTTTCTTCATTAGAAACACAATTGAAAGAGGTTTTTTCTTCAATAGCCCGTTGTATGTTATCTTTGGTCTATCTCATTTCACATTTCCTTTCTAAACATTAGATATTATCTAATTGCATTGTACTTTTAAAATTCGACTATATTATAATCAGCTAGCTTGAAGTCTACTAGTTATTATTTCATTGGTGCTTAATCGTATGCCTTTTTCATGATAATAAAAATCATATGAAACTTTTTCAATTCTTCATTAACTAGTTAAGCATAACCATCATTTTCATGGTGACTCTTCATTTCATGAAACCTTTCCTGAAACCCATATATTACATTAATTTAAATCTCCGATGAATTGGTTCTCTAAATCGAAATGACCTAACATGTGGATTTTGTTCCTTTTTGTAGTTTTTGATCAAATCATGCAAAACACCGTATGCATGCGGATTATTGATATTGCAAATTTTGTCTCTACAATCTACAACCATTTTTCTTGATGTTGTATATCAATTTATTTAGTTTTTACTACTGATGGAGTGATAATTTTCTATAGAACAAAACTTAAGGTCATCTTTTTGAGACTTAACAAACCATCTAATCAGGTTAGATTCATTCAATACCAAGATTGTAGGTGTAATTATGATTTTGCTTGTTCAATATATCTTTGAACAGAGGACTATGTTTGCATAGTTTGCCATTTACAATCTGATCAATAATGCTAATGCTAATGCTTTCACAATTTAACGAAAGAATCTTTTAAATATGACTTGCCTCATCTATACATAGTACTCATGTACTTGCTCTTTTTTTGGTTCTCTTTTTTCTATATTGTAGGAATGAGGTTTTAAATTTTAGATAAAAAACATTCATTTATATTTTTGCAAGAAATTAACTGTTTTGGCATTTGTCCGAACAAACAATGCACTTGATATTAAGGTTTAACATTGCGCAATTGGATATTGAGGTCGGTTTTATTTATGAGACGAGGCGTTGAAGCTCAAGGCGTTTTGAGACATAAGCCTCAAAATTAAATAATTACATAAAGTGAAAATAAATGTTACAAGTATTTTTTTTTATAAATACCCAAATACTATGTTAAAGGATAACATATTAACTTTGTATTGAACCATAGAGTAACAAATTGACATACATATGAAACAAAAAAATTGCACGAGACGTAATTGGGAAGTGATATATTTCATGAAATAAAATTGAAATCTAAATATTACAAGAGCAAAACAATATAAAATATAGGAATTACATAAAGATATCATATAATATCAAGTTCAACTTTAAATTCCTTCTTTCTCAATTCCCTACCCATACACATTTAATTCCTAAGAAAAATTGAAATAGTTGACATTAGCTCGTAAATCATGCATTGTCATCATTGAGAGGATCTTTATTTGAGTTATTATCATAATAAAGTGGTCTTTCTGCTACCTCATCATGTGGAGTACAATGCCTCCCAATATGCTTCTTCATTTATTTTAGTCATCTTCCTTTTTTATAAATATTTGTGATTAACATAAATATGAGAATAATACTAAAAAATTTTAAGTGGTGGTGGTGATGGTGCATGACTTCCATGTGATCCCTTGCTGCGGCTACGGTGGTGGTAGCTGCGGCAGAGATGGCAGGCTAGAGGTCAATGCAATTGAGTGGAAGATGTTTTGGCTTAGGAGTGCATGAATGTATGATTTGTTCCAGAATTTAGTTTAGGATTTAGATAAGTTTTAGTAATAAAATATATATATGGTGGGACATGCCTCATATCAGCGACATGAGGTACGCCTCAGCCAAATTAAGGGCATGCCTTATAAAAAAAAAAAGCTGAAGGCAAAGCCCTGAGATGTTTTTTATTGGAATTGGCCGGCCTCAAGATGTGTCTTATATTGTACAATTTTAAACAATGCTTGATACCGACCATGATCCGTGTTTTATTTTCCAGCATTAACAGTTCAGTTTTGACCTGTATGCCATTTCCTTTTTGTGATCAATTGACTGTTCAAACTTATTTATCAAATAGTTTCTCATATACGAATCATAACTGCAATGAAAATTGTTAAGTTGTTAAATTTGTTCTCACTGTGATCAATATTGAACTTTTTTAGTATGTTCATTATTTAATTCCTGTTAACTGGTCCTCCAGGTTTTAAGTTCACTCTTAGCTTGATGAGAGACAACGACGGACGAGACGAAAAGTTGTTCTATCGAGTTTCTTCACTGGGAACTATAGAGAATATAGCTCTCGAATGGATGAAAGATGACATGGTTTTCGGCTTGGCCATGTGTCCTGTTTTCTTTGATAGATTATCTAGAGTTGTTGGCCATAAATGCTAAATTTATTATTATTATTATTTTTATGATTGTTGGGCGGAAATATGCTAGAATCCTAATGTTTTGTAATTGATCAGTGAGTGATTACTTTGTTGCTAGTTTAGATGTGTTCTATTTTCAGATTGCTGTCTTACTTAAATTTGTTGCACAAAAATGTATTATAATTTGTAGGGTCGGTTTATGGTAAAATTTTATACATTGGTTAGCATGATCTAGGCTTCATTTCGAATGATTTTTTTACTGCTTAAAATCACTTTCTAGTAAAAAAAAATAAATTTTTTTACACTAAAAAATTATTTTAAGAAGCATATGAAATCCTTCCCAAATGAAGTTGTAAAATATATCAAGATGGGCTTGTTGCGTTTTTACTTTATGTTAATATTAGTGTTGTACATATTTTTTGAATTATCTTAATCTTAGTACAAATATAAGAGTTTTGAATTCCATCATGATGTGTTTTCCATCATGAATGCGTTTCGAAATCAGGGAAAAAGTGATGAGGAAGGCAAATGAATTAATTTAGCTGGTTTTATCTGGAAGAAAAAAATGCTGAATGAATTTGTAGAAGTAATCCTAGTGAGGAAGTTCTATTAGGTTAATCTGCATTGATTTTTGAGATCTCAATAAAATCTTTTCCTTAATAATATTGTGGCTTTTGATTTTACATCCCATGCTATATTTTCATCCATGAATTTAGTTATCCGGCTATAATTAAATCAAGGTGTTGCTGGAGGATGAAAGTCACAAATTATTTGGATTTTGATTGGCATCTCTTTGCTATTGGGCTGTAACTCAATTTATGTTGGTGATTTTTTTTTAATTATGATGTCTCAAATGATATATGAAATTTATTCTTGAGAATCTATTATGAAAGATTTTGATGGAATAATATAATTTTTTTTTTCAAAATTTCGAATGGATGGTTTTTTTTTTTTTTTTTAATTTAAAAAGAAGTTTTTATCATGCCACCTGAAAATGGAAGTAATGCAATTTTTTAAAGCAAAGTATATATTTTAGAGAATTATTGTTTTGTTTGAGATAATTTTTTTTTAAATAGGGGTTTAATATAAAAATTATTAACTCAATAAATTTTTGTATTAAGAATTATTTTAAAAATAAAGCAGTTTAAAAACAAGGCCTAATAAGGGATTCTGTGGGTACTGGTTGATTTTTTTTTTCTGAAAATTAATTTTGAGATCATACGAGCTATAAATAATATAATTTAGTTGTCTAAATAATAATGTTGTTGAGATATTGAGATATCATAATTTATGTTGTTTCGTAATCATGCAATCATGATTGAATGATGATACTATAAATGTTATTTCAAATTTAAGAGTTTAGAATATTAGGAAAGTAAAATTTGACTTTCTATTTTCACTCGAAAATTTTGAATGACATAATTGGAAATTTGTCCTCATCATGCACGAGCAAAATGAAATTTATTGGGATCTCCAAAATTTTCATTTGATCAAGTACAATTTTGTAGCAGTAAAATCATAAATCATAGGAAGGAGATTGACCCAAATGTTGAAGTTTCTAAAAATTTTAATTTAAAAAACAATAGAGCTCCAAAGGACATAAATTAATTTGTTAAAATGAGTGCCATTGTGATGACTTGAATGATTTATACAAACTTTTTAACATGTAGCATAAATATCAATGAACTTGAAAGAAAATTTAATTGATTATTATTTGTTTTAGATTTGAATTCATATATCAAATTAGCTCTATGTAATTAAAATCATCATCAAAATGATCATTTTGTTGCAAAAATATCAATATCCACAAAGCACTAAAATGAAGTGGTTGAATGAATTGACCCAACTTGTATATAAATAGCCAATATAGCTAGGCAAGTTTCTCCTTTGCATATAGTGGGGGTTTATGCATGTGCAAATCTATCAGTGTTATCACCATCAACATTTTTCATAAAATTGCACAGGCAATGCTTGATTGTGATAATATGTTTGATTTTGCACAACTTTTCTAATAATGCTTTTGTTTTTAATGGTATCCATTATAAAAATAATGGTCCACCATAACCATTTTCTTAATATAAACTAAAATAATTCTCAAAATTATTTATATTGGTCTGATAATAAAAACTTTGATAAATTAATTTGATTTATGGCATCAAGATCAAGATCTGTATGATAATATATTCATTTCATTAATATATTCCTACGACAAATTTATTAGACAAGTACTTGATCTACTATAACATTTGTGGCATAGTAGATCAAGGAGCCCATAAGGAGGGTGGATCTATGGATGCCTACACTGGGTTAGGTTAGATCCTAAATGTTGTTGCGGATCTATGGTTTATGATTTTGATGATAGCAAACATTCCTTATTTCTCTACGATTGCCTTATGTGCAGTTTTAGGTCCACACGATCAGACTGCAATTTGGAACCAGCTCAAGATTGGGTAGACGAGGTCTGTGTCAGTTTGTAATCTTTTCCCTTTCTTGAGTCTGTTGTATTTGGTGTGACATCTGGTGTTTTGTAACTTGGAAGAATTTTTGTTGTTCTCTAAAAGATTTCTATTTTTTGGTAATATCGGCCGGGACGATATTTATATCGTCCTGGACGATATGTCCAAAATCAAAAACCTAAATTAGAGCATCCTCATTAAGGCAGCCGTCATAAACACATCAGCCTGGACGATACTTGTATCGGCCAGGACGATATTCTCAATTCAGAAAGAATCAGCCGCCATAATCAGTTTATGTATTCTTTATTTTAGAAAATTGGCCAAGACGATATTTATATCGTTCAGGACGATCTAACTCAATCATACCTAAATTGATCTGGTATTATTTGAAAATCATTAATGGCTGATTGATACGATCTCATCGTCCGGGACGATCTTATGATCGGCCAGGACGATGGCCTGGACGATTGACTTCGGCCAGCACCAAATCAGGGCGATGATCATGACGCTTAAAATCAATTTTAAACTAATCGGCCGGTACGATCGTGAGATCGGCCAGGATGATATAACCAATTTTCTTCTGATCGTCCCAAATCATCCCAGGCCGTTGAGCTGAATTTGAACTAATCAGCCAGGACGATATGCCTATCGTCCTGTACGATAATGTCGGCAACTTGCATTAATGAGCTTGTTTTGAGAACTTCTATTTAAGCTATGGCATGACAACTTTCGTAAGAGTCTTTGGCAGCCATTGTAGCTTCGTTTTTGTGGGGGAAACTTGAAGAGAGGAGCTTGAAAGGGAGAGAGGAAAGGGTAGAGTTTGAGAGGGAGATATCCTGTGAGGGGGGGGGGGGGACTCAAGGGAGTGTGGAGGGGATTCCACACGGTTTCTCCGGCGAACTCGCACCTTATTACCATCAGATTCAAGGCTTGTCTCGAGGTAAGTTCACCAAAGAAAAAGATCTCCTTGGTGTCAAAGGACCCGGCGACTCCGCCGCACCGGGGAAGGTGGAAGTGATTTTGTAAGGGCTTCTCTGCCTAGCTGTGGGGGCTAAAGGAGAGTCACGATATTAGTGCAATACTTGGAGGGTGCCACCAAGGAGTGGACGTAGGTCAAGATTTGACCGAACCACTATAAATCCAGTGTGTTCTTTTCTTATTATTGCTTCCGCATTTATTTTTCTTCTGCACTTTGTTTGTGGTGATTTTGGTTGGAGTTTTATCTTTCGTTTTAAAGTTTTCCAATTCACCTCTCTCTTTTAATTAGCGTTGGGCCAGTTCTATAGGGCCTAACATCCCTAATGAACTTTCAAGTGGTATCAGAGCAAAGTTTTCATAAAATAAGTTTTTAAAAGCTTTTGAATTTCGATCCATGGTTAATCATACTATTGCATAAGGTTATTCAATCACTAGACCTCCTTTATTTGAAAATATGTCATTTGATTTTTGAAAAACTCGCATGTCTATTTTCTTGCAATCAATTGATTTTCACATGTGACATATGATTTTAACTGGTTATTCATCACCGTCAAGAATTGTTAATGGAGTTAAAATTGATATTCCTTTTAGTCAATGGAACAGGGAAGAACAACTCAATGCTCAATTGAATGCAAAGTCTTTAGATTGCTTTTTCTGTGCTTTAAATTCTAATGATTTTATGTTAGTATCCACGTGCACTACCGGTAAGGAAGTTTGGGATAAATTGCACACCATATACGAAGACACTAGTGAAATCAAGCAATCCAAGTTGAATTTGTTAATGCATGATTTTGAATTATTTTCCATGAAACCTTTTGAAACGATCTTAGACATATATACCAAATTCATTCAAATTGTAAACTCATTACATGTTTTAGGAAAATATTTTTTAAATTTTGAAAAAGTTAACAAAATTCTTCGATATCTACTGTATAAATTTGATTCTAAAGTTGTTGCTATTTATGAATCTAAATATTTGAATGTATATTCTATTGATAATTTGATTGGCTCACTCATTGCCTACGAGCAAAGTTTGGGTCAAAGACTTTTGGATGCAGGTGAAATGATTATTCTAAAAGCTGAAGATACGGAAAAAGATTGCTTAGTTGGTGACGAATGCAATGACTTGTCAAACAAATCACAAAACTCAGAAAAGCATAAGCAAAAGTGGAAAAAGGTAAAAATGGTAAAGATATTCATATTCCTTCTGATGTTATTTGTTTTCGATGTAGGAAACCTGGACATATGAAAAATCAGTGTCCTAATTTAAAAATTCTTCCTACAAAAGAAAAGGGCAAGGCGAAACAAACTTGGAACTGGGGAAATAATGAAAGGCAAAAAATCTCATGGGCAGATCTGGTTTCTGAAGCATCGGACCAGGAGAGAGATAATGGTTAAGAGCCTTTTTTATTTCTTATTTTTGTGTTTTAGTTTTGTTTATTCTTTGAAATTTTTGTTTTCGTTAATTTTTTTCTCTAATCAACAACGCACACATTCACTTTTCTAAAAATGAAAAATATACTTCCTGATTTTTTTTTTAAATCTTTGGTAAGTTGTGTTTGACTTCTCTAACGTCAAAAGAAGGAAACTCATTTATTTTTAACTCTCAATCTCTGTTTTCTAAAAAGGTTATCCTACTTTTGATTTAAAATCTTTTTCATCTTTTAAATTGGTTTTTGAAATAAAATTTTTTATCTCCCTACGTTTTATTTATCGCATAGGAATCTTTTGTAAGTTTTTGAATCTAACTCATAATTTTCTTAATCAAGCAATTCGCTTTGTCACTAAAATGGGTTTTCCTTTGTTTTTAAGAATTAAAAAAGAAAGCATATTCAAAAATTGACCAATGATGCCAAAAATAAAAGATGCGCAAAGACGCCAAATTGAAAATATAGAATACACAAAGTATATCAAAAGATACACAGTACGCCAACCAATTGTCAAGAGGCATAAAATGAGCCCACAAAGTTAATGCTTACCATTCTTGTACTTCTTAAAAAGCTTAAGAAAACCCTTGATACTTTCGATACTTGAGTTTGAAAATCTTGATTCTTGATTCAAAAATTTATGCATTGATCTCATATTAGATATATTTTATGGAATGAGTTTTTGAAAAATTATTGTTTCTTTCTCTAATTTATTCCTTGATTTAGATCTTGAATTAAAAAGTTTTTTTTTTTGCCTTTTTAAAAAACTTGAGTTTGGATTATCAATTTCTGAGTTTCTAACCTTTTCTTGGCTATGAGTTGTCAATCCAATTCTACTAAGTTTTTGATTAAAACCAAGAGGTAACTTTATCATTTTAAGAATATTTTAGTTTCTCACTAGATCAGGAAATATTTTTTTGTATTTTGTTTTTCGTTCCTCCCTCTTTTCGATAATGTCAAAGGGGGAGAATATTTTGTTGAATTTGTATCCTTCTTTTAAAAAAAATTAAAACAACAAAAATACTTTTATGTCCCCTATTTTTTTTTAAAAGTGTGTTATTCTAGTAAGGGGGAGATTAGGAGAAAATATTCTTTTTTGAAAATTCAAATTGAAATTATTTGCTATCATAAAAAAGGGGGAGATTGTTGCAGATCTATGGTTTATGATTTTGATGATAGCAAACATTCCTTATTTCTCTATGATTGCCTTATGTGCTAACGTTTCAGGTCCACACGATCAGACTGCAATTTGGAACCAGCTCAAGATTGGGTAGACTAGGTCTATGTTAGTTTGTAATCTTTTTTCTTTCTTGAGTCTGTTGTATTTGGTGTGGCATCTGGTGTTTTGTAACTTGGAAGATTTTATGTTGTTCCCTAAAAGATTTTTATTTTTTGGTAATATCGGCCGAGATGATACGTCCAAAATCAGAAACCTGAATTAGGGCATCCTCATTAAGGCAGCCTCCATAAACACATCGACCTGGATGATACTTGTATCGGCCAGGACGATATTCTCAATTCGGAAAGAATCAGCCGCCATAATCAGTTTAGGTATTCTTTATTTTAGGAAATTGGCCAGGATGGTATTTATATCGTCCATGACGATCTAACTCAATCATACCTAAATTGATCTGGTATTATTTGGAAATCATTAATGGCTGATTGATACGATCACATTGTCCATGATCTTATGATCGGCCAGGACGATGGCCTAGACGATTGACTTCGGCCAGCACCAAATCAGGGCGATGATCAGGACGATTAAAATCAGTTTTAAACTAATCGGCCAGGACGATATAACCAATTTTCTTCTAATCGTCCCAAATTGTCCCAGGACGTTGAGCTGAATTTGAACTAATCGGCCAGGACGATATGTCTATCGTCCTGGACGATAATGTCGGCAACTTGCATTAATGAGCTCATTTTGAGAGCTTCTATTTAAGCTATGGCATGACAACTTTTGTAAAAGTCTTTGACAGCCATTGTAGCTTCGTTCTTGTGGGGGAAATTTGAAGAGAGAGTTTGAAAGGGAGAGAGGAAAGGGTGGAGTTTGAGAGAGAAAAGATCCTGTGAGGGGGGGGGGGGAACTCAAGGGAGTGTGGAGGGGATTCCACACGGTTGCTCCGGCGAACTCGCACCTTAGTACCATCAGATTCAAGGCTTGTCTCGAGATAAGTTCACCAAAGAAGAAGATCTCCTTGGTGTCAAAGGACCCGGCGACTCCGCCGCACCGGGGAAGGTGGAAGTGATTTTATAAGGGCTTCTCCGCCTAGCTGTGAGGGCTAAAGGAGAGTCATGATATTAGTGCAATACTTGGAGGGTGCCTCCAAGGAGTGGACGTAGGTCAAGGTTTGACCAAACCACTATAAATCCGGTGTGTTCTTTTCTTATTATCGCTTCCGCATTTATTTTTCTTCCGCACTTTATTTGTGGTGATTTTGGTTGGAGTTTTATCTTTGATTTTAAAGTTTTCCAATTCATCTCTCTCTTTTAATTAGCATTGGGCCAGTTCTATAGGGCCTAACATCCCTAACGAACTTTCAAAAGTTTCTTTTTCTATAAATTTTCAATGGTTATATTAGAAAAGTGACCTTGGAGGCTTGTTACTAACCAAGATTTATTTATTAGGATCTAATATATTATTAAATTTCCAACATAGTAGACTAAGAAACCCATAAGGAGGATGGATCTTTAGATATCTAATAGGATTAGGCAAGATCCTAAGTTTTCTTAAGGGTTTTCAATGGTTACATTAGAAAAGGGGCCTAGTAAGCTTATTGTTATCCAAAATTTACAAGACAAAGCCTTAATCTACTGCAATATTTATGACATAATATATTAAGGAACCCTTAAGGAGTATTGATCAATGAATGACTAAATAGGGTTAAGCTAGATCCTAAGATTTTCTTTTCTTAAGTATTTTCAATGGTTATATTAGGAATGGGGCCTAAGAAGTTTATTCCTAATCAATATTTACTAGGAAATGCTTGGATTTACTATGATATTTATACTAGATCAAGAAACCCATAAGGAAAGTGGATATATATGTGTTTAAGTACAATTATATTATATTTAAAAGGCTAAGGATACTAAAGGAAGTTTTGATAGAGCTTGTCTTTTTAAGGATTAAGGGTAGGTTTATAAATGTACAAAGAGGGCTAAGCTAGACTATAGTTTTTGATAACTAAATATGAAGGTTTCATGAACCCTGACACCTATATATATTTATTATGCAAGGCCTTAATCTACTCAAACATTTATAGCATAGTAGATCAAGGAAAACTTGAGAAGAATTATTAGGCTTATAAGTGTCTAAATGGGGCTAGAATAGGTCCTAAAGATTTTCAATGACCAAATTAGGATGTCTCTAGAACATGGTGCCCTACCTAGGTTTACATGCCAAGGCCTTCATTTACTATAATATTTATGGCACAATAAAGTGAGGAACCCAAGTGGAAATGAATTCTTAGGTCTATGAATGTCTATAGAAGAACATACTAGATATGACTGGGTCAAATTAATAAAATACTTAAAAAGATGAAATCTTAACCTAAGCATGGGTTTTTCTAGAAAGTGAAAGTGCTTATGGCACGCTAGGGAAGGGGGGGGGGGGGGGGGGGGGGGGGGGTGGAGCTCAATTTGTATTTTGAAAATCTTTGATTAAGACAAAAAATGAGATATACAAAAGTGTTTAAGAGAAAAAAATATTCAAACAAAAATCAAAAGCAAATAAGATTTTTTTGTTTGCTTTTTAAACCTTTAAAAAATGTTTTTTCTTCTTCTTAATTTCAAAACAAAACATTAAAAAGAGAATTTATTACCCAAAATATTTCACAAAGATAACCAAAATTAGTCTAATGGATTATTTCACAATGATAACCAAAAGTAAACTTAAAAAATCCTCCACTAAGGTAAATAAAAGCAAACCAAAGTAAATAAATAAATAAATAAACAAATATATATATATATATATATATATATATATATATATATATATATATGTGTGTGTGTGTGTGTGTGTGTGTGTGTGTGTGTGTGTGTGTGTGTGTGTGTGTGTGTAAATTCTTTAGTTTGTGTAAAATGTCTAAATTTGATTATGTGCAATTGTTATTTAGGATTTGAACTAGTTTATGAAAAGGAGAAGATTTAAAGTAAAAATAGTATTTTATAATAAAATGATTTTAATAATATAATTAGAAAAATAAATTATAGGAATAGTCAATATTGTAGCAATTGGGATATGTGGGTTGTGTATGTGATCTATAAGTGAAATAATTGTGAAAAGATGAAATTGAAGAAGCAACTTATTGTGATGTTAAGAAATGAAAATTTTAATTTTTAAAATAAATTCTTCTATTTCTCGACATGTACAGTTACATTCTAGCAAAATGAAGGGTGAAGTGCATTAGTTTTTGTTTTTTTTCAATTTTTTTTGTGCGGGTCTATACCCAAGTATTGTGGTGTAAATGACCCCATTTAAATTTTAATGGTTCAAACTGAAAATCAAGTTTATTACAATTATATAAATGTTTTTTTCTAATTGATAGTATTTTAGGAAAAAAAATAATGATTTATCTACTACATTCGTTTTTTCCTTATATATAATCATTTTATTACTTATGCCTTTTATATTAGTAATAAAGCATGTAATTATCGGTCAAATAATTAATGAGAAATTGTTAAGCCTAATAAATGCCTTATTAGATGATGGGTGTCAATATTATAATACCTACATAGGTTGGTCAAAAATGGACCCGATGTAGGCATTATGATCTCAGTGTAGTTCAATGATGAAAATGTTTAGTTTTACATTTGAAAGTTTGTGTAGGTTGTTAAACCTCAAGGAATAAACCCGAGGCTAACCAATAGGGGGGAGTGAATTATTTTTTTTATAAAAAAATTTTATATCTTTTTCAATATATAAAAATAGATAATTTAATCCCCTAATGCGAAAGTAGATTAACTTCACAATAACAAGAAAATTAAAGTTTTACACAGTTAATCACAGAAAAAATAAAGTGCAGAAAATAATAAGAACAAACACACCAGATTTTATAGTAGTTTGATCTAACTTGACCTACGTCCACTCCCCAGAACCCTCCATTCCAAGTATTGAACTAAAAGTAGTGTTTCTCCTTTTTACCCTCACAGTAAGTGGGATAAGCCGTTACAAAATATTTTTTACCAACTCGGTGAAGGTAGAAAATTTGAAATCTCTTTTCACCCTCCTAATGATGGCTGACAACCTGCAATATTTTTTCTCTCTCCTAAAGATGGCAGTGAACTAAGAATCACTTTTATCTTCCTTGGTGCAACATATTAGTTAGGTTCATTGGCATCAAAAAGATCTTCTTCCCAAAACCTCCTTCAAGATAAACCTTGACTATATACTTATGTGCAAGTTAGGCGGAGCAACCATGTGAAACTCCCTCTCACACTCTCTTGAAACTCTCAAGGATCTTCTCCATCTCTCAAACTCCACCCATTCCTCTCTCAAACTCAAGGTTCTCTCTTTAAGTTTTCTCCAAAGGAAAAATGACTCGATGAATATTTAAGACACCTTTAGAGTCTTTTGAGAAAGCTTAAATAAAAGGCTTTAAAAAACCCTTAAAACTCAATTCTGGCAGCACTGATTATCTAGTACGATTTATGATTGTACTATAAATTAGTTCAGAACAACCCTTTCAGCCAGTACGAGAAACATTGCCCTATATGATCAATTCAAGTGTTTATACTTATCATCCAATATGACATCGAGGATGAACTTGTACGATTAGTTGAACAATTACGATATTTCTTCTTGAAGAAATAGTATGATAAATAATTGTCCCACATAAGAATTGAGTCGTATAGTACGATCATCACCAATCGTCCTGTACGATCTGATTAAATACATTAACCATAATTACTCCAATAATCACATCATCAATTTAAGCATGATTATTATATATCATATAGTATGATGCATATCATACGGTACGATTAGATAGAAATCTAAATATTAAAATATTTTCTAAATTATGATTAGCAGCTGAGTTTCATAATTTCACAGATCATCCTGTATAATGTTTTGTATAGAATGATTAGTTCAAATTATATTAATTATCAAAATTAGTCATTTTTATTAGCAAATTATACAATATAATTAGTTCATAAATTTGATCTTTTAATTTTGACCCAATGTTACTGCTTTGAGTGCATGTACATGGCCACTAAGCTTGCAAACAACCTTACAAGACTTGACTCAAAAAATAAAAAATACATCAATGAATATTACAATCTTATTACAACATAATTTATTATATCCAATCTTGAGCCTTGAATCTTCATTGAATGGTGTATGGTGTTTTTGAAATGTTAATACATGCACAAACAAATATAGAATAAAAATACTATGAGACATAAATATGCGAGCCACAATATTTATTATTATAACATAAAATCGTGAGGTCGAGTTGTAATAATCTCACCCTTTTTTACGATGAAAAACATTACAGGTCGAATTTACAAACTAAAAATATTTTCTCCTAATCTCACCCTCACTAAGATAATTATAAAAAAGAGAAAATAATTTTTTTGTTTTTATTTAAACAAAGATAAATAATTTTTAGAAACTAAAGAACAGATAAACTAATGTAAGTACAAGATGAATAGATGCAACTTAAACATAAATACACCCAGTTAAAACATACAAGCATACATAAACTAACAACAAATGTACTAATATAAATACAAGATGAATAGATACAATTTAAAAACAAATATAACTAGTCAAATACATTATTCTCCTTTGATATTATTAAAAATAAGAGAAACATAAAAAAAAAAAAACAAAATAGAATAAACATAATAGACTAAAGATCATACCGACCCTACTCAGGTGGAGGTGGTGGTGATGGTGATGTTTTTAGAAAAATTAATTAATTTCAACAAATTTTCTTGGAATGAGAAAGTTACCTCTTAATTTTATTTAAAAGCTTAGCAAGAAATGTGTTGACCTCATCTAAACCTAAAAAGGTTTATTTTAACTCAGATCAAGCTCCCTGTAAGCTAAACGCTTTTTAAATAAAAATCTAATTCAAGAAAAAATAGAGAAGAAAATTTAATCTTTTCAATCTTCTTACATGAAATATATCTAATAGAATATTAATATAAAAATGGTGAGTCAGAAATTATAAATTTTAAACTCAAGTATCAAAAGTATATATCAATAGACTAATGGATTTTCTAAGATTTAAAGAAATACAAAAAAGGTAAGTTAACTCATTGTGGGCTCAATTTATGCATCTTTATCAGTTTTTAGGTGCACTTTACACATCCTTTGATTTTTGATACACTTTGCACATCTTTCAATTTTGGTGTATATTATGCATCTTTTTAGCTTTGGGCTCATTTTGTGCCTATTTTTATTTTTATAAATTGATTCTTTTCTAAATCTTTAAAGACTCAGTTATAAGATTCATCTTCTAAATATAAGAGAAGAAAACTCACTCTCTTATATAAGGATGAATAAACTACAAAGCTGAAAGTTCGATGGGGATGTTAAGCCCTATGAACTTAGTCCCAAACTAACCAAGAGGGGGGGTGAATTGATATTTTAAAAACTTCGTTTTTAAACAAAGAAATAAAGTAACATAAAACCAAATCACACCACGAAAATAATGCGGAATTAAACGTGCGGAAGCAAGAAAAGAAACACAGAGATTTATAGTGGTTCGGTCGACTCGACCTACGTCCACTCCTTGGAGGCACCCTCCAAGTATTGCACTACACAAAAAGTGACTCTCCTTTAGCCCCCCACGGCTAGGTGGAGAAACCCTCACAAGAACCTCCTTTTTGTCACCCCGGCAAGGCAGAGAACCTATCTCCTTTTGCTTCCTCCTGAAGCCGGCAGAGAACCAGAACCAACGGCACAACTCCTTACCTCTACCGACCCTTCCACGGACGAGAAACTCTAGACGAAGACGATGCAGAGAGATCCTTGAAGCAACCCTTGTGAAACCCCTCACAAGCTCCCCCTCACAAGATCCTCTCTCTCTCCTCTCTCTCTCTTTCTCTCCTCAAGGTCTTCTCAGGTCAAGGCAGCAGCCAAAGGTCTTTAAAAACGTTGAACAAGAGCTCTTTAAATAGAAGAGCTTCAAAAGAGCTCATTAATTGTAAGTTGCCGACTTTATCGTCCAGGCCGATCTGGACATCGGCCTGGCCGATCAGTACAAATCAATGAAGATCGGCCAGAGCATAGCCCTGGATGCCAGATTGGACGATTGAAAATTAGCTTGATCGTCCAGGCCGATCTTACGATCGTCCTGGCCGATCAGTTCAAATCAGACGAAAATCGTCCTGACAATAGCCCTGAATATGGGCTGGCCGATATTGATCGTCCTGAAGTAACTTAAGGTTTCGACTAGATCGGCCTGGCCGATCTTGCGATCGTCCAGGACGATATGATCGTATCAATCATCCTTAATTACTTCCTTGATTTCCTGAACAATTATGGCATAATCTGTTAATATCATCCAGGCCGATCCGAGGATCGTCCTGGCCGATAATTTAAAGATATGCTATACCATACTTGTCTATGGCGGCTACTTCTTTCTGTTTTGAGCTTATCGTCCTGGCCGATACACGTATCGTCCAGGCCGATCGGTTAACGTTGGCTGCCTTAATCAAGAACCCTTAATTAGACTTTCTGTTTTAAGCTGATCGTCCAGGCCGATCCAATATATCGTCCTGGCCGATATGAGTAAAAACAGAATTTCTAATTCTCTCAAGTGTGTGTGTGAAGGGTTACAAAGTATCAGTCTTTTTGGCTATTACAAGTGGACTCAAAAGGTAAAAATAAAAGTACAGACTGACTCAACCCTAACCCTACGCATTCCTGAACTTGGCTCCTTTTTTTGATTGTCCGATCGTCGATTCCTGAAAAGTTAGAAGCAACAAGCTATCCAAGAAAAACAGTGTTTGTCAATCATCAAAACATAAGACATGAAAAATAGATTTGCAACAATCTCCCCCTTTTTGATGATGGCAAAACACATTAAAGGGATTTAATCACAACCATGAAAAAAATAACCTCATAAACTTCTCCCCCTTTTGACATATCAAAAAGGAGGGTTCATTAAAGCATAGTAAAAGAAATTACCCTTTTTTTTTTTTTTTTTTTTTTTGTAGATATAGTATTCCATGTGATTGTTTTTTAAAAATTTGTGAGTTAATGTGTTACCAATCTCATTTAATCCATAGAATAGGAGAATATCCGTTCATGGTTTACCCTTAGCCAAAACATTGTCTTAGGGTAGAATCGTCTTTTGAAATCAATAACCTAACTCAAATAATTTATTGAATATGAGAAAAAGAATCTACCCACCACTTGGCATAAGGAAAATATCTCCATAAAACAATGAGGTAGATTTGTCACAATCGAACGATAATCGAGATCAAGCCTTTGAGAATCAAAACTTCTAAGTTCTAAAAGATATAAAAAGAGAGAATAGCTTGCTTTTGAGTGGGCTCATTTTATGCCTCTTGTCAATGTTGTGGCGCTTTGCGCATCCTTTTATAGATTTTTCAATTTTTTGGCGTCTTTGCGCTTCTTTTGTTGGCATCATTGGCCAAATTTTTTTTTATTTTTGCAAGCTAGATTCCCTTTTAGACTCTTTTAAAAAAACTTAGTTGTGAATATATCTTCTCAGATATTAGAGAATAGGAGCTCTCTCTCTAACATAGGGAAGAATTACCACAAGCAGGATTAATAATTGAAGACAAGAATAACGAGGGATCATGAGGTGACAAAAAAAACTTTTAATCATTGTAAATATAAGATAGATTTGCCTAAGCAAGCTTTAGAAGGAATCTTAGTTTCATAAGCAATCTTTTATTTTGAGATAGACTTTTGATTAGAAAAGAAAATTATGCCACTAATACTAAGTTAGGTAAAGAGACACAATCACAAGATATTCATACTATCTAGGGATTAAATGGATGAAAACATATTAACTACAAATTGTTAAAGACAAGACAAGAGATATCATATCAGTGAAGATCTAAAACTAAGGTACATGAAAAGAAAAACAAAAGACAATAAAAGAAAAAAAATTTTCATGCATTTATGTCAATCACACCCAATCTGGTCCTTAAAGAGCTGAAAGTGTCGAAGGCCAGTGGTTTAGTAAAAATGTCTGCCAGTTGGTTTTCAGTTGTCACATGGTGTAACTCAATGTCTCCCTTAGTCACATGATCTCTAATAAAGTGATGCCTAATGTCAATGTGTTTAGTTCTTGAATGTTGGATAGGATTTTTAGAGATGCATATGGCACTAGTGTTGTCACAAAAAATTGAGATGGTGCTTACATGTATTCCTAGATCCAATACCTGTTGTTTCAACCAAAGAACTTGGGCCACACAACTTCCAAGAGCAATGTATTCAGCTTCAGCAGTGGACAGTGCAACAGAATTTTGCTTTCTACTAGACCAAGAGACCAAGGATTGTCCAATGAATTGACAAGTTCCAGAGGTGCTCTTTCTATCCACCTTGCATCCTGCAAAATCAGAGTCAGAAAAACCAATAATCTCAAAAGAAGTGCTATGTCTAGGGTACCAAATCCTTAATCCTTGTGTCCCCAAAAGGTATCTAAAAATCCTTTTAATAGCAGTCATGTGGGATTCCTTAGGGTCGGCTTGAAACCTAGCACAAAGACAAACACTAAACATAATGTCAGGTCGGCTTGCAGTTAAGTAAAGTAAAGATCCAATCATGCCTCTATACTTCTTTTGATCAACAGATTTACCACTTGGGTCCTTATCCAACGGAGCACTAGAAGTCATGGGAGTGTTAATTGGCTTGGCTTTGTCCATCTCATATTTCTTCAAAATGTCTTTTATGTATTTTGTTTGATTTAGAAAAGTGCCATCTTCCAATTGTTTTATGCTAAACCCCAAAAAGTAAGACAATTCTCCCATTAAACTCATTTCAAACTCTCTACTCATTGTTTTAGAAAAGTCATCACACAAATTTTTATTTGAAGATCCAAAGAGTATATCATCAACATAAATCTGAACAATGAGTAAATCATCTCCAACTTTTTTAAGAAAAAGGGTGGTGTCTACGCTCCCCTTGACAAACTCCCTCTCTAGTAAGAATGTGCTAAGCCTCTCATACCAAGCTCTAGGTGCTTGTTTTAAACCATACAAAGCCTTTTTAATTTAAACACATGATTTGGAAATTGAGAACTCTCAAATCCTGGAGGTTGTTCTACAAACACATCTTCTTTTATCTCCCCATTTAAAAAGGCACTCTTGACATCCATTTGAAAAAGCTTAAATCCTTTATAACAAGCAAAGGCTAATAGCACTCTAATGGCTTCCAATCTAGCTACAGGGGCAAAAGTCTCCTCAAAGTCTATCCCTTCTATTTGATTGTACCCCTTAGCCACTAATCTTGCTTTATTCCTTACCACCACTCCTGAATCATTCACTTTGTTCTTAAATACCCACTTTGTTCCAACTACACTTTGTTCCTTAGGTCTTTCCACAAGTTCCCAAACATCATTCCTTACAAATTGATTCAACTCTTCTTGCATTGCTAACATCCAAAACTCATCAGATAGGGCTTGGTTAATGGTGGTGGGTTCAGTCATAGAGATAAAGGCAGAGTGGTTCACCTCCTTCCTAAGTCCATGTCTAGTCTTAACTCCACTAGAAAGGTCTCCTAAGATCAAATCCTTGGGGTGACTAGTAGAGTATCTCCAATCCTTAGGCAAAGTGTGTGAAATTTCTCCCCTTTCATCAAAAGTTTCTATTCCTTGGGTGACTCCTTCTACTCCTCCATTGCTTAGGTGCTCATTCCCCTTCCCCAAATTTTCTACTCCACTTGTAATCTCTCCAACATCATCATCATCTACTCCATGCTTCTTATGATCAGACTCATCAAAAACTACATGGGTTGTCTCTTCCACCATCAAGGTTCTTTTGTTAAACACTCTAAAAGATTTCCCAACACTAGAATATCCTAAGAATACTCCTTCATCAGATTTAGGATCAAATTTTCCCAAGTGAGACTTTCCATTATTGTGAATGAAAACTTTACAACCAAAGACATGAAGGTGGGAAAGATTAGGTGTTCTACCCTTAAGGATCTCATAGGGTGTCTTTTCTAATTTGACTCTAACATTCACCCTATTCAACACATAACAAGCTGTGTTAACCGCTTCAGCCCAAAAGTATTTTGGAAGTGAATACTCAGCAAGCATGGCTCTAGCGGCTTCCACCAAAGTCCGGTTCTTCCTTTCAGCTACTCCATTCTGCTGAGGAGTCCTAGGAGCTGAAAAATTGTGGCTAATCCCCTTCTCCTCACAAAAATCTCCAAATCTTTCATTTTCAAACTCTCCCCCATGATCACTATGGATGGTCAAAATCTCACATCCTAGCTTCTTCTGAATCCAAGTAGAAAAAGTTTTAAACTCATCAAAAGACTCATTTTTATGAGAAAGAAATCTAGTCCAAGTGAACCTCGAGTAGTCATCAACAATCACAAAACCATAGACTTTCCCTCCCAAACTTGCTATGCTAATGGGTCCAAACAAATCCATGTGAAGGACTTCTAAAGGTCTAGAGGTGCTAATGTCCTTTATGGGGTGAAAAGAGGAGTGAATTTGCTTTCCTAGTTGACAGGCATCACAAAGGTGGTCTTTTGTAAACTTAAGTTTGGGGACACCTCTAACTAGATCCTTTTGGGTCACTTTCCTAAGGGTTTTCATACTTGCATGACAAAGCCTCCTGTGCCACAACCAAGAATCATCAATGACAGTTTTTAAGCAAAAAGAAGCAGCACATTCAATGCTATTTAAATCAAGCATATAGACGTTGTTTACCCTTTTTCCCTGCAAAATGGTGTTATTGCTTAAACTTACAATGCATGAATTTGTGAAGAATTGTACGATGAAGCCTTTGTCACAGAATTGACTGATGCTGAGCAAGTTGTGCTTCAATCCATCTACAAGCAAAACATTTTCAATCATAAGGTTCTTGGAATTACCGATTATACCTGCTCCTACCACCTTCCGGGTGGTGTTGTCTCCAAGAGTAACCTTGCCTCCAGTCCTGGATTCTAGTACAACAAACTGGCTAGCATCACCAGTCATATGTCGAGAGCATCCACTGTCCAGGTACCACATACTCTCACGAGGTCTTTTGTGAGAGGCTTCCTGCAAAATTATCAAATGTTAGTTTTAGGAACCCAAGCAGGTTTGGGTTCCTTCTTATGAAGAGAGGAATGCAATGCATGTGTGGTATGCTGTGGAACATGCATCTTAGGTCTCCACACCCAATGTGAACTATTATGAATTGTGCAAGTGTGTGAGATATGTCCTAGCATGCCACAAGAAAAACATCTAACTCCAGGAAAGGGATTTCTTAAGTGATTTGAGTTATAATGCCTCTCTCTAGGTTTTGGCAATTGATTAAAAGTAGATGTCATCCTAGATTCTTTACATGCTTCTAAATCATTTTGAATCTTCAAGTTTGTGTTTTCTAAAGCTTTATTTTCAATCCTCAAATCTTTTTCTATTTCTTTTGACTTCTTAAAATCAGATTCAAGAGATGTGTGTGATATTTTCAATGCATCATGCTCTTCAACTAACTTGCCATAATTTTTATTTAACTCATCAAATTCATCAAGTAAAGTCATGTGATTTGAATCAATTGTTTGATGGTCCTTAATCAAAATTTCATGCTCTTTTTGTAGATTTAAGAATTCTATTTTCAAGCTAGCATGAGTTTTCTTTAATTTCCTATATGATGCATGGATTTTTTCTGAAACTTCAAGAAGTTGATCGTATGAAAGTTCACATACCTCTTCTTGATCACTTTGATCTTTTCCCATGAAACACAAGTTTGTAGTTTCTTCCTCTGGTTCAGTCTCAGAGGAATCAGTACCAGATTCTGCCCAAAAGCTCCTTTGATTTTTCTTTTTGTCCTTCCTAGACTTTGCTTTCTCATCACCTTTTCCTTTGCTCGATTGATCTTGAAGTGTAGGACAATCAGATCTTACATGTCCAGGTTTCCTGCATTCAAAACAAACAACATCAGAAGATCCTTTAGTATGTTTATGATCCTTACCTTTTCTCCAACTTTGATGATGCTTTTGTTTCTTCCTTAGAAAGCTTTTGAATTGCCTTGTGATGAAGGCAACTCCATCGCTTTCAGACCCGGAAGATTCAGAATCAGATTTGTGTGCCTTCAATGCAATGGTTTTCTCCTTTTTCTTTTCACCTACATCAAGATTTCTTTGATTCACCCCTTGCTCGTAAGCAATGAGTGAGCCAAGCAAGTTATCAATAGAATAGGTGTTTAAATCTTTAGATTCAGTAATTGCAGTAATTTTTGCATCATAGGACGAAGGCAAGCATCTCAAAATCTTGTTAACTTTTTCATAGTTTAAAAGTTCTTTTCCTAGTGCATGCAATGAGGTAGCAATCTGAGTAAACCTAGTGTACATGTCAGAAATTGATTCATGAGGTTTCATACGAAAAAGTTCGTAGTCATGCAAGAGAATGTTTAAACGGGATTGTTTAACTTCATTAGTGCCTTCATAAGTAATGCATAGTTTATCCCAAATTTCTTTACCAGTTTTGCAAGTTGAAACACGCATGTAATCCTCAGATTTTAATGCACAGAAAAAACAATTCAAACATTTAGCATTTAGTTGAGCTAAATCTCGTTCATCAAAAGTCCATTCGGTAAAAGCAACTTCCGTTTTAAAACCGTTAATTTCACGAGAAGGTGGAGAATAACCTTCTTGAATAAGCATCCACATGCGATAATCAGTAGATTGTAAAAAAGTTGACATGCGAGTTTTCCAGAAATCAAAAGGTAGGTTATCGAACAGAGGAGGTCGGGTAATAGAATACCCTTCCGTAGTGTTGCGATTCCCAAAGTTAGACATGGATCAAATTCAAAAAGTTTTTAAACTTTAATTTTCGAAACAGGCTCTGATACCACTTGAAAGTTCGATGGGGATGTTAAGCCCTATGAACTTAGTCCCAAACTAACCAAGAGGGGGGGTGAATTGGTATTTTAAAAACTTCGTTTTTAAACAAAGAAATAAAGTAACATAAAACCAAATCACACCACGAAAATAATGCGGAATTAAACGTGCGGAAGCAAGAAAAGAAACACAGAGATTTATAGTGGTTCGGTCGACTCGACCTACGTCCACTCCTTGGAGGCACCCTCCAAGTATTGCACTACACAAAAAGTGACTCTCCTTTAGCCCCCCACGGCTAGGTGGAGAAACCCTCACAAGAACCTCCTTTTTGTCACCCCGGCAAGGCAGAGAACCTATCTCCTTTTGCTTCCTCCTGAAGCCGGCAGAGAACCAGAACCAACGGCACAACTCCTTACCTCTACCGACCCTTCCACGGACGAGAAACTCTAGACGAAGACGATGCAGAGAGATCCTTGAAGCAACCCTTGTGAAACCCCTCACAAGCTCCCCCTCACAAGATCCTCTCTCTCTCCTCTCTCTCTCTTTCTCTCCTCAAGGTCTTCTCAGGTCAAGGCAGCAGCCAAAGGTCTTTAAAAACGTTGAACAAGAGCTCTTTAAATAGAAGAGCTTCAAAAGAGCTCATTAATTGCAAGTTGCCGACTTTATCGTCCAGGCCGATCTGGACATCGGCCTGGCCGATCAGTACAAATCAATGAAGATCGGCCAGAGCATAGCCCTGGATGCCAGATTGGACGATTGAAAATTAGCTTGATCGTCCAGGCCGATCTTACGATCGTCCTGGCCGATCAGTTCAAATCAGACGAAAATCGTCCTGACAATAGCCCTGAATATGGGCTGGCCGATATTGATCGTCCTGAAGTAACTTAAGGTTTCGACTAGATCGGCCTGGCCGATCTTGCGATCGTCCAGGACGATATGATCGTATCAATCATCCTTAATTACTTCCTTGATTTCCTGAACAATTATGGCATAATCTGTTAATATCGTCCAGGCCGATCCGAGGATCGTCCTGGCCGATAATTTAAAGATATGCTATACCATACTTGTCTATGGCGGCTACTTCTTTCTGTTTTGAGCTTATCGTCCTGGCCGATACACGTATCGTCCAGGCCGATCGGTTAACGTTGGCTGCCTTAATCAAGAACCCTTAATTAGACTTTCTGTTTTAAGCTGATCGTCCAGGCCGATCCAATATATCGTCCTGGCCGATATGAGTAAAAACAGAATTTCTAATTCTCTCAAGTGTGTGTGTGAAGGGTTACAAAGTATCAGTCTTTTTGGCTATTACAAGTGGACTCAAAAGGTAAAAATAAAAGTACAGACTGACTCAACCCTAACCCTACGCATTCCTGAACTTGGCTCCTTTTTTTGATTGTCCGATCGTCGATTCCTGAAAAGTTAGAAGCAACAAGCTATCCAAGAAAAACAGTGTTTGTCAATCATCAAAACATAAGACATGAAAAATAGATTTGCAACAAAAGCAAATTAGATCTAATGATTAAAATGAACAGCTTGATTAAGAAAATTATGAAATAGATTCATCAACTTACAAAAGATTCATATAAGATAGAAAAATGTAGGAAGATGAAAAAGGTTTATTTCAATGTCTAATTTGTAATTTGATATAGATTTTAATTCAAGAGTGTAATAGACCCATTAAGGAAATGAGAGGGAGAGACATAATCATGAATTTTCTTCCTTTAATTATTTAAAGAAGTCAACCACCACTTACTTAAAATTTTAAGTAGAAGAAGGTAAATTTTCATTTAAAAAAAATGCTATTTATGAGAAGTAAATTAATCCTCTTATGCATATATGATGAAAAAAATATGTGATTTGTGTGTGTTGATTAGAAAGTGTAAACAAAAATATTCATGGAAAATAAAATAAAGGTGATAAGCATATTTATATTACCACAAAATAAGAATACTAAAAATAACATAGAGAATAAAATTATTCATAGTGAACAAAAAATATATAATCATGTATTAACTATGACATAGATAAACACAGAAACCAAATTTTATACCTTATCATCTTGCTCATAGTTTGATGATTCAGAAGCTAGGTCTGCCTAGGATATCTATTAGTTTTTATCATTTGCCTTTATTATAATTGGCTTATCTTTACTATTTTTCTTTATAGGAAGATTTTTAAATTATGGCACCTATTTTTCATATGTCCAGATTTTCTACACCCAAAGTAAATAATGTCAAAGAAAATCTTAACATTCTTACCTTTTTTTACTTTTATTCCACTTTTGTTAATGTTGATGCTTGCACTTTAGTAAAATTTCAAATTTACTTAATGTTGATGCTATATTCGTACTCTCATCATCCACTCTAAGTCACTTTTATCTATGTTCTTGGCTTTTAGCACTATAGTTTCACTGCATCCAAAAGTCTTTGACTCACATTTGCTCATGGGCAATGAGTGAGCCAATCAAATTATTAATAGAATTATCATTCAAGTCTTTTGATTCACATATGGCAGTGACTTTAGCATTAAATTTATTAGGAAGATAATATAAAATTTTATTAACTTTTTTAAAGTTTGAGAGTTCTCTACCTAAAGCATGCAATGATGTTACTATTTGAGTAAACCTAGTATACATGTCCAAGATAGTCTCATAAAGTTTCATGCAAAAAGTTCATAATTATGTATTAGAAAATTCAACTTAGATTACTTGACTTCACTAGTACCTTTGTATTTAGTGCATAATTTGTCCCAAATATCGTTGCTAGTGGTACATGTAAAGACTCTCATATAATATTTAGAATTCAAAGCAAAAAAAAAATAATTCAAATATTTAGCATTTAATTGAGCATATATTTGTTCCACTCTACTCCATTCAATAAACATAATATCATTTTTAACTCCATCTATAATACGTGATAGTATAGAATAATCAGTTTGAATTATCTACCACATTCGATAATTCATTGATTATAAGAAAGTAGACATGCATATTTTCCAAAAATTAAAAGGAATATTAACAAATAAAGGTGGTCATGTGATTGAATACCCTTCCATAGTATTATGATTACCAAAAGTAGCCATGAATCATTTTTCATAAGTTTTCTAAAACTTAGTTTTTGAATCCTTTTCTTATATCATTTGAAAGTTTGTGTATGTTGTTAAACTTAAAAAAACCAGGCTAAGGTTAACCAAGAGGATGGGTGAATTGATTTTTTTTTTTAATTCTTTTTATAAGAAAATCTTTTTATATATTTTTTAATATATAAAAAAGATAATTTAATCCCTAAATATAGAAGCAAATTAAATTCATATTAACAAGAAAATTAAAGTTTTAAATAATATAATTAATCATAGAAAAAATAAAGTGTAGAAAATAATAAGAACAAACACTTGAAATTTTATTGTGGTTCAGTCTAACTTAACCTATGTTGACTCCCTAGAACCATCCGTTCAAGGTATTACACTAAAAGTAGTGTATCTCCTTTTACCCCCACAGCAAGACGGAGAAGCTCACCAACCCGATGAAGGCAATAAACCTAAAATCCTTTTTCTCCCTCTTGGTGAAGATAGAGAACTTGAAATCTTTTTTTTTTTTCTCTCTTAGAGATGGAAGATAACCAATAATCACTTTCACCTTCTTCAATGCGGTGGAGTAGATGTATCCTTTGACATCATATAGAATTTCTTCCCAAAACCTCCCTAATGATAAACCTTGACTGTGGTGGTATTTAGGTGTAAGTTTGCAGAAACAACCGTGTGAAATTCCCTCTCAAACTCCCTTGAAACCTATTCTCCCTATCTTAAACACCACCCTTTCCTCACTCAAGTTCAAGCTTCTCTCTTCAAATTTTCTCCAAAAGAAAAACAACTCAATGAATATTTAAGTCACTTTCAGAGTTTTTTGAGAAAGTTTAAATATAAGGCTTTGAAAAACCCTAAAAACTCAATTCTAGCAGCATTGATCGTATTATACGATTACTTCAAAATAACCCTTTTGGCCATTATGAATAACATTGCTCTATACGATCATTTCAAGTGTTTGTACTGATCTTCCAGTAAGATATCAGGGATCATTCTATACGATTAGTTGAATAATTATGATATTTCATCTTGGGTGATATAGTACAATAAATAATTATCCCACACAAGAATCGTGTCGTAGAGTATGATCGTCAACAATCATTCTGTATGATATGATTGAATAAATTAACCATAATTACTCCCCTAATTACACAATCAATTTAGGCATGATTGTTATATATAGTATAGTACGATGCATACCATATGGTATGATTATCCACAAAATTTGAATACTAAAATATTGCCTAATTTGTGATTAGCAGTCGAGTTTCTAATTTCACGGATTATCTTATACGATGAGTATCATACAATATGATCAGTTCAACTTAAAATAAATATTAAAATTAGTCATTTTGTTGAGCTAATCATATAGTACGATAGAAATTGTACATTATGATTAGTTCAAAATTGTGAGCTTCTAATTTTGACCCAATCTTATTCCCTTAAGTGTGTATATGTGCTTGGTCATCAAGTTAGTAAATACCCTTACATGATTTGACTCAAGAAATCAAGAATATATCAATGAATATTACAAACTTTTTATAATATAATATATTCTACCCAATCTTGAGCCATAAATCTTTATTGGATGGTGCATGGTGTTCCTGAAATGTTAGTACACGCACAAATAAATATAGAATACAAATATCAGGAGAAATAAATATGCGAGCCACAATGTTTGTAATCTTAAAAAATATAAACTCGTGAGCTCGAGTTGTAACAACTTGGACACTATTGAACATTATTATGAAGCTATAGAGGCTAAATTTATGTTATAATGATGGAAAGTAACTTAAATATATAAACATGACATATTCATAGCCTTCAAATAAAATGAGAGATGAAAAGAAGTATAAATACTATATAAAGTAGTTATGTGTGCAAATTCAAAGTGTTGTGTTTAAATAATTAAATGAAATGATATTAGTTTTTTTTATGACACTATAACAAACCTTCTATTCTTACTATTCATATGAGCATGTATATACTTTAATTTGTTTTACAAATTTTACATTAAGCTTAATTATGAAGACATTTATATTTTTAACTATATTATTTTCATTGAATTAAGTATTAGAATTGCATAATTTTTTGAGTCTCATAGCTTACCAGCTTTTTATTTTGGTTGATGTTGCAGGAAAATGTAAGGAAAACTTGGAAGTTGAGTAAACTCTAGTTAATTAGAATGTATATTTTATTATATGGATGTGTAATAGGAGTCCTAAGTAGAGGTATATGGGTATTTGTTTTTATAATATTTTTGGGTTATTAACCACTTTGTAATCATATACATATAATAAATGGAATATTTTGAATGCTTTTGTTTTATATAATAATGTGGTGAAATGTAATGAGAATTCTTTTGGAATGATTACAAGTTTTGAATATTGAGGAATTACATGATTTTCTCTTTTTCATCCTACATCTTTTAGTAGGAGGCAGTGGGGGTATGACAAAAGTGTTTTCAGAGTAAAAATTAAGATTATGAAGATTTAATCATAAAAGCTTAATTCAATTTAGTATTTTTTAAGAAAGAGAATTGAATATGTTATAATTTCTACATAGTTATATAAATGTATATTTTAGGTAGGAGTTATTACCTTAAGTTAGTGGTGAGTCAGAACCTTGACTCTACTTGTATTTAGCATATAAAACTTAAAAAGTATTAATATGTGTATATAGTCATATACATGTATATTTTATGATAGAAAAAATTTTAAAATAAAATGGTTGAAAGGGCACCTTAACAGACTAAAGGCCAATCAATTCAACCTGGCAGAACACCTAAATGTCTTGAAAATATAACAACTGAGGCAAGTACACTCAGAGCAAAAAATGTGCCAGTGGTGTCTAATCCTTCAAGTATGATGTAAGGGATTGTGATGCAAATACTAATGATGAGAATGATGATGCAAATGATAAACAAGTTGTAGTCTTTATATAACCTATAGTGCCTAGTGTACCACTAATAGTTATACCAGTCACACTTACAACTATAAGTAGTAGTGCAGGTACAAATATAGGTGCCTATATTATTGTCAAGTTTAATAAACATTAAAGCTCTTTTAATGTTTAAAGACATCTTTATTTAAAGGAGGAGTCAACATCAGAGCTGCTAAGGATTGGATAATCAAAATGGAAAAGATCTTGAATGGGATGAAATATCCTAGTGACAGAGGAGTTTCCCTAACAATATTTATGTTGGAAGGTAAGTCAAAATGATGATGGAGAGGGCAACACTTAAAAAAATTTGAGGGTAAATTTGAGGAGCTAATTACATTGGAATAATTTGAACAAGTTTTTAAAGATTAATATGCCCCTCTTTTAATAAGATAGATATTGTAGGCGAGCTTTTTTAATCTAACTTATTATTGTTATTCAATATGAGGTAGAGTTCACTTCTTTGTTAAGATATGCTTCATTTTTTATTAATACCCCTATTAAGAAATGTTATAATTTGTTGAAATGCTTGATAGATTCATTTAGACAACATCTAACTCGTTCATGCATTAAAGATTTTACTAAGCTAGTTGAGAGTGCTAGACTTCTAGAGAATGATATGCAAATGGTAAGGCAGAATTGGGAGACTAGCATCAAGAAGAGGCTATTTTGTATTAAAAGCTATTAGTTTAAAAAGAAAAAAAAAATCCAAGGTCAACAATAATAGTATGAACCATTTTGTACTAACTTGTGCAAACTATGGAAATTCACTTCTAGAAAAATTTCTATTGAATTTAGAGAAGTTTTATCTATGTGAAGAGTTAATCCATACAAAGAGACATTACCCAAAAATGTTCAAAGAGAAAAACAACTAAAACATGTTTAGACGACAGAGAAGTATAAAGGTGCTAAGGAATAATTGAATAAACTAGCTTTGAAGTAAAAGAATAAGCATATGGAGAAACTATGAGATCAGCCCCAGCTTAAGTTTTTTACTTTAACCTTTCAAGAAGTTAAGGAATATTTAGAAGTGGTGATAGGTATGATCATTACTTTAAACTTTTCTGCTAGAGCTCTTTTTGATTATGGTGCATCATACTCTTTTATATCAAGGTATTTTGTGACAAATTATACTTGGAACCTACCATTTTTACTCCTAGTATGAGTATTTATTACATGCTGGAGATATATAATTGCAAGTATTTCATTCTTAATTAACATTATGATATCTAGCAGGAAATTCATATAATACATAATTATACTACCATTAGTGACGTTTGAAGTAATTTTGAGTATGAATTGGTTGGAAAATTATTTTTATACTGTTGAATGATGGAAGAATATAGTCAGATATTATTTTCTTGAAGATGAAGTATTTAAATTTAACGTGAAAAAGGAGTAATTTCATCTTTGATTAATTTAGTCATGTGAACAAATGTATGAACTAAGGTGAATTGATTTTCTTAGTAAATTCAGAAGCCAACAAAGAGGTAATTAATGATATAAATTCTATTCCTGTGGTGAATCAGCTTGTTAATATTTTTTGTAGGGGTTTGGTAGTTTGCCTATAGAGAGAGAAATAAAGTTTATAATAAATATTCAACTAGGAAAAACTCAATAATAAAAACACCTTAAAGGATTACAACTAAAGAGTTACAAGAATTATAAATTTAATTATAGGAATTGATTGAAAAAGGCTTTATGAGGCACAATACTAGAGTGCACCAATGTTATTTGTTAAGAAGAAGGATGGTTTGATGCAGATTTGCATTGACTATAGGGAGTTAAATAAGATGATAATTAAAAATATGTAATCTCTTCTTATAATTTATGATTTAATTGATCAGTTAGTAAGGCTTCTATATTTTTAAAATTAATTTATGATTTAGATGTCATTAATTTAGAGTGAAAGAAAGTCATATTTAGAAGACAACATTAGGTACCAGGTATGGGTACTATAATTTTTTTAATGCAATTTAGATTAAAAAATGCCTTAACAATATTTATGGATATGGTGAATAGGATCTTGAGGTCTTATCTTGATCAATTTATAATTGTTTTTATTGATGATATATTAGTTTATTCTAAGAAAGATGAAGAGCATGCAGGTCATTAGAGAATTATTTTGGGATTATAAAGTAATCACACAATATTTGCTAAGTTTTCTAAAAGCGAGTTTTGATTGAGGAAAAAATTACTTTTTTGGAGCATATTGTTAATGCTGAAGGCATATCAGTAGATCCAAAAAACATGAAAATAGTAATTAATTAGTGGCCAAAACTAACTAATGTGATTGAACATAGGAGCTTTCTAGGATTAGCAGGTTATTGTAGAAGCTTTGTAAGGGATTTTTCTCAAATTGCTTTACCTTTATCCAAGTTGACATGAAAAGATGTTAAATTTGATAGACATATGAATGTGAGCAAAGTTTTTTGGGAATAAAAATTTTTTTAACATCTGTACCAATATTAATAATTTTATTTGAAACTATGGGGATTCTAGTTATATAGTGACACATCTTTAAAAGGATTATTTATGTTTTAATATAAAATAAAAAGGTAATTGCATATGCTTCCATATTGTTGAAACATCATGAAAAGAATTATCCCACACATGACTTAGAGTTGGTTGTAATTATTTTTGCCTTGAAAATTTGTAGACATTACTTTTCTAGCATAAGATATGAAATATTTATTGATCATAAAAGTTAAAAAAAGTTACTCGGGATTGACAATAGAAATACTATAACCCCAAACATAAAATAATAGAATTTGAACTAGGATCATTTATTTTCTTAAAAGTTAAACCAGTAAAGGGCATTTCTAGATTTGGCCAAGGTGGAAAATTGAATATTAGATATATTAGCCCATTTTAGATTATTGATAGAGTGAGAAAGGTAGCATACAGATTAACATTATCTATGACATGTTAGATGTACATAACATTTTGCTATAGAGTAATTTTCTATTTATGGAGGAACACGAAAATATTTTAGAATTAGATGAGCTTTTATTGTTGGTAACATCTTTGGTGCTACTTGGGTACCACAACACTTGAATGTCAACAGTGCCACAATATTAGAGCTATAACTTCCAAGACCATGATCTCTCAATAAAATGACGGGACTGTTCACTAAATAATTGATCAACATCAGTGAGCATCTTGGCAGTGCAAAAGTTCTAACGCTGAGGCGCTAGTTCACTTTAGAGGCGTCACAGTGCCATTACCATTTTTATTTCAATAGGATAATTATTGCAATAAGAATAAATAATAATAGTTTGTTAAGTAAACATACTTCCTTATATGATCGACACTCTACTCTATTACTTTTTTATATAATTTGACATGAATACTTGCATATATTAAGTAGGGTTTTATTATTATTTTTATATATTAAAGAAAATCTAAGCATTACTTAAGAGTGATAGAGCCGTAGATTTCATACAATTCAAAAGTTCACTTCATAACCCTCATCAAGTTTTTGACAACATTGTAGAGAAGTATTTTACTTTTTGAATTTTAACTATATTATTGAATTAATTGCATAGTTAGACCTCATGTATATTTTCATTTTTTTTATTTGTTATTTTTACTGATTGTATATTCATAGTTTAATATTTATAGATACAGAAATGAACTTTTATTGTTGGTTGCTAAAATAGAAAGAACCCTTTCAAAAATTTGAAAAGCTAAATTGATGGTAAAGGTGGAACTTGTATTAGAACAAGAGCATTCTAGACCTAATAGGGATTATGCTAAACCTTTAGTAGACGAAATACATTAATAGCCTATGATCTAAGCTTATAATTTTGAATTAAAAATTGTCATAATTCAAATGGTTCAAATTTATCAATTTTTGTGTGTGTGTGTGTGTGTTTGGGGGGGGGGGGGGGGGGGGGGGGGGGGGGATGGGGAACTCATATTGAATATCCTAATTTATACTTAGTTAGTTTCTTAAAAATTTGTACAACATTTAAGCATAATGGTTTCAATGATAATGCTATTATACTTAGGTTGTTCTCATTTTCTCTTAGAGATAAAACTAATATATGGTTGAATTATTTTCTCCCAGGCTTTATAACCACTTAGAATGAGTTGGCTCATAAGTTTTCTACTATATATTTCCCACCTTCAAAGACTACTAAACTTAGAAATGATATCACTTCTTTACCCTGTTTGATGGAGAATTGATTTATGAGAGTTAAGAGAGATTTAAAAAGATGCTTAGGAATTGCTCTCACAATGCTTTACTTGATTATCTGGTTATTCAAATATTTTATAATAAATTAGTAGGACATCTTAGAGCAATCATAGAAGCTGCAAATGGAGGATAGTTAATGTTTAAGCCATTTTAGGAGGCTTATGATTTAATAAAATAAATAGCTACTAATAATTTCTAATGACCTGTTTATAATGTAAATCCTAAGAGAGTAGCAAGAGTATATGAAATTAATGTTTTTTCAATTTTGGCTACACAAGTTGCAGTAATATCTAAGATGTTGAGAACAATAGGAAAATTTGGAATTGAATTATCTAAGCAATTGGAGGATCAAAAGTTAATTGAAAAAAAAATGTTCAAGGGATTGAAAATATTAATTTGATTAAAAAATAAATAATGCCCACTCTAATACATATAGTCCAAGTTGGAGGAACCACTATAATTTTACTTTGTCAAATAATATTATTGGGAATAATCAATGAAATTCTAATCAAAATAATCAGAGTAAATATGAAACCAACTTTGGCAATCTACTATTTATCATAGACTTGCATATCCTGTAGGATTTAATCAAAATTATCAATTTGGAAGTAATAAATCACCATTGAAAGATATAGTGATGCAATTAGGAACTCAGTTGCAAAATCAAGCTATTTCAAATAAAAATTTGGAAACCCAATTAAGTCATATTATAATTTCAATCAGTAGTATACCTCTTGGATCATTAGCAAGCAATACTGAAGCTAACCCAAAAGAAAAAGAAAAATATCTAAGTGATAATAATTTGAAGATTGATAACAATGCACCACATTCAAATTGAGAAATCTAGATAAGTTTGGCTAAAGACTATAAACTTAGCGCCATATGGGACGCAACCCAAATTTTAATTTATTGTGTGATTGGTATATTAGATTTAGTAGTAGTAATAATTAGTTAAAAAAACACGAGAGTGTGAATGGAGTATCGTAGTGTTGCTTATAGCGTTGGTGCACTTGGCTGTGCCACAATTGTTTTAAATTCAAATTTTGACTCTTCTACACCTGTGAAATTTATAAAAAGGGTATGTTAAACATTTAATTTTCTATTCACATTAATCTTTCTTGAGTGTCTTCCTTTCCTTTCTAGATTTTTAAAGCAATGGTTAGAAAGAAACAAAACCATTCATCCTAAAATAGAAGTGAAGTATGCTTAAAGAATGAAAGATTTCTTCTATATTCTATACATCTAGAGTTTTACAATAGTTGATAAGCTTCATAAATTGAGAGATGAAGTTTATAAAGATATAAAAATCTACAATATATAGATGAAGAAGATGCATGCATGTGGAGTTTTCTATCACGAATTTTCTGCTAGTCAAGATGTCTTGCTTTTTTATCATAGGAAGAAATATTATCATGAAAAACTTAAATGTGGATGGACTAACCCTTTTACTGTTATTAAAATATATCTTAATGGTTCAATAAGGATTCAAGATAAAAAAAAAATTTCATATCTTTAAGATTAATGATCATAGATTGAAACCTTATGGATGAGAAAAATTAAGAATAAGAAAAATCCTGAATATGCATATACGGAGTTTTCCTTTTCTGTGTATGTTAGTATGTGCATAAATGCTACTCTTATTTTTAGTATTTTTTCATGTAAAGGATTGTTATAGTGATGAAATGACTGGAGTTTTGGATTTGAGACCTAATGCATTATGATGATTAGAGTATTGCTTTATGTACTAGTCATCTTATATTTTAGGTTATAATTTTATACATATAATTTTTTTTACATTCTATTTTTAATATGAAAACATGTGTTATTTATTAATATATATATATATATTATTGTTATTTATATTTGATTAAATTCATGTTATGCTTATATCATATGCTCATAGGTAATAATAGAAGACTAGATGCATACATTAGTCCCACCTCTGAGTAGTGTTGGAATGTATACGTTGAATATAGTCCCTCTGCATGCAATTGTGGGTGAATTTTGAATGTCCACTAATGGCACACTACCTACAAACCATTTCAACAAGACTTGCATGACACGATAGCTTGTCTATAAGAAGCAATGAGTAACCCATAGTGTGGCACTACAACTAACCAATAAGCAAAAGTAGAGAGTTTGTTGTGAAGATTGTAGATTGCTAATAAACACAAGCAAAAAACTACTAATGCCAGGTTGTCATGCAAAATATATTAGCTCCATTATAAATAAAAGGTGAACGACTCTTGATGCATCGTGCAATGCATTTGCAAGCAGGGATATACTCCTAGGAGCTACATTAGGAGAAAATAACATGCAGAAGATGAAATGAGCAAAAAAATGCCACCAAATCTGCCATATTTATACGAGCATACATAAGACGTTCACAGACCCCTCAAGAAAGCTCTTACATCTTTTAAATGACGATCGCTTGCTCAATTAAGCATATTTAAATATTACAAAAACAACCTCATACATTGAAATGCACACTGATGTATTCACATCATGCATATACAAGTTGCAAAATATAAAATTCATCATGCAAGCGCGATTGAGTAGTGCGTAAATGCATATGCTAATATACATGTATGCATGCAAATACACAAGTGCATACATGAGCATGTAAATATACAAATGAAAGTATAAGAATGTATGTAAGCATGTAGATGTTGTATACATGTGCTACATTGCATACATATAAGCATTATACAAACACATTACGCAAAGTACATGCAAAAGTATGTACTTGCATGGCCCCAGTGAGCGTGATTTATGCAAACACGTGACATCTAATGATGCTTCGCACGTAAAGAAATGAACTTTAGTTCAAACCCGATCCTTTGTCGGCAAATAGATGGAGTTGACATCGCTTGAATTGTAGAACAAATGCATGGTCGTAGTGCCGACCAGAGTATTTGTTTGATATGTTCATATTAAGCCTTCAAGGTCTATCACAAGAAAGCTTCATTAATAAAGACATGCATCGATGACGGTCCCAACTCTATATCGATAAATAGACAAAACTGACAAGGTCTGATTAATAAAGCAAGATTACCCAAAATCTCTGATAATGGCTGTGTTGAAAGAAAATCTCAACCGGAGGAGACCCTAAACATTTATAATGTCATCTAAATTTTAATAAAATATAAGCATTTAATGTGACTAAAATGTCACCCCGATGATGACCGTGTTGAATGTAAATTTAAACATAATGAGTTAATCTTTAAATTCTAAAAAAAATCAAGGCTTCTTATATATTAAAAATATAAATGTTTAAAATTGAAATAAAACACCTAAATAATTAAAGCAAAATACCATTCACTCTTCGTGACAGTTTTATAAGGTGAGATAAGTTTGAAAATCACTTCAACTCATAAAGAATAAATGTCTGATTGAGAATATCACTATAATTCATTTTCATTCTATCTCTTCCTAGTAAGGACATCACGTATCCTCTAACTGGTGGCTTCACAGCTAAATAACACCATAGGTAAATGGTTATGTCCGAGACACTCTAATCAGATAGTTTTGCTACCAAATGACACAATTAAATTATGGTCATGGTCAAAGCCCATATGTTTCCCAACGGTTTGAAATCATTGAATAATGAATCAATAAGATATAATCAATAGGGCACGAAAACCTTTGTTAGCTATGTTTGATTCAAATTTATCCCCTTAGATAAATATTCACCTGAGGTCTACAAGGTACCCATGAACAAAACCCATGACTACCGACAAGAATTTCTAATTTTAAGTATTAAATCATAAATACCTAAACACATTGCTACTATCGTCAAATACTCTGCATCTGTTTGACTACTAGCCTTATCAAAAGTTCTCTCTTGCTATTGAAAGAAGTAATTAATTATAAGGGCTTGCACAAGCATGAACTTTGATCATAGAAGTCCTCTCAAAATGAGTGTAAAATCATTTAATAATATCTTATTCTAAAATTCAATATGACTTTTAAAAATTTGTCTCAAAACATACTCATTAAAACTCTCCTCAACGATCGGAAAAAGGAAAGTGGCCACAAAGAAGCTGGGGCACAAAATTTTTAGAGCCCACAGACTCAAATCAATGTTAAATTGATCCTTCGGACCGCTTGGAAAAGAGGGAACAAATACAGGCTAGCCTTCTCCTTGGATATTTGAGCAAAGAGTAACCATATGTTGCAATCTAATATGTAATGAATATCTTGTGCAGGTTTAAAATTTTGTAGCTAGCCAGATCTGCTGCATATGATGCATAAGTTGTGCAAGTTGACAATTCACGCCCATCTTCTTTTCCATACCCACAGAAAGAAAAAAAAATCTGCTCTCCTTCCATCTCCATGGTAAACATAGAGTACACAACAAAATACTGCATTGATAACTACTACTCCTATGATTAGCATATAAGCCTCCTCATTGCAAGCTACAGAATGATTCATATAAAAACATATCATAAACAAATCATTAAAAAAAATTAAATAAAAATAAAAATATCATAAACAAATCATGGCCTCAAGCAAGAATAATATGGAACTTCTAAAATAATTAAATCTAAGATCACATGTTATCACATGTTACTTTAGTAATTCAAATCCACCTCCGGATTACCAAGGAGCAAATTATTGCGCTAAGGACGGCCACTAACTTGAGTATTAACTCCAACATGAAGATGAATAGTGGTGAGAAAGATTTATTGTTGAATTTAAGGTTAAAAATTTTAACGACATTACATGACCTCGAGTATTTTTCTGTTAAATTTACAATATAACTGAATTATCCCTCAAACATAACACAATGAAAACATATGTAACTTTCCTCCTGCTTCTACTATTAAACTTCAAATTTAACAAATTGGGCTGCCGCTACAAAAATACAACAGAGAAATTATGCAACTAGATTTTACTCAATCCAGCTATGACCATCGATCATTTATAAAAAATGAATCAAGACCCTTCAGAGAACTTGCTCTTAATTCATTGAGTAGTACTAGGATTTGCATATGGCTGTTCTGCTTTGAACTGCTGAGAGCCTGAGATTGATCTTCTGATTCTAATTGCCTCGCCATAAAAACTGAAATCTGTTTATACTAAAACTTTCAATCAATCTTAAGCTTTTGTACAAACGTCTTTCCAGCTGATGCGATGATCCAAACCAATATAATTAAAGCCACAAAGTAGACTGCAAAAGGGAAGAGTAGTATTAAGCAACACTAATATTCAAATATGCTAGTGTTCAAATATGAATGATTTAAAGATTCTGCTCAGTAGTTGAAACCTAACATTATCACTGCTTTTGACAAAAAAATTCTTGAAATGAAAAATCAACGATACACATACCAGCTAAGGTTCCAAAAAAAGCAAAAGCTAGCTGATGCCTACGAAACCATGGCAGCTCAACTTCCAAAACGCAATGTTGCCTATACTTTTCTTGTTTGTGAATTCTGTTCATTTTTTTCGGTTGCAACTCTGTAAGAGAGAATTTTACCATGTTGACAGAATTGCCATTGACACTTCTTACTTCAAACTTGATACTTTGAGGAATTGTATCCCAATCAATTTCAATAACCCCAAAGTTTTGTTTAGCTGATGAAAATCAACAATAAAGTTAGCTCTAAGAGTCCAATAATGTTTAATTCTTTAATATAATGGCTAATCTCTAGCAGTAAAAGTTGCAAGGTATTTCCAATGAATATCACAAAAGTTCACTATTAGTAGAAATAATTGGCAAGGTCTTTTCTTTTTTACTCACGAAATGCATATGATTGTTCCAGAAAGAAAAATATTCGAGCAAAACCTCATACAATTCCCTTTTTGTATTACCAAAGAAAAAGAAGCCTGAAAGGTGCAATACTATGACCTAACATGAAAGTAAAAATTCTTTTATATATAATTATGCATCTATTTTTTTTATGCATCTTTTTTAATTATGCATCTAAAAGTTTAAGCAGTAGTATAATATATGTTCCATCTTCAAGCCGTACAGAAATAGAAAGAGCTTCAAAAATGGGAAAAATTCTAGATATTGCACCAAATGCACAACCAAATTATGTGATGCATGGAGTGAAGTCATGTCATTTGGAAAAAATATTGACATACCATACGTGCATGATTTATATTGGCATGTTGAGGAATACACTCTCATACTTGTTGGCGTTAACCAGGCTGCTAACCTCAAAAGATAATCCAAGGGTGGAGGTACAGTCCTCTCAACAGCTTGAGTTAAACCACTTGAGGTGATGTCATATAATGGATACTCGCAACCACAGTCATAACGTGTAATCTCGGCAAAATGAACATCACCACTGATGAAAAACACTCCACTTCTCTGCATAAGATATACAATGTAAAAGTACTGTAAATTACACCAAGTTATCCAGAGTTTAATATATTTAAAATTAAATGACAACCTAACAGAAACTTATAACCGAATGAAATGATTCATTAAATATTTAGGAGTAATTTCTTGCATAGAAAAATAAATCCACAATTTCAAGCATGAAACCTGTGTTGTAAAAGTTGGGCCATATAATGTAGGCTCCGAAAATTCGGCTCCCGCCTTCCCCGCTGCTTTCAGGAGATTTTTAACGTTTTAAGTTCCGGGGTAAATTTTGGGAAGACAGATCGAGATTGTAGATAAGATACTATTCAGAGATTTCGCCCTCATTTTGCGAGGACTTTATGATCTGAGTTCTTGTTTCCTATAGGATCAAACCCCTATAGTTAATTACCTCTCTCGATAACGGGAGAGAACTTTCGATTAAGGTTAGTCATCAATCAGATACGTAGAGAATAACATGTTATCTAGCATATACTAGCAGCATTGGCTTTTTGTATTTGAAGGGTTGATATTTAAATTGAAAATTTTCACCATCTTGCACTTAAAGCGGATGGTGGGGAAATGGATGATGGACCTGATCAAGATCCCATGGTTCCGTCATCCCGGGTCATCGTGGTCCTTGGTCTACTTAGTCAGAGGAGGTAGTCGACCCAACAACCTGACAGAAGGATCCTTGTCAGCAGCCATGGGTTGCGTCGTACAAGGATACCTTGTATACCTGGGGGGAGTGTTTGTTTAAGGGGACAAATTTGAATCCATCTTGGCTAACAGAGGGTTTTGTGTCATATCGATTATACTCTATTTATTCATATCTCAAGGATTTGATGCCATTAGGAAGCATGCAGGCTCTGACCAAGACCATAATTTAGTGGTGCCATTTGGCGGCGAACCATCCAGTTCAGCGGGCCCGGGTCATAATCGTTTATCCTACGATGCCATTTGACAGCAAAACTGCCGGTTAAAAGACACGTGGCACGTCCCTATTAGCAGGAGACTGTTTGAGAATGAATCCAAGTGATATTCTCGAATAGAAACTATCTCTTTGTAAGATAAAGTATTTTTTCATTTGTCTCCCTCGACAAACTGTTGTGGACGGTAGATGGGCCTTTAAGTGATTTAATGGATTATTTTAACTTTAAATATTTTAGACTTAGATAATTTTTAGAAATTTGGATTTTCGGGTATTTGGGATAGCATTTTTTTATTATTTGCTCTGGTTGAGCCCTACATTCAACACGACCATCATCGAAGTATATGGGCATTTTTATTTTATTGATTGAACTTTGTCGACTCTATCTAGTTGTCGACAGAGAATTAGGTTTCATAAGCTTCATGCCTTTATTGATGAATTTATTTTGTCATAGACTTTAAAGGCCTTATATGAATGTATAAAATAGATATTCCAGTCGACAACTTGACCGTATTTCTGTTTGATAGTTCGAGCTGTATCAACTTCTATCTATCTATTTAGAAGGATCGGGCCCAAACTGAGGTTCATTTAATGACCCGCGCAGCATCCCTAGACGTCACATGTATACCCATAACACGCTCATCGGGGCCCATGCGGGTTTACAGTTATACGTGCATTTTGGTATACCTACTTGCATACATAGTACAGTGCATGTACGGGGACATTTTGGGCATTTGATGAGTCTTCTATGGAAGCTTGTAGGATCTTGTGTTTGTCGTATCATTTTTGTATTTGCACGTATATGATCTGTTAGATGTATGACCACTACTCATCAAGAACTAGAAAATCTCAATAATCTTATCTAACTCAATGTTCAAAACCTGGTTGAAGTGAGACTTGCTCACTTCATCTCTAAAGACGATTTGATCTGGAGTTCTCTTCCCAAAACTTGTATAGATATCAATAGGCAACTCCCAGGTTATGTTATCATCATCATTTTCTGCTATTGGCTAACATAAATAATCAATCATTTCAATGGCCACTGCCTCTAACTAATAACTACGGCAATCAAAGACATCTCAGGCCATCCGGTAGAATCATACGAGATATATATTCCTAAAATAATTGTTGGAGTCCTTGAGATGATTGGAATAATAGGTTTCTTTTCTATTTATGATTGTGAGTTTAGGCCATAAAGCTTTTGCGTTAATCATTAACAGCATATTTGTCAAATATTGATCATTAACTTTAGTGGGCACATTGCGTTATATGTTGACATTCACTTGAACGCATATAGATGTATCACATTATTGCATCCAGTGCATGTCAAATCCTTCTGATAGAAACTAACATGTTGATTGTGGTATGGGTCTCCCGCAGTGTCATTGAACCCTTCTGCTTGTAGGAGATTGATATGTTTGGTTGGTGAATTGTCGCATTTACTTTCGTATCTTTAGTCGTTCATAAGAACTACCGTGTATATTTGTAGGACAGTTGACGTCCGTCGTAGGGGCTTCAACATCCTTTTGCATGACCAGTGTAAATCCCATATGTTGGAATCAAATGATGTTGGTTGTATTTTACCTTGATCTTTTGGATATGGCTTCATAAACAGTTCATCACATGCTGGATCCTTCTGCTGCTTGTAAGTGTCGACATGTATCACCTGCCACTTCCTGTACGTACACTAGTATTTCCTCGAATGCGCTTATGGGCGATGTTGTTTCTTGCGCATAAGTCTAGGCTCAACTATAAGCTCCTTTATATATGTCGGCTGTCGTCCTTCACAAGGGATTGTCGTATTCCTTATTAAGTGGGTCGACATTAATTGCTGAAATATCACTGCATTCGTTGCAATTCTCTTAACGTTGTTCACAAATACACTGTACTCTTTGTTTATGATTATTGGTAAGTCACCGTATTAACTGTATGTGTATTATTGTCATTCATAGGTGATCAATTATGTATATCTTGCAAATTACTTGATACTTGTCAAAGTCGTTATGTTCATTGCACATTATTGTAGTCTTTGCAATTATTTTGAGTCGCCAAATTGTATTGGATTTTGTTATCATCATTTTTTGTGAATAAATTAGGCTTGCAAAAGTTTAGTATATCAACTTGCAAGTTCTTTACTATTTACAATGAACTTGAAAAAGAACTTGCAATCATCAATTACTATTTTCATCCCAATTGAAATGACAATTCCTTGATGTTCATTTAAAAAAAATTTGTATCACTAAGTATAAGCATGTCATTGCATTTTCCATCCAATCATTGCATGGATGATTGATGCTTGTCATTGTGTTAAATTACAAGCTTTTATTTTAGACATTAGATTCTATTCCATGTCATTCAATTAGGTCTATTTTCATGTTCAATTCGATGTCATTCAAGTGAAGGCTCAAATTCGAGTGCAGTTCGAGTTTGTGTCCATTACAGTTTTGAATCAAGTATTTGCTTGAGTTCAAATCATGCCAGCCATGTCCATTAATCATTTAAGTTTTGTGCCACTTTGCATTTTGCTTAGATTTAAGTCCAAGTCCAAGTCCCTTTTTTGGTCAAAGTCTTGTCCTCGGTTCACCGAAAATTTCAGTAGTTTCCTAGCGTCTCCCCGTCTAGGGGAAACTATAGGAGTTCTAGCCTGCCCGTCACATCCAAATAGATGTGCATTATCGATGTAATTGTCAGGGGACACCCAATTCGTAGTCTTCATCCCCCACCACATCAAAAAAGGTGTGCACGGGTCTTCAAAAACACATCTTTGAAAGCATAATTATTTCCCTGACGGCATTGAGACGCGTACGGGTGTTTATATTTCTGTCTCGCCGTGCTAAGAAAAATGCGCACAGGGATCACCCACCTAGCTGTAAGCATCGCACCAAATTCCCTCCCACCACGCTAAGAAAAGCGTACATAGGGGGTCCCTTGGCGTGTTGAAAACACCAAAAACAAGATTTTAGGAGATTACCCGCCTCGTCGCGAGGATCGCAAAAAATTCCATCCCACCGTGCTAAAGAAAGCATGCGCATGGGTGGTTGTTCATCACGTTGCAAGTGTTGAAACGGGATTTCTCAAATTTTGAAAATTATACCTTCACAAGTGGATTGACAACGATGATCGAAAATGCACAAAACTCCTTTCCCTCTTCCCTCTCTTTTTATTTTTCTTTTTCCTTTTTTTTTTTTTTTAAATCTCTTTTCTTCTTTTTTTCTTTTTTTTTTTTTTTTCTAATAATAATAATTAATAAAAAATAATAACATAATTATTATTATTGATAATAATTAGAATTATTAATAATTATGTAACATAATTGTTATCATTAATAAGAATTATAAATATCATTAATTATAACAATGTAATTACTATAATTAATCATAATTATAATTATAAAAAATTATGATTACACAATAACTACTAGTAATTATAATTATCAACAATCATAATAACATAATTATTATAATTATTAATAATTATAATAATCATATTATTATAATTATCAATAATTATAATACTAATTATGATTATCACTAATTAGGGATTACCAATGCGAGAGAGAGAGCAGAGATTACGATGGGTTTTGGTTGAGTTGAATAGGGTTGAGTTGATTGAGTGAAGCAGGGTTTCGGCTATAGGTGTTCAGTCAAGGAAGGGTAGAGGCGATGGCTAGGGTAGGTCTTGGGTTAGGTCGGCAGAAGGCAAGGGTCGGAAGCAACGAAATGGAGTTCAGCTATGAGGGTCGGTCGACTTCGGCAGTGAGAGAGGATTGGGAATGTAGGAGAATCGGAAGGCTACTTGCGGATTAGATGGAATCAACACAGATGGAGGTCAATGAGGTTTCGGCTTCAACAAATTTAATGGATAAGATGACTCCCGTCAACATGGAAGGAACGGATGGCTTGTGGTGGAGTTCGGTCGGCATAGGTATGAGAAATGGGTTGGAGGATCGAAGAGGGAGCATCAGTTTGCGTGGATTTCACGTGGATCGGAACAAGTAGAGGATCGAAGGTCTCGATTGATTCGGCAGGTCTTTCTTGCGATAGGTTGGAGATAGGCAGTCGGAAGAGATGGTTGAATGAATAGAGGGAGGTTCGGTTGGAGCACGGTTTTTGCTGGATGGGTCGGGACAGAGAGGCTTCTATGCGGGAAGGAGTCGGAGTTTGCGTATGAAGCTGAGAAGAAGAGAGTGTCCCTCTCATTTTAACAACACTAACATGGCGAGATTTTCACACAGGAGGAATGGGCTGGATGCGATAGTTCGGCGCCATTGTAGACTGCAGCACTATAGCAAACGACGGTTCTATACACAGGATTTCAACAGGATTTGTGTATGGGCATAACAGGTAATGATTTTAAACCCCTTTTTGTTTCTTTTTATCTGATGTGGAGGTCAACATATAAATGTGAAAAATAATACAAGCTCTATTCACAAAATCCCATTGCCCCTATGCAATAAAATGAAATGCAAACCTCACTATCACTTATCAATTTGTAGAGACATTCCCTTTCCTTTGGAAAATGTCCCCAGGATTCCACGTAAAAAATCGGACCAGTGCTTGCTTAAAGGTTTGAGACAACCTGAATAAAAATGTTAAATGAAATGTTAATATAAAAGCAAAAAAATGTGGCAACAAAGAAAATTTGCTTTCTTTTTGGTTTTTAAGGTTCTTAAAAATATGATGATAATGGTAAATAATTAAAGAGTGCTGAATAATTCACACAATTACTTTCTTGAAATAAGAAAGAAATATTAGCATTCCTTCTATGGACTTGCAGCAATTGAAGGTGGGATACTGACGAGCAACCTTGGGTCAGAACTAGATATTTTGAGAAAAAGCTCATGATAGCAAGAAAGGGAGCAAGAGTGTCACAAACTTCTACCACTCTCACAAAAATTTGGCAAGAACTAGATATTTTCAAGCCAAATGACCGTTGCAGGTAGCGTGCAATTAATCACAACAAACTCATACAGAAAACTAGAAAAAATGATTACCATATAGGTGTCAATAAAAATATAGAGACGCGTGGAAAAATCTTAGGAATTTATCCACTTCCCAAAATTAAGAAAGCATTCTTTGAAGTCCAAAGATAACACAGAAAACAGAGAATAATATTTGGAGATTCCAAAAATACTCTCGTAACTTAAGAATCTGTTCCTACCATTAAAAAGTAGAACAAAACTTCGTATATGACCCAACTCGTTGAAAGATAGATAATATTTGGTGTGATGACTAAAAAGAGGATAATCATAGATGAAAAAAATGTTTTAAACTTTACAACAAACCACTAAGTCAAAATAATCCTAAAATTATCACAAAGACACGCTTATTAAACTAAAGCGAGAGAACAGTATGAAAAAAAAGTGAAAATGATGATTTTTCTTGAACAAATAATAATTAGAACTTCTATACAAATTACTTCCTTGAAAACTTTATTGGTCTTCTTCCCTTCTAGCCCAAAAGATACCTTTTTTCTTGCTTTTGACATTACTAAATAAGGCTAGGAATACTTGAATATTGAATCAAGTGAATCTGATCAAAAGATGAATTGTGTTCACCTATTATATTCTTATACTTTCTTACATGTTATCCTCAAAGTCAAAGTTATTGATGGACATCTATATCCCCTATTTGTGTAATAAGGAACATTAAATTAAACCATGAAATTTGTATAAATTGTCTTAAATGTTCTAAATCTCTCTTTCTACCACTTGTTTATTAGCAAGATTGATGCAGGACTACTTAGACGACATGCTTATGGCTTCATTTTAGGCATTGCACAACTCTTTGATTAGAATAATTTTGGATTAAAATTATTAGCAATTCTTAACGTCGACTAAAACAAATAAAGAGATGCTTTGCATAGGCTAAATCACATGCTCCAAGCTTTGAAATTTCAAGATAAATAAGACAATTGAAACAACGCAAAATAGTAGTCTTCAATTTAATCCCTAGTCTAACAACGAGATTTAGGATGCAAAGAAAGTACACTCAATAACCTACGAAGTACTAGGCTTAGCAAGAGCACGTGGAGGAGACTTTTGTGACGACAATCACACTAGCGAGAATTTAGACTTAAAGAAATTAGAGGCAAGTGAAAGAGAAACCTTTGCTTAAGGAGACGAGGAGATCCTCCACTCGATGCCTTCAAAATGCTCGTCAATGGCTTCCGTCAACGCGAACAAAATGCGATCCACGTATTCTTCGATTGTGTGGTCAATCTCCGGATTCATGTCGAAGAAAGTGGACCCAAGGATGTCGGTGAAGCCGTCGTCGTCCCAAGTGATGCCGTACTCAGTCTCCGGATCCGCCATTCATAGGGATTAATGGTTGAAGTTCCCACGGTAGAGAATACTCTTGAAGAAGGTCACGGGCAATGAGATAAGAAACTTTCTTCAAGTTGTGGTAAGGAACAATCTCAGATTTCCTTCTCAAAATCTGAGAGAAATCTCAGATTTTGTGTTTAGGAAATAGAGGAATAGTGGAAGAATTAAGGTTTAGAACTTGTATGAGGAATAAGGGAGAAAGTGGGGATTTGGTAGAAAAAAGAGGGGGCGGGTGAAAGAGGGAGACGGGTGTAGGAGGCGACAATGCAGAGAAAAGAAAAGGGAAGAATTGCTTTATTTCCAAAAATGCAATTACCACTTAGGCAATAAATTAATCCATTCCAGGTTAGGGGAATTCGGTAAAGAGGAGTTCCGTGGCTTTCAAATTATTTCCTAAGTATTGTGTTGAAGTTAGGAAATAACTTGATAAGGGATTAATGGGAGATGGCATGGGTCCGACGGCAAGTATGGGTGGGGCTTTGATTGATGAGAGCAATGGAAGATTCCTAATTTAGGTTTCAAAATTAGGGAATATTTAATTAAAATCCTCTTGAATTCATGATGTGAAACGTAAATGCCATTTACTTGCCTAGGTGGCAAGATTAATTAAATCTCAAATCAATTTGGGGAGAGAGAATGGAAATCTGAAATTAAATTTCAGATTAAGTGAAATTGGCGGGATGAATTTGAATTTAAACTCAAATTTAATGGGGAGAATTAAATTGGATGAGAGGAAATTGTGGGAGGTAATTATGGAGGCTTAATGAGGGCCTATTAATGAGATAGGAGAGAGATTATGCCCAATGAGGGGGCCGGCCACATAAGGAGGAGAGAGGGGTGAGTTTAGGAATAAGTGGGGACCACCAATTTAATTTCAGATTTTTACAAAAATCTGAAATAAAATTTCAGTTTTCTTAAGGAAAGAAAACTTTCATTTAGGAGGGCAATCAATTTAAGCAATTTGAATTTCAAATTTGAAATTAAAATCAATTAAATTGATGACATAAATTAAGGAGCTACTTTAGGAAACAATTAATGGCCCATAAAACATTTGAATTTCAAATTTTGAAATTCAAGGAGAGGGAAGCCGGCGGCTAGAGGAGGGAGGAAAGGGGAGGCCACGGTGTGGAAGGTGGATGGACGGCGAGAGGCAATGGCCTGGAGGTCGGCGACCTGAGCGGGCTGGAGGAGGGGCGGCGGAAGTGTTGGGTGGAAACGGGTGAAGGGATGGAGTTCAAGGAAGAATGCGACCCGGAAGGATTCTCCTTGAATTCTCACACTAATTGATTGCAAAGAAAAATTGGAGGAAGGTCTAGAACTCACAAAGAGATCTAGCTCTTCCCAAAACTCACTAAGAGATTTGGGAGAGGGATGCACTCACAAAGAGAACATAAAGTAGAGAACTCACTAAGAAATCTCAAAAGAAAAAGAACTCACTAAGAGATCTAAAAGATGGAACTCACAAAGATAACGCAAAAAGCAAATTTTCATTAACAATTCATCATCTCATTACATAAGAAAAGGCCTCTATATATAGGCCTAAAAAATTAAAACAAGACACATATGCCCCTAAGGCTTACATAGGACGAACCTCTTAAGTGAGGGTAAAAACGAAAAATTTATAATAAAAATTTAAAAATTACAAATAAAATATAAGATAACGTGGGACGATGATAGCCGTTGATCTTCAGCTCCTCGGATAGTCATGGACGGTTGGATGTCCGCATCATTCTCCCGGGGTGAAAAAGAGCTCGACTCCGTCGAGTCCGCACCTTAGGTAACCATGCTTTGATACCAAACTGATGTGAAACGTAAATGTCATTTACTTGCCTAGGTGACAAGATTAATTAAATCCCAAATCAATTTGGGGAGAGAGAATGGAAATCTGAAATTAAATTTCAGATTAAGTGAAATTGGCGGGATGAATTTGAATTTAAACTCAAATTTAATGGGGAGAATTAAATTGGATGAGAGGAAATTGTGGGAGGTAATTATGGAGGCTTAATGAGGGCCTATTAATGAGATAGGAGAGAGATTATGCCCAATGAGGGGGCCGGCCACATAAGGAGGAGAGAAGGGTGAGTTTAGGAATAAGTGGGGTCCACCAATTTAATTTCAGATTTTTACAAAAATCTGAAATAAATTTTCAGTTTTCTTAAGGAAAGAAAACTTCCATTTAGGAGGGCAATCAATTTAAGCAATTTGAATTTCAAATTTGAAATTAAAATCAATTAAATTGATGACATAAATTAAGGAGCTACTTTAGGAAACAATTAATGGCCCATAAAACATTTGAATTTCAAATTTTGAAATTCAAGGAGAGGGAAGCCGGCGGCTAGAGGGAGGAAAGGGGCGGCCACAGTGTGGAAGGTGGATGGCCGGCGAGAGGCAGTGGCCTGGAGGTCGGCAGCCTGAGCGGGCTGGAGGAGGGGCGGCGGAAGTGCTGGGTAGAAACGGGTGAAGGGATGGAGTTCAAGGAAGAATGCGACCCGGAAGGATTCTCCTTGACTTCTCACACTAATTGATTGCAAAGAAAAATTGGAGGAAGGTCTAGAACTCACAAAGAGATCTAGCTCTTCCCAAAACTCACTAAGAGATTTGGGAGAGGGATGCACTCACAAAGAGAACATAAAGTAGAGAACTCACTAAGAAATCTCAAAAGAAAAAGAACTCACTAAGAGATCTAAAAGATGGAACTCATAAAGAGAATGCAAAAAACAAATTTTCATTAACAATTCATCATCTCATTACATAAGAAAAGGCCTCTATATATAGGCCTAAAAAACTAAAACAAGACACATATGCCCCTAAGGCTTACATAGGACGACCCTCTTAAGTGAGGGTAAAAACAGAAAATTCATAATAAAAATTTAAAAATTACAAATAAAATATAAGATAACGTGGGACGATGACAGCCGTTGATCTTCAGCTCCTCGGATAGCCATGGACGGTTGGATGTCCGCATCAATTCAAAATTAGATCTAAATCAACTACTTTCCTAAAATAGAAGAGCTAATTTAGGAAATAATTTGAGTTCAAATTTGAATGAATTTGAATTTCAAATTGATCCCAACTAAGCCCAACCCAATCAGGAAACAAAATAAAATAGGCAAGGGGATTAGTGGTCGGCGGCTATGGCCTTGGCCGGCGGCAAGGGGAATTGGGGATGCTTGGCCGTGGAGTTTGGAAAGGGAGGGGGATCGGGTGAGGTAGCTTTGGCCATGACGGGGAGGAGGATGGGTGGAGGGTTTTGGAAGCTCGACGATGATGCGATGACAAGAAAAAACGGAGATAAAACCACGAACCCGGCCGTCTCCAAGGTTGGTGGGTGATACGCCAATCTCCCTCTCCAGGGGATCTCTCCAAAACTCTCCAAGAACTCTCAAAGGCTCTCAAACACAAGTGCAGAAAAATTCTTCATAATCATTCATTAGCTCAAAACAAAGGAAATGAGGCTATAAATAGTCGGGTACAAAGACTTAAGAAAATAAAAGACCAACTTGCCCTTTGGGCTTACATGCGACCACTCCCATGAAAGGGGTACAAAGGGAAATAATAACGACACCTAAGCAAATAAGAAAATGCATAAATAAAATAAAATACAATCATGACTCAGAAATACAAGGATTCGATCGTGGCCATAGATCGGCGGCCACGTCTCTGATGAACCTTCCATGCTGATCTGATGTATCCATCATTCTCCCGGGGTGGGAGAAAACTCGACTCCGTCAAATAAGAATCTTTGGCACTCGTAGATCTCTAGTGCATTTGGATCAATCTGCTGCAACTCCTCGCGATCTAGCCACGTATCATCTGACTCGGGCTTTCCTTTCCACCTGATCAAATATCTTATTCGTCCTCCTCTTGTGGATATGATTTCATCACTTAAGACTGCCTCCACTTGCTCCGCTATAGGAAATTTGGGAATATTTAGTAGTGGAGGTAGGTTTGGGATCTCACAGGGTGGGTTCACACAAGGCTGTTTTGATAGTGGATTTTGTGGGTTAAAATCAGGACCTTCATATGCCATTAAGTCTTCTATGTTAAAAGAGGGATTTATATTGAAATCTGCAGATAGATCTACTACATAAGCATTGTCATTAATTCTCTTAAGTATTTTGACAAATTCAGCACTCTTTGCATGCAATTTCTTAACTGTTCCCGGAGGGAACCGTTCCGGACGAATCCGCACCATAACAAAATCACCAACCTCAAAAGTTTTAAATCGACGTTTTAAATCTGCATGTAATTTATATTCCTGATTATTCTTTTTAATTTGTTGTGCAATGTCTTTATGAAGTTCATGCAAATCAGATGCAAATGCTGATGCAGACTCAGAAATCCTATACCTATAACTCATAGGTATCAGATCTAACGGCTGTCTAGGTTTGAACCCATATACAATTTCGAAAGGACTTAAGCCAAGGGTACAAGTCACTGAATCATGGTAGTCGAGTCCAACTAGGATACGCTCAGATAGGGAGGCTCCAGGGGCTAGATCTAAAACATAAGAATTGCCTATCATCGGGGGTAATGGATCAGGAAGATGGATCTCCACAAGCCTACTAGGTACGAGCTGACTCTCAAGAGGGACAGATTTGTTAGACTCAGTGGGAGTCTCACGATCGACTAAGGTGTGTGAAGGGGCACTCGAGGTTATAGCGGTTATCAGGTTTAGTCCCTTCTTGGTTTTGACAGAGCTGGATTGAGGCTCATCTGTAACCCGGGGCTGTAATGGCACTAGCTTGATCTTTTTGCCCTTATGTTCAAACACGCAGTTGTTTGAACGACCATAAATATGGACATCGTTGTCAAATAGCCAGGGACGACCTAGAAGGATTTGTCCCACATTCATGATCCACACATCACACCAAACGTTCTCCTTATAATCAGCGAAGGAGATGGGTATGACGCTTCGTTCCGTTACCTCCAAGGCAGAGGTGTTGACAGAAGCTACCTTATAGGGGTTGGGGTGGGGAACGGCAGACAAGCCAAGCTTAGACACCATGCTGGAGGAGACAGCATTGATGCAGCTGCCACTATCCATGATGACTTTACAGTTCTTATCCTTGATTTTGGTATGAGATGGTTACAAATGAAGGGGAGGGTCCTATTTGAATCTTCGGGTCCATAAATTTTTTTTATATTTTCTTTAGCATCAACATAAAATATATCAATCTTTCTAATTCTGTTGATTCTTCGATAATAATTATGTAAGGTCTGAACAATTCTCCAATAGGTATCTATGTTATGTAGATAGGAGAAATATACACTTTTATTCTTATAGCCTATATCATCATCAATACCTTCACCATTCTCATCATCCTCAATCATCATCAAATCTAAATCTGATTCTAGTTATCATCTTGATTAGAAGCTTTATAATTTCTAAATCTTATGGACATACTTTTATCATCATTCAAGAAGGTTGAATATTCAATTGGGATTATCATAGAATTTTCCTCTCATAGGGGAGAAATATTTCATTCTAATCCTGCAAGTGATTCAAAGTCAACCTCTTTTGGCATAATGAACCTAATTCTTTTGAAGGTTAGAGAGTTTATAACATTCTCAAGTTTTATCTTGAATTTAGTTTGGATGCTACTCATAGTTTTGCCAATAACAACTATATCAAGACATATATTATTTTATTGGAAATTTTCATAACCTTTACTATGCACCAAGATTTTAAGAAGCTTTTCAAAGTTTTCTATAATCATGGTGATATCATGAACAAAAAAAGTAATTCCAATATTATTGTTCATTCAACTTCTATGACTCCAATTATTGATTCATATGGAGTGCTAAACCAAGAATCAAATAAGACTTTACCTACAGTTTTTTTTCTAACCATGCCTCTTAAGTCCAAACACAACAAGACCGTTATGGATATATCGATGCTTGTGCTTTTTTTTATTTATTTTTTAGAGGCTTCATGAGAGATTAAGTTTACTCTGACCTCAGAATTATCAAGACAATGAAGTGAAACTTCTTTGTAAAGTCTAAAAAGTCATGTAATGACACTGAAATATCTTTGTGAATATAGTTTCGAAGGTTTAGAATGATTAGTATTAGAATGTCTAGAGTGAGATGTGGATGCTGTTTATCACTCACCGAGAGAGGAGATGAAAATACCTTCACTGTCAAAAAGAAATAAAATAAGAATATTCGATGATTGGGTATTAAGTGCAGATGTTGATTTGGTGTTGTGGATAGGAAATAAGAAATTTAGTTTAAATCCCGCAAAATACAAGAAATTATATTTTAAAAAATTAATAAAATATTTAAGATACGCATGTCAGACACGCGTGTCCAATTTGTATTTAATATTTTTAATCGGACATGTTTTCGGCGTGTCCGACACGTGTCGGAGGAGTGTCGGACGAGTATTATGTCGAATACGGTGTCGGACACTGCACACCTCTTTGAGGAGAAGTGTCGGTGCATGATAGTATAAGACATATGACATAGTTGAAAGCATATCCATATGATCTAACAATCATGACATTTCACTTTTAGCATACATGTAAATTTTCATTTAAATGGTATATGAAGATGTTAGAGTTAGTGTTTCCTATTGAGCTCTAGCTCATTCCCTCGTTTTGGGACATTTTTTAGGAGAACCCACTGCAAAGAATGACTGACCGCCCTTGGTTCACCTACAGTTGCAGAGGACCGGATGACAGGTTCCTTTTATGTCTTTTTTGTTGTAGTTTTTTTTTTTTGGTGGTTTAACATGAATGATAGATTTTTAAACTACCTTTAGTATATATTAAATGATATGAAATGAAATGCAATGTTTAATACAATTTGAAAAATGTTTCGAGGCACTTTTAGTTTCTTTTGAAGTGTTTTAGATTGTTCAATGCATGATTTAAGAAAAGTTTATGTTCTGAATGTCCGACATCTGTTCCCGCCTCGTCTGCACGAGCTCACCGGGCCGAATTGTGACAAAACATATGTCAAGCCTTTTCAATATACGAGCTCCACCTTCTTTAATATTACACTATTTGAATTTAGGCCCCAAAAAATCAACATCATGGTAGTCATTATTAGTCATAAACATCTTCATTTCTTGTGACCCTTGTGAAAAACAAATTTATTTCCTCCCCTTTTATCATCTTTAGATAAAAGACAATTGAAATCTACAACAATAACATATGGAATATCTTAGAAGAATAAAACTCCAATCTATTCCATAAATCTCTCCTTTTGAAGTTATCTTTATTCTCATAAACAGTAGAAATAACCCAAACACGTTTATTTAAAATATTCAACTCTCCAATCACAGAATGTGAAGAAGCTTCCAACATAGAAAAAGAAGCAATGTTAGATCTCCATAATACAAGAATACCACCCGACATTCCCTCAGAAGCAAGATGAAAAAGAAAATCTAAATAAACTCAAATAAGCTTATAAATCTCCATCCTATCAATGGATGATAATTTTCTTTCTCCAATAAACCAACAAAAAATACATTAAAATTTTTCACAAACTCTTTAAGGTATAGAGAAGCTTGCTTCTTTCTAGCTCCTCTACAATTTAAAAATGCAATTGAAGACATGATTATTGTTATGTAACGAACCACCACCCCTTTCTTTATTCATTATATCAAGTTTTCTATTTCTAGGAAGAAGCTTAACATGACCTAAAGATTTAAGTTTATTATTAACTGTACACACGCACCGAGGGAGTGTAAAAACTTGTATTTTTTAAACTAATTGTACTGTACTATTCTGGGATCGTACGAGACAATTTGATTTGAGTGTTCCTCTAAAAAGCAGTTAATCGAACCATGCCTTGGAAATTTTCTTTATATTGTTCGAACTATACGAAATTACTTTTGCACATACGACGTAAAGAGTACGAAATGGGCTCCTCCATGTTCGTACCATACGAAGCATGATTTGATTTAACTAGTTCGTACTGTACGATGTAGGGTTCGTACAGACGAGTACAAGAGTACGAAATGGGTTCGTACACAATCGGATCATCCAAATTTGTTCAATTTTTGAACTGTTCGTACAATACGATGTTAGTTCGTACAAACGAATTTGAACTATTCGTACGGGATATTATGTGTACGTACGGGACACTATTTTTTCGTACGTGACACTATGCGTTAATACGGATGATTCGTACGAGACACTATGCATTTGTATGGGTAATTCATACGGGACACTATTCATTTGTGCGGGATGGTATGCGATCGTATAATACGATCGCAAGACATTTTTCTTGCAATTTTTAGTTTTTAGATGGTTTTTCATGTCCTTTTAATATGAGTCCTAAAAACTATCACAAAACGCCTATGTTGTGAATTTCTCTTGAGAGTGGTCATTGAGTGTGAGTGTTTGGGAGAGATTGTGAAAGTGAAGTATGAGAGATCAAGTGAGAGGGGTTGTGAGGGATTCACAAGATTACCCAAAGCGAGGATCTCTTTGTTTCCTTCAAGTTTCTGCCCATCTCTTCTGAAGGCTCTTAAGTGAAGTTCTTCAACATTGGTCACGGGTTCTCTGCCTTCACCAGGAGGGTGAAAAAGCATGCTGGTTCTCTGCCGACACTTGGAGGGTGTGAAAAGATGCCAGTTCTCTGCCGACACTTGGAGGGTGTGAAAAGATGCCGGTTCTCTGCCGACACTTGGAAGGTGTGAAAGGACGATGGCTCTCTGTCGACACTTGGAGGGTGTTAAAGGATGACGGTTCTCTGCCGCACTAGGGATAGGTGGAAGAGAGGAATTGTAAAGGCTTCTCCGACTTGTTATGGGGGAAAAAAGAGAGTCACTTTGGTATAGTGCAATACCTGAAGGAGTCTCCATGGAGTGGATGTAGGTCTAGATGGACCGAACCACTATAAAACTTGGTGTTCTTCTGTTCTTTTTTATTTTCTGCATTTTTATTTTACACATTTTTGAAATTCTTTTGTGTTAAAATTATAAATTAATTTTCTAAAATTTATCAAGAGTTTTTTAAAATACCAATTCACCCCCTTCATTAGGATAATTGCGTAGGTCTAACAACCTATTTGGAATCAACAAGTGATATCAGAGCTTTGTTTCAAAACTTTAAGTTTAGACTACTTTTTGAAAAAGATAATGGTTACTTTTGAAAACCGTAACACACCTGAAGAATATTCGATCACTAGAACCACCTTTATTTAAAAATATTTCTTTTGATTTTTGAAAAATTCGAATGTTTACTTTCTTATAATCAATAGATTATCGAATGTGGCATATAATTCAAACTGGCTATTATATACCGTCACATATTATAGATGGAATCAAAACTGATATACCAATTTTTGAACGGAGTAGAGTAGAACAAATTTATGTTTAATTAAATGCTAAATGTATGAATTGTTTGTTCTGTGCTTTATATTATGAAGATTATATGAAAATCTCTACATGCACTACCGGCAAAAAAATTTGAGATAATTTATGCATTAGATATGAAGATATTAGTGAAGTCAAGCAATCTAAGTTAAATATTTTTATGTATGACTATGAATTCTTTAGCATAAAATCTTATGAGACTATCTTAAACATGTTTACTAGGTTTTCACAAACAGTAACATCATTGCAAGCTGTAGGTAGAGAAGTTTCAAACTTTGAAAAAGTAAATAAAATTTTACGATGTCTACCTGAAAAATTTAATGCTAAAGTCACTGCTATAATTGAATCAAAAGATTTGAATGATTATACTATTGATAACTTAAATGGCTCACTCATTATTAATGAGCAAACTGTGAGTCAGACATTTGGATGCAGGTGAAATGATAGTGCTAAAAATTGACGACATGGAGAAAATCAACTCAATAGATGATGAAAGTAAGGAGACAACATCGATAATGAGAAAATTTGAAAAGCTACTAAAGTGCAAGCATCAACATCAATAAAAGAGGAATAAAGGTAAAAATGGTAAGAATATTAAGAATTTCTCTAAAGTAATTTGCTTTGGGTGAAGAAAATCCAGTCATATTAAAAATGAGTGTCTGAACTTAAAAACTTTTCCTATAATGAAAAACAGTAAAAATAAGCAAATTGTAATAATGGCAAATGATAAAAAGTAAAAAATTTTCTGGGCAGATCTAACTTCTGAATCATCAGACCAGAAGCAAGATGATGTTTAAAATTTTGTTTGTGTGTTATTAATGTGTGCGTGTATTTTTTTTCTTTTCTTTTGTGAATGTGTTTAATTTTCTATGCTATTTTTTAAGATATGTTTATTTATATTCTTTCTATCATTTGTAAAATCACTCTAATTAACACACATTTCACATTTTATTTTTTATACACTTTAGAGAATCAAATCACTTTTCAAATTTTTTTTTTAAAAATGAAAAATTTACCTCATATTTTATTGAATTTTTATGTAAGTTGTGGTTGACTTCTCTAAAAACAGTGAAAAGAAAAAAAACTCATGATTTTGTCTCTCTATCTCATTTCTTAATGAGACTAATTTACTTTTGATTCAAAATCTTCATCAAATTATAAATTGAATTTTGAAATTAAACTTTTTTCATAATTTTTTCTATCTCATAGGGATCTTTGCAAGTTGTTGAATCCACTTCATTATTTTCTTAATCAAGCAGTTCATTTTTGTTAGTAGAATGAGTTTTCTTTTGTTTTTAAAATTACATTAAGGAAGTGTTAAAAAGAAAAGAAGTACAAAATGAGCCCAAAGCTAAAAAGATGCACAATGACGCCATATTTGAAAAGATATACAAAGTGTATCAAAAAATTAAAAGTTGCGGAAAGTACGCCAAAAATTAATAAAGAGACACAAAATGAGCCCACAATAAATTTGCTTACATTTCTTGTATTTCTTAAAACTTGAGAAAACTCTTATATCTATTGATACTTTTGATATTTGAGTTTGAAAATCATGATTATAGATTTATCAATTTTTGCATTAATCTTTTATTAAATATATTTCATGAAAGGATTAGCGTTTCTTTTTCTAATTTGTTCCTTGAGTTTTGAAAAGATTAGCGTTTCTTTCTCTAATTTGTTCCTTGATTTAGATGTTGACTTAAAAAAATTTTTAGCCTTTGAAGTAACTTGAGCTAGGATTAACAAATTTTGAATATCTAACCTTTATGGATTATGTATTGTCAATTCATGTCCTACTAAGTTTTTGAATAAAATAAAGAGGTAACTTTCTCATTCTAAGAAAATTTGCAAAAACTTCAAATTGATTCTTCTATAACATAACCTTCACCTGATTAGGGTCCGTTTGATCTTTAGTATTTTTTTCAATTTTTTATTTTTTGCGCTCCTCTTTTTTTGATAATGTCTAAGGGGGAGAATGTACTATTGTATTTGTTTCGTACAAGAATTTTTTTTAGAAATCTTTTTGTTATTTAAAAAAAAATTGTTTTAATTTTCCCTATTTTCAAAATGATTATCTTAATAGGGGAAGAATATGAGAGAAATAAAACTTAATTTGCAAATTCAACCAGTAATATTTGACATCATCAAAAAGGGGGAGATTGTTGCGACTCATTGCTCACGAGTTTATATTTTTTATGATAACAAATATTATGGCTCACATCATTATATTTCATAGTATTTTTCATTCTATACTTGTTTTGTGTGTATACTAACATTTTAGAAAAACCATACTCCAGAATGCTGAAGACTTAAAAATATATTATATTAGGATTTCATGTAATGAAGTCTATAATTTTTTTATTTTTTTTTAGTCTGAGAGAGTATGATTGTAATTGGATAATCGTACAGACACACTGGGGGAGTGTAAAAACTTGTATTTTTTAAACTAATTGTACTGTACAATACTGGGATCGTACGGGACGATTTGATCTGAGTGTTTCTCTAAAAAGCAGTTAATCGAATCATGCATTGAAAATTTTCTTCGTACTATTCGTACTTTACGAAATTACTTCGTACATACGACGTCCAGAGTACGAAATGGGCTCCTCCATGTTTGTACCATATGAAGCATGATTTCATTTAACTAGTTCGTATTGTACGATGTAGGGTTCGTACAGACGACTACCAGAGTACGAAATGGGTTCGTACACAATTGTACCGGCCAAACTTTTTCAATTTTTGAATTGTTCGTACATTATGATGTCAGTTCGTACGGACAAATTTGAACTATTTGTATGGAACACTATGCATTCGTACGGACGATTTATATGGGACACTATTCATTCATACGAGTGATTCGTACGGGACACTATACGTTCGTACGGATGATTCGTACGAGACATTATACATTTGTACGGGCAATTCGTACAAGACACTATTCATTCATAGGGGACGGCATGCGATCACATAGTATGATTGTAGGACAGTTTTCTTGCAATTTTTAATTTTTGTAAGGTTTTTCATATCTTTTCTATATGAGTCCTAAAAACTATCACAAAACACCTTTGTTGTGAATTTCCCTTGAGAGTGGTCATTGAGTGTGAGTGTTTCGTAGAGATTGTGGGAGTGAAGTGTAAGAGATCAAGTGAGGGGGGTTGTGAGGGATTCACAAGGTTATCCAAAGTGAGGACCTCTTTGTTTCCTTCAAGTTTCTGCCCATCTCCTCGGAAGGCTCTTAAGTGAAGTTCTTCAACATCGGTCGTGGGTTCTCTACCTTCACCAGAAGGGTGAAAAAAGACGTCAATTCTCTGCCGACACTTGAAGGGTGTGAAAGACGACGGTTTTCTGCCGACACTTGGAGGGTGTGAAGGACCACGGTTCTCTGCTGATACTTGAAGGGCATGAAAGGACGACGGTTCTCTGCAGACACTTGGAGGGTGTGAAAGGATGACGATTCTCTACCGAAACTTGGAGGGTGTGAAAGGACGACAGTTCTCTGCCGCATCGGGGATTGGTGGAAGAAAGGAATTGTAAAAGCTTCTCCACCTTGCAGTGGGGGCAAAAAGAGAATCACTTTGATATAGTGCAATACCTGAAGAGAGAGTCTTCAGGGAGTGGATGTAGGTCTAGTTAAACCGAACCACTATAAAACTTGGTATTTTTCTGTTCTCTTTTATTTTCCGCATTTTATTTTACGCACTTTAATGTTTATAGTTGAAAAATATTTTGTGCTAAAATTATAGATCGGTTTTCTAAAATTTACCCAGAGTTTTTTAAATTACCAATTCACCCCCCCCCCCCCCCCCCCCCCCCCCCCCTCTTGATTAGCATTGAGACAATTACGTAGGTCTAATAACCTATCCGGAATAAACAGAATTAATGATGACAAAGGCATTGAATCCATACCGGACTCTGCTCCAGCACCTGATTGTATTGAAGAAAAATTTTAAGTTGGCCAGCAAATCGCTCCCAGCTTCTTTGACAGAAGGATTACTCACTTGTTCTGTCTTTAAATTAGGCCTTTTCAAACTATTTTCACCATAAGACCCATTAAGATTTCCTCTAGAATTCCTAGATTCAATACATGGATCTGCCTTCAAACTATTCTTAACCCATACATTATTCTGAACAAATCTTCTTCTATTAAGAGGTTTTCCCTTGTTCGTCCCATAAATAACATGAATCCAAGAACCATACTTAACATTTTTCCCATCATCATCCGGACAATTCCCATTAGTTTGAACAACAGAACTATCATGAACAAATTTACTTTATTCTTTATAAGCCTCTTTTAAAAGTCAATACTGATTTAGCAACAACAACTACAACAGCAGAAGATTTGACAACAACATAAGGAACTTCCTTGACTTCTCCAATGACTTCCAAACAATCATTCAAGATGTGTCCAATTTTATCACATTTGAAGTAGAAATTTCAAATCCTTTCATATTCAATTTTCTGATAGAAACAGCCTGAAATATGTTCTACCCAAACTCCCAATTGAAGTTGTTTATCTAGCAAGATCTGGACACAAAATCTCGCATACTCTCTTCTACCCCACTGAAACATATTACCATCAATCATCAAAAGTATTCAAACCTTAGAAGCAATTCTGCTAATATTAATCTCATCCCAACATTGTAAAGGGTGGTGGGGCATCCTTATCCAAACAGGGGCTAATAAACCCTTCAAAGATGACTGAGAAAAAACTGGGAGACCACTTATCTAACCCTATAATTTCTCCTTTACGTGCTAAAATATTCTAAAGTATTTTCCTTCAACTAACTTTTAACAGAAGGTTATATCCCCCAATATAAATTCCCATTCACCGGTATACTTAGATCTACGATATCCACAGCTTCACACCTACTAATCGCATGATTTTTTTTTTTTATAAAAACCATGCAAGGCTGGATTTGAACCCCTCACCTCACGCACTTTGTAAGCTAGGGCAACACGAGATGAGCAAATGCTAATTGGGCTTATTTTATTTTTCATTAAATACTGAATTCAAATATCTTATAAATTGGCAAACCAGGTACTTAGTCTTTTCCTAAGTGACCCGAAATGCAAAAAATTGCTAAAATTGGTGAATTGTTGCTAGAACTGCTGAAGAAACTCACTGCAAAAAAAATTCCCATTGTGATTTCGGTCGAATTGTTGCTAAAATAAATTGGTGAATTGTTGCTAAAATAATACCACTGCATTTCTGTCGCTTGGTCAAAAATTCAAAAATCATATGTCAGCTCACGTTAAGCAGTCATTATGCAATAAATGGTTCTTTCGGAAACAGTTCCAGTCAGTGTGAGGATTATGCAGTAGCCTTCTACATGCAAAATAAAAATTCACGAATCAATTATTTTTTTAAGGAAAAGAAAATTCTAGTTACCTGAATTGAAGATGCTATAATCGTAATTTCAGAACCTGGACCGTAAAGCTCTTTCTCTAGCCATTACCATTGTGATTCCCCCAATATAGTTCCATCACTGAACAACGGATCCCTATGATATCTTGTATCTAAAAGAATAACCTGAGGAAGCACAACCAGAGACCATGATAGAATCAACTCGAAGCAGAGCTGGTCTGTAATTCGGATTAAAAGTATAGTTCAACAAGTAATTTTGGTCACCTACTTCATCAGCAATGTCATAACTAAGAAAATCAATGATACTAAAAGAATAGGAAGAATAAAACATCATTAGACAATTTGAACTTTTTTGCCTGATTCATTATTCTTTTAGGAGATAAAAGCCACCTGGAAGCCTAAATTTCAGACCACTAACCTTTACTTGCTTTCCCTTGGGGCCAAACAAATAAGAAGCATAGACACCAGCTTGTCTTCGCCTACAAAAGAGAAGACACGCAGACTTATTATTATCGCATACATTAAAGGGAAGATTTACTAACTTTCCCAATAGATTAAATGAGTAAACAATTAAAACCAGATTCAAAGATAATGGAAGTTGACTACATTGTTAAATTATTGTACTTGCTGACATCAAATGACAAAATTAAATTGAACTTCCAGCCAATGCAAGTTAAAAAAAGTGCGAATTTGCGGTATTACTTCACATTTGCACTACATTAGGCGGGCATTCATATAAAAGTTGACATTATCAATATATCAACGAAACGGAATCATTAATGAAAGTAATAGAAATATAAAAAGTTATCAATAATATCTTTACTATAAAAAATACCGAGCGCTATCTTCGGGCTCATCAAGGAAATCTAACAGAAGCCTTTTACTAGTATTCTTCTCAGAAAATTCTTTCCCTGCATCGTTCAATCCATAGTCATGGTCATCGCATGTGCCAATAACCTGCAAATAAGTTCAATTGGTTTCCACTGAAGACATTAAAATCCTATAATCTAAAATCAAAACAATACTAAAACGAGGTAACCTGAGCACGTTTCCTCAGCTGGGAATAACCAGGCTGGGCCTTAGCGAGTTGATAGCGCCGACGCATCTCACTTTCTTCGGACGGGAAGAACCTAGGATTGTTCTTCAAAGGGCCGAAGGTGGCCTCACGGCCGAAAAACCTTAAGGGACGGCGGTTATAACCATAACTGTTGTCGCCGAGCCAAATAAAGAGTTGGGGAGCGAAATCGATGATCGCGTTCCAGATAGGCTGCGGGGCGCTCTGGTTAGCACATGAGCCGAATGCTATGCGAGAGACGACGGCGTCAGAAAGATAAGGAGACTGGGGTTTCGGGAATCGGATTTCTCGCTCACGGGTCTCAGAAGCTATTATTTTGCAAAGATTGGAAAAGTAGACGAGAAGAAAGAGGAAGGGAAGCAGGCGAGGACAGACGAGTGGAGCTGTCATTGCTGGTGTGCGATTATGCAAAGGTGCCAAAGGTTTTTGCCTCGACTTCTCAGCAGTAGATGGAGAAATTTTCGGAACAGAATAAAAAAATATTACATACATACAACTTTGTTAAATGCTTAGTACATGTTTAACTTCTAAATTTTAGTATTTATGTCTATTATCTATAAATTTTTTAATATAATAGGAGTAATAAAAATAAAATATAAGAATAATATATATATATATATATATATATATATATATATATAGTTTTAAGTATTAGATATATAAATAGCTTGAAATAAAATGATATATATGTAAATCCAAAAAAAAATTAAAATTGCACAAAAAAAAATGTGGACCTACAAATAGTATATATTAGGTGATTTTTTTAAATGCTCATGACATGTGTTGAATTAAGCGTACGAAAAATAATTAAAAAAAAAAAAAAAGCTCAAACTAGTAAAACAGGTTTTGAATTTTCAAAAAAACTGAATACAGATTTTGATTTTTTTTTTAGAAAATGAAAACTCATTTTGGATTTATCTAGAAAACTTAAATTGAGAAAATACAATTTTAATTTGAGTTTTCTACCTATGATATAATTTAATAGAATGTTTAATTTCTAATAATGTTTGATATAATATTTAGAATTTTTAGAAAATTAATATAATAAAATATATTATTTAAATATTATTAAATATAATATATAGAGATAATAAATACCTAATAAAATTTAAAGATATAAATAATAACTTAAAATAATTTAGTTTTTTTAATACGATATAATATTTATTTATAAGTATAATTTTCATTATTAGTTTTGAAATAATAATTTTTTATATATAGTTTAAAGGTATGGTGATTTTAAGAAAAGGAGCATCAAACTTTGTGTTAGACATGATCTGATAGGTGACAACTGACAGTAGTGGGGTAATGTTGACTCTATCTCTAACCTTAGGTAAAATAGAGGTTCAAAGGACATGCTAGATGATATGTGCATTATGATTAAGTGTATGGAAAGTGGCTGGTGTTGATTCAGAAGGGCATTTCTAAGAGTTAGATTTACAGTAGTTTAGTTAATAATCTCCCTTAGTTTATAAAATTTTAGTAAGGTCTTGAGAGGTGATCTCTACATGATGCCAACAGACTTGTGAATGCATGGTGGTATACTCGGCATTAATTCTCAGATTCACAAAAAAAATTCATAAAGAAGTGCAAAATTGAAATAAAAAGGCAGAGCCAAAATAAATTTAAGACTAGTGTTTATAAATATTTTTAGAACCAGATAATTGAGAATATTTTGATCCAAGTTACGAGATGGAGTGATGCAGGCCACCTTATATCTATGGTAAGATGACTCATCTTCAACTGTGGTAAGCCATCATCTATAAATCAATGTGAAGAACTTCCTGCAAGCGCTTGAGATCTCTTTCCATCGGCCATCATAATTCTAAGGATAATATTTATAAGCTTATGAGGAGAAGGATTGTGTGATTGGAATGTTTGGAATAGCCTGCTTATATATGCTTCTGCCAATCATATAATATGATATAAATCATACTCGATGATTAGAAGAAATTAATTCATCCTGGTTGAACACAAAAAAAGTTGTCAAATTGTACAGTATGATTAGAATCACACTGGATGATCAATGTAAAATTGTTCATCCAGAGGAAGCTTCTAGTATGACCTTTGACTAAAATATTTGTACAGTATGAACATGTATTCATAAAATTCAAAATTTTATTTAATTTATTACTATCCAATTTTGTTCATTATATGGCTACTAACATGTGTATCATATAGGATGAATGGGTGTTCGTCCAATAAAAACTCCAATAATTGGTTAAATCTAGGCCTTTATTTTCCTGGATGGTGAGGATTTTGAGATTTGAGGTAATTGTACGGTATAAAGTGCATCGTACAGTACAATTGTGATTTTTTTTTTTTTTTTTTTAGTGTGTAATGATTTGGGGAATCTTTTATAAATAAGATACACAAATAAATAAATACAATTCACGCTAAAAAAATAAGTATATTCATTTCACAAAAACAAACACAAACATGAACACACAAGCACACAATCATATCTTAGTTTACCTCTACCCTTATTTTCCTAAGCATTTATATCAATGATACCTAGTCTAGTCCTAAGTGCACTAAAGGTGTAAAAGATTAGGGGTTTAGTAGAAACATCTGTCAATTAATTCTCTATTTTTACATGTTGCAACTCTATGTCATCCTTTGCTACATAATCCCAAATGAAGTGAAGTCTAATGTCAATGTGCTTTGTGCAAGAATGATGGATTGAATTTATGGAAATATAAATTACACTTGTGTTATCACACATTATAGGTATTAATCCTATGTAGAGTCCATAGTTTAGGATTTATTGCTTCGGTCATAAGGCTTGAGTAACACAACTTCCTATAGCTATATACTCCACTTTAGTGGTGGTAAGGGATACTGAGTTTTTCTTTTCACTAGATCAGAAACCTAAGGATTATCCTATAAATTGGCACATATCATATGTACTTTTCATATCTGACCTACACCCTACAAAGTATAAAATTGAATATCTTATAATTTTAAAAGTGTTGTTGTGCTTCAGGTACCAGATACTAAGTTCTGGGTGCCTATAAGATACCTTAGAATTCTCCTAATGGTTATCAGGTGGCATTTTTTAGTATCAGCTTGGAATCTAGCACATAGAAAAATACTAAATATTACATCAGGTCTGCTAATAGTCAAATACAGAAGTGATCCTGTTATCCTCCTATACTTCATTTGATCTACTGAGTTTCCATCTGCATCGTTGTTTAATTGAAAGATTGAGCTCTTTAGTGTATGATCCCTTTAGCACCTTCCATCTTGAATTTCTTTAATATCTTCTTAATATATATTTTTTTTTGACTAAGGAATGTATCATCTTCTCACTATTTTGTATTAAATATATGGAAATATGTAAGCTCTCTCATCATACACAATTTAAATTACCCACTCATAGTTTCTGAATATTCATTACAAAGATTTTTTTTTGTGGATCCAAATAGTATATCTTCTATATGTATTTGAACTATGAGAATTTCATCTCTTAAATTCTTAATGAATAAAGTGGTGTTTACACTACCCTTAAGACTTGATTTATATTTCTTGGTTCTATCATAGAGATAAATGTAGTATGACTAACCTCCTCCTTATGTCCTTGCCAAGTTCTAACCCCTATCGGAGGATTTCCTAAGATAAGTTCCCTCGGGTGATTAGATGAGTATCTCCATTATCTAGGAAACTACTCTTGAGGTTCTTCTCTATATCCTATGTCAACAACTTCTACTCCACGAGTAATTTCTATATGATCACCATCTTCTAACTTAGACTCAACTAATTTATTAGATTCATAAAAAATAACATGGGTAGATTCTTCTATAATTAAGGTCCTCTTATTAAAGGTCCTATAGGCTTTACCCATAGAGGAATAGTTTAAGAAGACTCTTTCATTTGACTTTGAATCAAAATTTTCAAGAGGGAATTTAACATTAATAAGGAAAAATCAAATAAAGTCAAAGATATGTAAATAAGAAAGATTTGGTGTCATACCCTTAAGTAACTTATAAGGTGTCTTATTTAACTTGGATATAATATTCACCCTATTTAGCACATAACAAGCAGTATTTACTAATTCTATCAAAAAATATCTAGGAAGGCTATACTTCGCTAAACCCTAGCAACATTCACCAATGTCTAATTTTTCCTTTTAGTTATTTTGTTCTGCTGAGGGGTTCTAGGAGAAGAAAAGTTCTGTTCAATACCAAATTCCTTACTAAATAATTCAAATCTCTCATTTTTAAATTCTCCATAAAGATCTTATAAATTATGGAAATCATAACTACTAGCTTCCTTTCAATCCAAGTGGAGGATACTTTAAATTCATCAAAAGACTCACTTTTATATGCTAAAAATCTAACCCAAGTGATTTGAGAGAAATTATCCACTGTCATAAATCCAAAGCTTTTACCAACTAAGAAAGCTATACTAATGGGACCAAACAAACAATCCATATACAAGTTCTCTATTAGTCTAGTGGTGGTGATATCTTTAATTGAATAGAAATATTTTGCTTCCCTAATTGGCAAGCATCACATATTTAATGTTTAGTTAAGTCTTTGTTAGGGATATCTCTAACTATGTCCTTTTGGGTAATCATCCTAAGAGTTTTCATACTAGCATGACACAATCTCCTATGACATAGCCAAAAATCATCCATAATAGCTTTAAAAAAAGGATTACATAAATAATTAATACAAGATAAATCAAGCATATAAAATTTTTTTAATCTATTTTTCTTCTAAAATAATTTTTTTATTTAGAGTAATCATGCATTAGCTTAAAAGGAAATTGATATCAAAACTTTTGTCATAAAGTTGGCTAAAACTAAGCAAATTATGTTTTAAAACATCTACAAAAAGTAAATTTTTAATAATAAAGCTATTTGATTTTCCAATCATACATGAGCCCATAACTTTCATAGTAGTTTTATCACCTATTGTTACCTTGCCTCCACTCTAGGCCTCCTGTGTGATAAACTGCTTCTTGTCATCAATCATATGTCTTGAGCAACCATTATCCATGTAATACATACTCTCATTAGGGCCTTTGTGAGAGCATCCCTATAAAGTAAATTAGAGATTAGACTTGGAAACCCAAGTTAGTTTGTGTTCCATCTTATGCTTCAATGAATGAATATCATGCATATTAGCTATGATGAGACCATGGGCCTTCACGCTTGATGTAATTTAAGGTAAATTCTATAAGTGTGGATTATATGTGATATCATACCAAAAGAATATCACCTAATACATGGGAATGGATTCACTTAGCTATATGGGTGGTTCCACCTCTTCCTAGGTACGTGAGATGTATGATGTGTCTTAGAAGGTGGATATGAATGCATAGGCCCATGAGTGTTCTATTGAAATGCATTTAATTTCTTTAATAAATAATCAGATGTAGTTTTTCCAAAATCTAACTTTAATGATATTTCATGCTTCTCATTTTCTAATTATACTCTAAGAGATTCTAATTCCTTAAACTCCTCTTCTAATTTAATATACTTAAATATCAAGGATTCATATGACTATGTTAGCTCAATATGCTTTTTATTTAAATTGTCAAACTAATCTAGTAGGGATGCATGTTCCTTTTCTAATGAACTTTGTTTTGCCTTGAGATTATCATACTCCTTAACTAATATGGCATGCATATTTTTTAAGTTCAAAAAAATTTTTTTAGGCATGCATGCAATTATTTCAATTTTCTATATGATTCATACATTTTTTCAGAAATTATAAATAGATCATCATATGAACATTCACATACCTCTTCCTAGTTAACTAAAGATTCATTTTACATTAAATATATATTAGTTACCTCCTCTTTTAATTCCTTTTCTGGCAAGTCTAAGGTTGAGTCTGCTTAAAAGGCTTTCTGTGTCATCTACTTGCCCCTTTTAGTATTGTGCTTCTCCTTTCTCCTTGGTATGATTGTTCTTAAGGTTGGGATAGTTGAACCTTAGATTTCCAAGCTTCTTGCATTCAAAATACATCATGTTAGATGAAACTTTATGAGATTTACCTGTTTTACTTTTGCCCCTCTCAAAGTGACACATTTATTTCCGCTTCAAGAAATTTTCGAATAGCCTTATCACGAGGGAAATGTCAACATTTTCATATGCTCCTAAGCTATTACTATAAGAGACACAAGCATTTAGTGCTTCAATCTTATTTTTTCATTTTATCACTTGCATCCAAAAGTCTTTGACTCATAGTTTGCTCGTAAGTAATAAGTAAGTCCAGTAAATTATAAATAAAGTTTTTATTCAAATATTTTTATTCAAAAATGGCATTGACTCTAACATCAAATATATCAGGTAAGCAATGCAAGATCTTGTTATGCCTTTTTAGAGTTAGAAAAGTCTCTACCTAGTGTATGCAATGAGGTTATTATTTCACTAGGTTTCATAAATGTAAGTTATTATTTCACAAGGTTTTATATAAAAGAGTTCATAGTGATGTAGCAATAAGTTTAGACCTGATTGTTTTACTTTGTTGGTTCCTTCATAAGTAATACATAATATATTCAAAATTTTCTTACCAGTTACATGACAAAACACATACATAATCCTTAGACTTTGAAGTATAAAAAAATAGTTTAAGAATTTAGCATTGAGTTGAGCAAAGTCTCTATCCTCATAAATCCATTTAGTAAAAGAAAAATTTTCCCTAATGCCATTAACAATGCAAGATGGAGCAATATATTCTACTTATATCATGTGCCTCTTTTGATAATAAATTGATTGTATAAAAGTAGACATACAATTTTTTTAAAAGTCAAAAGTAATATTATCAAATATTGGTGGGTGAGTAATCAAATATTATTTAGTAGTATTATAATTATATTGAAATTAGTTATTGAATCTACTCAAGGTTATTAAACTAATAATTCTAGAGAACATGTTCCAATACTAGTAGAAAGTTCAAATGAACTTGTTAAACCTTATTGAACTACCAGACACATCAAGAGGGGGTGAATTGGTATTTAATTTGTTTTTTTTCAAAATCACTTCTTAGAAAACTTACTACCAAATTTCAATATACATTCAAAAATAGACCTAGCAATGCAAAGGCTAATGAAATAAAAGCCAAAATGATTTTTTTTTGTTTTAACTTTGTAGAAGATTCTAATATGTTATTTTTATTCTTTTTTGTTTTCAGATTTTCTTTTTCTTTCTACTTTTTCACATAAATTCAATCTAAAACAATCATAATGTTTTCAACTAAGATTTACAAGAATGTAACATGTAAGATATTAAAAATGCAGAAAAATAAAAGTACTAAATGAAAAAAAAAGAACGAGCACACCAGATATTTTATAGTGGTTCAATAAAAATGTTCACTCCCTGAAGTCCTCTTCTTTGAGTATTATAATAAACCTTTAATGACTCACTTTATGCTCTGACAGTAAGGCAAAGAAATGTTTACATATTCACTTCCACCTTGCCTAGTGTGACGGAGAAGCTGAATCCCTTTCACCAACCTGGTGCGTCAGAGTAGTCGAATCCCTTTCACCAACTCGTTGCAACAGTATAGTTGGATCCTTTGACGACACGAGCCTCTTACAAAAGTTTCCCTCAAGCTAGCTATAATCTCTTGGAGGAAGAAGGTGAATATTCATGGAGCAAGTGTGTGTATAACCCCTCTAAAATACTCCCTTAATCTCACAAGGCTCTTCTCTCTCTAAACCTCACATCTATTTCTCCCAAGAATAAAGCTATCTCTTCAAACCCTATCCTATAGAAGAGCTCTCACAAAAAATTTGGCCAAAGGATTTCTTAAATGAATTAAGAGGTAAATTTATACAAGTATTAAAAAACCCTTATATTTTTAATTTTAGTTACTATGTTTGTACAATATAATTTATGGATAGTATATTATGATTTATTCAAAATACCTATTCAATCTATGTGATGAATGAACCCTAGTTTGATCATTTAATAATCGTAAATTGATCATACTAAAGGAGTAATTTGAGTTACTATGCCCTAAGAGTGGAAGTTTATGTCAGATTCCTGGCAGAAAAGTTTAAATCTTTCATTCTCCAACTCCCCTCCATAATCTCTATAGATTGTGGAAATTAAATAACAAACTTTTCTCTGAATCCAAATAGAGAATGTTCTAAATTTCTCAAAAAAATCACTATTTTGCAAGGAATTTAACCTGAGTGAACATTGAATAATCATCTATAATTACAATTTCAAAACATTTCTCTTCTATACTCACTTCATAAATAGTTTCATGTGAAGAGCTTCAAATTGTGTAGTGGACATCATTAAAAAAAATAAAATTTAGTTTGCTTCCCTAATTGGCATGCTTCACAAAGATGTTCTTTAGAAAAAAAAAAAAAAAAACTTAGGAATGCCTCTAACCAATTGTAACCTAGTGATCTTCATAAGAGTCCTCATGCTTGCATGGCATAGTCTCATATATCACAACCATGATTCATCAACAGATGACTTTAAATAATAAATTTTATTAGATTTATTAATGTGGTTAATAACAATCATGTATATATTATTAATTCTTAATCGTTCTAATACAAATTAATCATTTAGCATAAAAAATATTTTATAAAAAGATTTAGCATAAAAAATATTTTTAAAAAGATATTTTATGTTAAATTTTTTATCACATTGCTGACTATTTCTTAAAAGATTATGCTTTAACCTTCTAGGGGCAAAATATTTTTAATGGAAAAATTATTAGTTATACCTTTTATACTTTCTCCCATTACCTTTCTAGCAGTGTTGTCATCAAGTGTTATATTGTTTTGCTCATGGCTTCTAGCGTGATGAATTACTTCAAGTCTCTATGAATATGTGTTATCCAGGTACTACATGATCTCATTGGATCTTTTATGAGAGCACATCTGATCATTATTATTGTCTTCAATACAATTCTTGGCCATCAAACATAAGTTCATTAACTCCTCTTCGACTTCTATTATATGCTTGCCCTTTTTAACAGTTCCTTCCTACCTAACCATTTCTTTTATTATGTGTTTTCTTAAGTTTGTGCAACCAGATTGGATATGTCCTGGCTTTTTTACATTCATAACAAATAATGCTAGTGATAAAATTATTTAGCTTTAAACTTTTACCTCAATATTTATCATTGTAGCCATTTTTCTTGCATTACTTAAAATTTTTAAACTATAAATTCATCAGCACAATTCCTTCATTTTCATTCATTTCAGAATCAATGCTTTCTATATCATTAGTTTTTAGCACTATTGTCTTCTCCTTTTCCTTTCACATAGATTTGTATTTCTTTGACAGACCTTTTACTAGTAATAAATAAAAGTGCTAAGCAGGTTATCAATAAAATTGGAATTTAATTATTTAGACTCTAAATTACAGTAACCATGGCATCCCAAGATTCTATTAAATAGGTTAAAATTTTCTTTTCTTTTTTAGCTTTGGATATGTTTTGTAATAAAGCATTCAATGGTGTTTTAATATTTATAAACCTAGAATACATATCAAACATAGATCTGCTATTTTTCATTCAAAATAGTTCATATTCATGCAAAAGTAAATTGATGCATGATTATTTTACTTCACAATTTCCTTCATAAGTTATGCAAGCATATCCCAAATTTTCATGCCACTAGTATAAGTTAAAATATACAAGTAATCTTCAAATTTTAAAGTACAAAAAAAAAATAATTAAGGTGTTTTTCATTTTGTTGAGCAAGTTCTCGATCTTCTATTGTCCATTCATTAAAAAAAAATTTCTACTTTAACGCCATTACCAATTCTAAAAGGTACACACATTTTTGAATGTATTTATCTCTCTTTGTGAAATATTTTTTTTTTGGATTTTTTAAATTCTTCTTTCCTTCAATACTTGTGGAGTATTTAATAATTTTGAATATTAGTTTTTCTTTCATCATCTTGCAATCCTAGTTGAGTTAATGTAAGGATTCAATAAGACCATTAATCCTATTTTCAAGTTTACTATAATTTTCCAAATTTTAAGCTACACACATCTACTCCTTAAACATAATTATTCATTTTTCAGTTCAGTGGTCAATGAGTTAATTATAATTTCTAAATTCAAAAACATGTTAATAGCTTAAGTGATATATAGGTTAGTTAATTGTTATGCTTACACATTATTAATTTTTTTGTAATGTTCATTTAAACTATCATCTATAAATTTATTATTATCCTAATTAAACATAATTTTTATTATCATTTTTATTTTGGCTAAGTAAATAATTAAAGTGCATGTATTTATAGAGGATATGTACAATAATTTAAGGATAAAAAAATTAATCAAATGCAAATAATGAAACAAATTACAAACTTACATAAATAAAAGAAAATATGAGATCTCATATTAAGCTTATTAATAAATGATAAAAAGAACAAGGCATGTATTACATTTTACTAAAATAATACAGAAGCACCATTATATGATCACATCCAATATGACTTTCATAGCCATCCTAGCACAACCCAAGAACAATAACAGAACATCACTAAGCTCTCCCCTAAAGTAAAAAAAAAAAAAAAATTTAAAAAGAGATAAAAAAATAGATACATCCAACTATATCTCTATCTTAAGAGCTACCAAGAAATCAAATGAAAATAATAATGACTCATAACTATCAGAGTTATGACTTCCTCCTCTTCATAACCATCACCATCATCTCGAGCTTATGGGTACCAAAGAAAATGATCATAAGTGGGTGCTAAAGGGAACTATAACTCATCAGGGTGCTAAAAATATGGACTACGTCTGAACATACGAACCAATGTTTATTAAATTAAAATAATAATGATATATTTTCTCTTGATGGTCCATGTAATAAGAAAACTAATTTTTATTTCATCCTGCCACTCATTAGCATCATCACAAAAATACAATAGCCCATCCACTTGGATTCTTAAATCTGCCACATACTTTCTTATTAATTTAGGAGTCATTTGTTATTATGCCTTATGGATGATATGGTCTCATTGGGACCTCCCTCATCTTCACCTCTTCCTGTGTACTTAAAACTAATTTTTTTTGTAAGATTTGAGATGGGAAACAATTGCTCCCTAGTTTGAACCCCCCCTTACAACCATATTTACACACAAGGCATAGAAAATAGAAGGGTGTCCCAATCCTACTGAAGTGGTACCCCCTGATGATATTAGTTAAATAAGAGAAAATAAGCTTTTTTACATCTATGGAGTAACCCATTTGAATGACATAATGAAGTAGGGCACGATCCTAGGTTACATCACTGATATTCCTACTCTGTAAAAGGTGGGTAGAAATGAAATAATGCAAAGCCTTAAAAGTTTGCGAAAGACATGATGCATGAAAATATATAAGTTTATTTTCTCTCTTCTTCCAGGTTTCTCCATTATTGAGTCCACAAAATACTTTAAAGTGTCTTCAAGGTCTTTGATGAAAGTGCTCAGATGGCACTTGAAAGTTCGCTAGGGATGTTAAGCCCTATAGAACTGGCCCAAGCTAACCAAGAGGGGGGGGGGGGGTGAATTGGTAATTAAAATTTCTTTTCTCAAAGAATAAAAATTGCATAAACCAAAATCACGCCATAAAAATAAATGCGGAAATAAAAGTGCGGAAGCAAGAAATCAAGAACACAGGAATTTATAGTGGTTCGGTCAACTCGACCTACGTCCACTCCTTGGAGGCACCCTCCAAGTATTGCACTACAAAACGTGACTCTCCTTTAGCCCCCACGGCTAGGCGGAGAAGCCCTCATAAGAACCTCCTTTTTGCCACCCCGGCAAGGCAGAGAACCTACCTCCTTTTGCTTCCTCCTGAAGCTGGCAAAGAACCACAACCAAAAGCTAACTCCTTACCTCTACCGACCCTTCCACGGATGAGAAACTCTAGACGAAGAACAAGCAGAGCGATCCTTGAAGCAACCCTTGTGAATCCTCTCACAAGCTCCCCCACACAAGATCCTCTCTCTCTCCCTCTCTCTCTTTCTCTCCTCAAGGTCTTCTCAGGTCAAGGCAGCAGCCAAAGGTCTTGAAAAATGTTGAACAAGAGCTCTTAAATAGAAGAGCTTCAAAGGAGATCATTTTGCAAGTTGCCGACTATATCGTCCAAGCCGATATGGACATCGGCCTGGCCGATCAGTACAAATCAAAGAAGATCGGCCAAAGCATAGCCCTGGATGCAAAACAAGACGATTAAAAATTGGCTTGATCGTCCAGGCTGATCTCACGATCATCCTGGTCGATCAGTTCAAATCAGAGGAAAATTGTCTTGAGAATAGCCCTGGATACAAGCTGGCCGATTTATATCGTCTTGAAATAACTTAAGGTTTTTGACTAGATCGTCCTGGCCGATCCTGCGATCGTCCTGGCCGATGCTGCGATCGTCCTGGCCGATCCTGCGATCGTCCAGGATGATATGATCGTATCAATCATCCTTAATTACTCCCTTGATTTCCTGATCAATTAAGGAATAATTTGTGAATATCGTCCAGGCCGATACAGTATCGTTCTGGCCGATAATTTAAAAATACAGTATACCTTAATTGTCTATGGCGGCAACTTCTTTATATTTTGAGCTTATCGTCCTGGCTGATACACATATCGTCCAGGCCGATATGTTAATGACGGCTGCCTTAATTAAGAATCCTTATTTAGACTTTCTATTTTAAGCCTGATTGTCCAGGCCGATATAAAAAATCGTCCTGGCCGATATGAGTAAAAATAGAAATTATAAGTCTCTCAAGTGTGTGTGTGAAGGGTTACTTAGCATCAGTCTCTTTGACTATTACAAGTAGACTCAAGAAGTGAAAAATAAAAGTACAGACTGACTCAACCCTAAACCTACGCAATCCTAAATTGGCTTCGTCTTGTTCGTCCGATCTTCGATTTCGGAAATTTAGAAGCAACTAGCAGTCCAAGAGAAATAGTGTTTGTCAATCATCAAAACATAAGCCATGAAAATAGATTTGCAACAATCTCCCCCTTTTTGATGATGACAAACACAAGTAGGAAAGTGTCCAAAAAGGTTCATTAGAATTTCAAAGTTACAAACAACTTTTCCTACCACACCCTACTCCCCTTTTTGTCATCACAAAAAGAGGGTCCAGAAACAAATAAAGACTAAAAAGCAAACTACAAAAAATAGGAAATAAACAACATAAAGTACAAACTAAAAGAATGAGGAATCCTGATCATCTGATGGAGGAGGTGGAGGTGGTTGCTGAAAGTAGCTGGCAAGCGTGGTAAACTGAGCATTGAACCAGGCGATGTCCTGGTCATGCTGCTGCTGCTGGTGAGTAAGGAAACTATCAAAGCAGGTTAAATCCTTAGTGCGGTGCTGCTCGTAACGGGCAATGTCCTCAGAGTGTTGCTGCTCCTATGCAGCAACATAGGCATCAAAGCGGGTCTCCCATCGATCAAACCTCTCAATCAACTGATCAACCGGTGAGTGCTGGTGGAGAGGAACAGGGTCAGGAAAGGGAGCGGGAGCGGGAACCTCCTCCTCTCTAGCCCCCTGAGGTTCCTCAGGGTGGAGATGAGTACTGTGAAGGGTACTGAAGGAATTATTTGAGTAGAAGGGAGTTGGGAGGTTTGGTGGAATAGGATACTGAAGTTGGTATTTGGTTTCAAGGACATAGGCTATGATGTGTCCTAAGACTAGATTGGGTTTCCTCTAGTGACTTGGATCACGGATTGTGGTTAAGTGATCAATGTATTGAAAAATTAGGTCCGCAGTATTGAATTCTCTATGAGCCATGATGTAGAAGGTAGTGAGGGAAAGTAGAGGGGTGATGTGGATTCGGTCCCCGACTTTTGGAATTACGGAGGTGCGAAGGACATGTTGGATTGTCTTAGCATCTTTGACTAAAGAGCTAGTCTCTCCAACATGGTAAGGTGCATTGGTCTGGCGAAGAAAGTGATTCGCCGTGGATCAGTCAAGATCAGGGTCAGAGGCGATTAAGTGCAGCTTATCCCCGGTGGTGGATAACTATAAAAGATAAACACAATCCTGATATGTGATTTCAATAGGGCGTCAATTCACATAGGAGGTCAGGGCTGTGAAGGTAGGGTTAATGCAAAGGTTTGCAAAAAATTCTTGAAGAAATTTGGTATTGAAAGGGAAAGCAAGAGACAGAATGAAGCAAAGGGAGGTGTGAGCGAAAAGATCCATTATCGGGTAAAAGATGTGGGCAGGATTGATGATTCTTGAGATAGTTATCCCACACTCTTTATAACGATGGTAGGCGGCTTTATCTTCTGCTTCTGCGAAATGAGGGTCAATCCTTGCCCTCGAAGAACTCCCAAAAGTTTGTCGGACACGTTTCCCACCAGCCATAGAGAGGACTAAGCAAAAACACAAGAGGAGAAAGGGTGAAGAGTGAAAAATCATGGCTGGAATGGCCTGAATTTAAAGAAATGGCCATATCATCCTGGACGATCGCAGAATCATCTGGGCCGATATGGTTCAATAATTGCGTACAGGCCGATTGGTCAAAAAGATGGTCCGATCGTCCTGGCCGATCAGATATCGGCCAAGATGATTAGACACAGACGATCATCCCGAGGAGTCAGGCTGGACGACCGTTGAAAAAGCAGATCGTCCGGGCCGATTAGGTGTATCGTCCAGGATGATGCACAATAATTGATCATACCGGCCGAGGTTAAAACATTTTCAATCACTACCACGTGTATCGTCCAGGATGAACAGTGGATCAGCCCGGCCGATTGTCCAATAATGGATCGTCCGGGGCGATCCATATCGGACATCGGCCAGACGAAATATTCTATCGGCCAGGACGATCCAGTGTATCGGCCAGGACGATGCACATAAATTGCATCGGCCAGACGGAATATTCTATCGGCTAGGACTATCATTAAGATTGCACCAGAGTTCGATCATATCGTCCAGGACGATATAGGATCGTCCAGGATGATGAGTTATAGCAAGCACAGAAAAGTTCAGCAGATGGATTTTGAAGAGAATTTGCCCTATCGTCCAGGACGATAAATGTATCGGCCAGGACGATATGACTGGAATTTGAAACCAAGGAAAAGATGGTGATGATCAAGGCCCTCAAAAATAAAACAAAAGAAAAACAATCAGAAAAACACAGTAAAAGAAAAGCAAAAACACAAGGAAAATAAAAAATGAGTATTTTTGGATTTTAATTTTTATAATTTTTTTTGTTTTATGGAGGCATCATATGAGAAATTAAAAATTTAAACTTTTAGAGTTCCAAGAGATCAAGGAGTTTAACAAATCCTAATCAGAAGGAGGTAGAACATCTGATTCTGTTAACCCTAGATCGGACATCCTTTAGGGTACAAAATTCTTTTGGAAAATAGAGGCCTAACTCAGAATAACTAAATAGGATAAGAAGATACATTCAAGATTTGTTTACAAAGAAAATATCTCATAATTAATAAAATAAAGTAATTTTTCTCAATCGTGAAAATTGAAATCAAGTCTTTGAAAGCATCACATAATCCATTTGTTCTCTAAGTTTTAAGAGTTTTAGCAAAAAGAGGATAGCTTGCATTTAGTGGGCTTATTTTATGCCTCTTGTTTACTTCGATTGGCTCTTTGAGCATCTTTTGATTCTTTGATACACTTTTGTGTATACAGCTTTCTTTTCAATTTGGCTTCATTGGCCTCTTTCCTTTTTAACTCTTGCAAGCTAGAAACTCTTTAATATACCCTTAAAAAAAACTTAGTTGTGAGTATATCCTCCAAATATTAGAGAATAGGAGCTCTCTCTCTAACATAGGGAAGAACAATCCACAACACAAAATCAAAATCATGTGATAAATGCAATGGCAAGATTTCAAAAAAAACTTGAAAGATATATAAGAACTTTGGCTATTATGCACAAGATAAATTAATGTAGCAAGATAAGAAATGGATCTTAATTAAAAAATCATTGGTTAAAATGAGTTTAGACTTTTGTTTAGAGAAGAAAATCATACCACTAAACAAGGTCAGAGGGAGGGAAACCATCAACGAGATTTCTCCTTTAACCGATTTAGAAAAGCTAAACACTATCTCCAAAAACTTTCAAAATTTAAAAACTTGAAAAGATCCAACATATGAAAACCAATCATAAAAAACAACATGAAAACAAACTAATCTAAAATAACGAAAAGCTATCACATAACAAAACAAGCAAAAGAAACTTAAAACAAAAAAAAATTTCAAGAAATTATTTAAACAACAGGTTTAAGCATTTATGAGCTGCGAGCCTCCTTATGTCCAGTTATCATATGCTCCAATGAGGTCTTTGGTGAGAGCACACCTGCAAAACTCAACAACCGTTAGATTTAGGAACCCAAACAGGTTTGGGCTCCTTTTTAGGAAAAGTAGAATGTAATGCAGGTAAGGTATGTTGTGAATTATGCATCTTAGGTCTCCACACCCAATGTGTACTGCGGTGAATGGTGCAAGTGTGTGAGATGTATCCTAGCATTCCACATGAAAAACATCTAACTCCAGGAAAAGGGTTTCTTAAATGGTTTGAGTTATAATGCCTCTTCCTAGGTTCTGGCTTAGGATCAAAAGTAGATGTCATCAAATTTTTTTTACATGTATCCAAATCATTTTGAATCCTCAAATTTATTTTCTTTAATGCATTATTCTCAATCCTCAAATTTTTCTCAATCTCTTTAGATTTTTCAAGATCAAAATTAAGTGAGGTGTGTGAAACTTTTAATGCCTTTTGTTCATCAATTAATTCTGAATATTTTTCATTTAAATCATCAAATTCATCAAGAAGAGCCATGTGATTTGAATCAATCGTTGCATGATCTTTGAGAATGACTTCATACTCTTTCTGCAAATTTACAAGTTCCACTTTTAAGCTAGCATGTGTTTTCTTGAGTTTTTTGTATGATGCATGGATTTTTTCACAAATTTCAAACAATTTATCATAGGTTGGTTTACATACCTCTTCCTCATCACTTTGCTCAAGATGATCTTCCCCTATTAAGCACAGGTTTATTGTATCTTCCTCTGGTTCTGTTTCAGAGGAATCAGTACCAGATTCTGCCCAGAATGCCTTTTAGATTCTCTTCTTCTCTTTTTTAAACTTAGATTTTTCCTCAATCTTTTCCTTGCTTGTGTTATCTTGAAGTGTTGGGCAATTGGCTCTCACATGTCCACGCTTCCTGCATTCAAAACAGACAACATCAGAAGATCCTTTAACATGTTTATGTTCCTTATCTTTTCTCCAACTTTGATGATGCTTTTGTTTCTTCCTTACAAAGCTTTTGAATTTTCTTGTGATGAAGGCAACTTCATCGCTTTCAGACTCAGAAGATTCAGAATCCGATTTGTGTGCCTTCAGTGCAATTGTTTTCTCCTTTTTCGTCTCACCTACATCAAGATTTCTTTGATTCACCCCTTGCTCGTAAGCAATGAGTGTGCCAAGTAAGTTATCAATAGAATAGGTGCTCAGATCCTTAGATTAAGTGATTGCAGTGATTTTAGTATCGTAAGATGAAGGCAAGCATCTCAAAATTTTGTTAACTTTTTCATAGTTTGAAAGTTCTTTTCCTAGTGCATGCAGTGAAGTCACTATCTGAGTAAATCTAGTGTACATGTCAGAAATCGATTCATGAGGTTTCATACGAAAAAGTTTATAGTCATACAAGAGAATGTTCAAACGGGATTGTTTAACTTTATTAGTACCTTCATAGGTGATGCACAATTTATCCCAAATCTCTTTACCAGTTTTGCAAGTTGAGACACGCATGTAATCCTCATATTTTAAAGCACAGAAAAATCAGTTCAAACATTTTGCATTCAATTGAGCTAAATCACATTCGTCGAAAGTCCATTCGATTAAAGCAACTTTTGTTTTAACACCATTAATTTTACGAGAAGGTGGAGAATAACCTTCTTGAATAAGCATCCACATGCGATAATCAGTATATTGTAAAAATGTTGACATGCGGGTTTTCCAAAAATCAAAAGATAGGTTATCGAACAGGAAAGGTCGGGTAATAGAATACCCTTCCGTAGTGTAACGATTCCCAAGGTTAGCCATGGATCTAATTCAAAAAGTTTTCAAACTTAAATTTTCGAATCCCGCTCTGATACAACTTGAAAGTGCTCAGATGGCACTTGAAAGTTTTCTAGGGATGTTAAGCCCTATAGAACTTGCCCAAGCTAACCAAGAGGGGGGGGGGGGTGAATTGGTAATTAAAATTTCTTTTCTCAAAGAATAAAAATTGCATAAACCAAAATCACGCCACAAAAATAAATGCAGAAATAAAAGTGCGGAAGCAAGAAATCAAGAATACAGGAATTTATAGTGGTTCGGTCAACTCGACCTACGTCCACTCCTTGGAGGCACCCTCCAAGTATTGCACTACAAAACGTGACTCTCCTTTAGTCCCCACGGCTAGGCGGAGAAGCCCTCACAAGAACCTCCTTTTTTCCACCCCGACAAGGTAGAGAACCTACCTCCTTTTGCTTCCTCCTGAAGCTGGCAGAGAACCACAACCAAAAGCTAACTCCTTACCTCTACCGACCCTTCCACGGATGAGAAACTCTAGACGAAGAACAAGCAGAGCGATCCTTGAAGCAACCCTTGTGAATCCCCCCACAAACTCCCCCTCACAAGATCCTCTCTCTCTCCCTCTCTCTCTTTATCTTCTCAAGGTCTTCTCAGGTCAAGGAAGCAGTTAAAGGTCTTAAAAAATGTTGAACAAGAGCTCTTAAATAGAAGAGCTTCAAAGGAGCTCATTAATTGCAAGTTGCAGACTATATCGTCCAGGCCAATATGGACATCGGCCTGGCCGATCAGTACAAATCAAAGAAAATCGGCCAGAGCATAGCCCTGGATGCAAAACAGGACGATTGAAAATTAGCTTGATCGTCTAGGCCGATCTCACGATCATCCTGACCGATCAGTTCAAATCAGAGGAAAATCATCCTGTGAATAACGATGGATACAAGCTGGCCGATTTATATCATCCTGAAGTAATTTAAGGTTTTTGACTGGATCGTCCTGGCCGATCCTGCGATCGTCCAGGATGATATGATCATATCAATCATCCTTAATTACTCCCTTGATTTCCTGATCAATTAAGGCATAATTTGTGAATATCGTCCAAGCCGATACAGTATCGTCCTGGCCGATAATTTAAAAATACAGTATACCTTAATTGTCTATGGCGGCAACTTCTTTCTATTTTGAGCTTATCGTCCTGGCCGATACACGTATCGTCCAGGCCGATATGTTAATGACGGCTGCCTTAATTAAGAATCCTTATTTAGACTTTTTGTTTTAAGCCTGATCGTCCAGGCCAATATAAAAAATTGTCCTGGCCGATATGAGTAAAAACAGAAATTCTAAGTCTCTCAAGTGTGTGTGTGAAGGGTTACATAGCATCAATCTCTTTGACCATTACAAGTAGACTCAAGAGATGAAAATCAAACGTACAGACTGACTCAACCCTAAACCTACGCAATCCTGAACTTGGCTCCTTCTTGATCGTCCGATCTTCGATTCCTGAAAAGTTAGAAGCAACAAGTAGTCCAAGAGAAACAGTGTTTGTCAATCTTCAAAATATAATACATAAAAAATAGGTTTGCAACAATCTCCCCCTAATTAAATTTACAATGGCTACAAAGGGCTCTTCACAAAATGCTCCCAACCCCTACTTACTCTTATAGGTTATCTACATGATTGAAATACTAGGATTTTGAAAGCCTCGCACAGGATTAAGTTTTTTGTTAACTAAAAAATCTGTAAACCTTTACCCTGCATCAGTAGAAATGAACTTACTCTTATTGAAGGAAGAGGAAGATCTATTCTTACTAAGAATTTAAATGGCCAATACACACAAGTAAGGGAAAATAATGAGCTTGAGAGTAAAATGAGGAATTAAAATGTAGTACGTTGACCTCACTTTTAGCTGAGGTCATTTAATCCATATTACCATGATCCATAGTCATTTGATGTATGACACTTTAATTGACAATTATCTAGCTATCAACCATCAAGTCTGCAACACTTTCGTTATACTTTCAATCAACAATTATACACTTTATAATCAATCAAAACTTCAATCAACCTACACTTTAAGCAATCAAATCTATAAACAACCTATATACACTAAATTAAACTTTAACTATTATTGGATATTTAGTCACATTAATCGATTATCACTTCTACATCCAACATATACCAAGCTTTAATCACCTTGATAATTATAGCCCTACATTGCAATCATGTGGCTCAGTGTATTGGTCCCTTAACCTTAGTCATGACTCAAACCACTTCATTAGGAGCTTGATATGGTAAACTACCCATCATTAGATCTATCAATCATTAACTCACCTGTCTAACACAATTGGGCTAGCTTAAGCTAACCCAATTGATTATACACACCATCAACATCTAACAAAACTCACAATGAATCTTGATATTCATCCAACTTCTTATTGTAATATGGGGTCCTGAGCTTGGGATTTTGATGATAATAAATAATTATTAATTGTATTTTCATTTCTCTTACTATTTGATATTGCACTTATATTTTTGTGTGTACTAATATTTTAGATATGTTATACACCATGCAAGAAGACTAAAGGCTCAAGTTTGGGTAAAATAGGAATATGGTTAATAAGTGTCTATAATTAAAATTTATTTCTTTTAATTTATTTAGTTAAAGTCCTTTAGAAGGTGTATGCTATGTTAGCTATCATGTACACACATAGGGGAATGAGAAGATAAGTTTTAAATTTTTGAACAAATTATATTATATGATTAAGATTATACCATATGATCAATTGTTATTAAAATGATTAAAAATAACTAATTTTTGTAATTAAAGTTTGTAAACTAGTCATATTGTATAATCCATATCATACTGTATGATCTATTTAAAATAGAACTCTAGCCACTAATTAAAATTAAGTAAGTATTTTGTATTTTTTGTATTTTGAATTGAATGTCATGTACGATGCCATTCATATAGTATGACATTTGAAAACTTACTTAATTTAATCTTTATGATTAGTAAATTAAATAAAGGATATATTAATTTGGTCAATCAAAATATACGATATGGATCATTCTGTATGATAGGTAGAGATAACAATTGTTTATCCTCACAATCATCATAGATGGAACCTTTATTTTATTGTAAAACTAATTCAAACACTGTAATTTTTATGATAATAAATATTATTATGACTACTACTGCTTTTTCTTTTTTATGTGAAATTTAATTTTTTTTTATATGTGCATTGACATTTCAAAAAACCACCGTTCACTTGCAATTCTGATCTGCTCAAGACTAGGTAGACTAGGTTACAGTAAATTTTCATTTTATTCTATAATTTCTCTTTTCTAGAGTCGTATTATGTAATGGGGTGGATATCATTATTGAGTAACCTTTCGCATACATAGGGGGAGAGATACAAATATTTTTAAGAGAATTCTTTTTTTTTTAAGTAATTCGTACTGTACAATTTTAACTCATACTGTACAAAGTGTTGTGCTCTGTCAAAATCCTAGCATCCAAAGATTAAGAAAGATACTAATTATACTAATTGTACATTATAATTTAGTTCATATTGTATACCCTAATTAAAATCTTTCTTAATTAATCACACGATATCAGAGAATCAAATCATGGATAATTATTGCGATTGATCGTACTATATGATATAATTTGTACTATATAATTACTCATTTGTAAAATTGGTTTCCCCATAGATTATACTAAATGAAATCCATGATTTTTGTACTAATCATATCATATGATGTCCATAGTGCTGGACGATCACCCGTGTGTGAAGTTGGCCATCCCAAGGATCGTCCCAACCAAATACAAGGAATTTCTATAGTTCGTACTGTAAGATTGTTGACCTCATTTCTGTATGAGGTCACTAAGGCCCTTCCAAACTTCAAATTAATTCTAGATCCTAGGATCCACTCTAGAACTTAGGATTCTTTCCTAGAGCTAGACCTTAAGGCCTACTCTAGAGCCTAGGATTTCCTTAGATCCTAGATCTTAGAACTCTTCTAGATCTTAGGGCCACTCCAACTTCAAATCAATCCCCACCCTTGATCAATTCAAATCTCAAACTTCATTCAATTCAAATCCAAATTAATTCAAGTTACAAACATATCCAAGCTTTGATCCAATCAATTTGACAATTCCACCCTCAACTTAGACTTTGATCCAAACTTCAATCTAGCTTTGACCTCACCCCTTCATTAACAATCACCACATGATTGTAAATGATTTGGATACTTCAACACTAATCATTCAAACTTGAAATCCATTCCAAAGCCAGAAATCCAAACTCAAATTCAAAGTCTTTAGGTCTTGCCCTAAAGACCCTTTTCAAAGAATTTTTAAACATTTCAAAACCAAGTCAAATGGTCTCTGATTTAGGGTCTATCACTTGCAAAGTGATAAGACATGTCTCTAGAGGTTACCCTCCAACTTTGAGCTCATTCTGAGGTCTCTAACCCCAGAATCTGAATTAAAATCCAAAGGCTGTAAAACCTTCAAATATTTACAGCCTATGCCACTGAACCTAACCCCCTTTGAGATCTTGACCTTGGAACCCTTATCAAAGCCTCCAATCACTTCCAAACTCTTGATTTTAACCCATTGAGCAGTAAACTGCATTTTTTAGACCTATGTTTGACCCTAGTTGACCAATGGGCCAAAATTGACCAAAATACCCCTATAGGGCTCAAATAGGGATTTCAAACCAAATGAACCCCAAATTGAATGCAACCACCTCCAACAAGTTTCAAATGTCATTTCAAATCTTTTGAACCTATTCCCAACCCTTGGGTCAACCTGGTTGACCAAGTCAATAGGTTTGACCCAAGAGGCCCTTTAAGGGTCCAAATAGGTGTTTTGACCCAAATGACCTCTCTAGGCCATGCAACCACTTCCACTAGTCTTAAAATATCATTTCAAACCTGTTGAGCCCAAACCTAGACCCTGGGTCAACCTAGTTGACCAAGGCAACCCATGTTGACCAAGTCAACCCATGTTGACCAAACAGGCCCTTAAGGGCTCAAATAGGGATTTTGATCAAATTGACCTCCCCAGACCTAGGGACCATCCTCAATGGTCTCCAAATACCTTTTAAAACTTGTCCAGCCCAGACTCACCCATTGGGTCAACCTAGTTGACCCAGTCAACATGGTTTGACCCAATGAACCCTTAAGGTTTCAAATGAACCATTTCAACCTGTTTAACCACGTCAATATCTTCAAACCCTTAAAATCATTATATTCAAAGCCTTGAACATTTCTAAACCCATTTTGAGCTCAACCCAACTTGGTTTGACTGAGTCAACCCTCAATCCTTGGTCAAGTTTGTGATGGCATTTGCTCCCATCCCTTCTAGCCTTGACTTTGGACTTTTGATCCTTGATTAAACCATTCCATATATCCCTCTACCTCCTCAAGTGCCACATCACCAATTTTGACCTGGTTGACTGGTCAAATCAAGTCAACAAAGCCTTAAATCCCTCTTTAAATTGGTCAAACCTTTTATTTGACCTCAAAGAGTGTGAGATTAGGCTTGGGAGCTCTCCCATTGGCTGCTCCTACTTCCCCTCATTCCACCTCAGCCATCCTTGACCTGTTGACTGGTCAACATAGTCAAACCAAGGGCTTAAACTTTTCCAAAATGTCTTAATCAGCTTTTAGCCACTTTCCCTTGATTTAGGCTGCCTTAGGCCGACCCTTTAATGTCCTAAAGCTTGTTGGTGGAATTTTGAAAACAGGTTTTGAAAAATATTAGTTTTCTTTGGGGATTTTAAGATTAAGGTTAAGTTCTAATTCTAAGGTCTAATCGACTCGTTAGAAAGAGTATATCACCCCGGAGGACGAAAGTAAGCTTTCATAACGGTGTTCAGACTTATAATTGTGAAATCCATCTTGAATATTGTGAGCGGATGCTAAAGAGAAATTCATATGACCCCGAAGGGTCAAAATGAGGTTCAATTGAATATCCAGCTACAATATTCAAGAAGTGTGATCATTAGGTTCACATCCAAAGCCTTATCAAAGAAAGATATATCTCTCCGAAGGGAGAAAATATCGTTCAATGATAATTCTTTAAATATGATAATAATGATCACTAGTATTTTAAGTTCTCCCAAAGAAATCCAATTGAATTTTGAAAAATCAATTTTTAAAATCAGGTGTGTGTGGTTCTAAATCTCCTACGAGCGCAAGCCCTCGTAGTTAATTACATCGTAGGGAAATAAAATCCCCTACGAAAACTCTCGATTAAAATAGTGGCAAAATTTTGTTTAGAATTTCTAGGAGTGATATCAAAGTATGAATAGAATTATTGGGAAATCAAAAGGGAATGAATCAAAATTGAACAGTTATTAACGGAGTTAAAGGAGGAGAGGTAGGGGACACCTTGAGATTCCAGAACCATCCGGAAGTGTCCCAACTTAATCTAAGTGTTGGGCTTTATGTTTTGGACTTGAAATGATATTTAATTAGAGTTGAGCATTTTATTAGAAATTTGGGATTAGATTCCCGAAGTTTGGGGTCTTATAATCAAAGATCTGCCCCGGATCCTAAATCTATTTTGGACACTGGACCACAGTCGTCCGATCCTAACTAATGCAGTGCAAGATCTGGACTTACCCCGGCCTGGATTGGGGAGCCAGCTAATCACCTAAACGATTTAAAATATATGAATCCGGTCATTTATGAAAGAGTGGTAGGGATGTTGTATTTAAAGTTTTAGAAAGTTGGGGCCGACATCTAGAGATTCTCCTATTTGGCCCCTTTGACTTATGTTGGGTGCTAAAATGCTAAGGACTATGAAATTAAAATTTTGACTCTTTAATTTGTATCTAATGCGATGCATGCTGGTTAACAACCTCAAATCAAATATGCTTGAAATTTTTAAAAATAGGCTTATAAAATAATTTTTTAGAAGACTGGACTTCCTCAGGTCCGGCACCTCGTCCTCATAGGTCAGACTATCCGGACTCTACCCGCAGGCGGGGAAGGGTCTAAAGCAAGGAAAGAGTAATGCAAAAATATGCATGCGACCCCGGGGTCGATCCCCGGCTAATTCCCTAGATTCGTTATCTTTCTATGTTATTTAGACTCACTAAAATTTAGACTTTTAAAATTATGAGTAGAAAAGTTTTACACCCTCACGAGTCTCACGTATCCAGGCGAAAACAAAGAGCGGCATGCAATCACCAAAAAACTAGTAAAAGATAGTAATCCTAAAGGCAATCAAATCATCACATCAAATATTAACTAATTAATAAATGTCCATAGGCAGAATTGCCTTGCTTATTACAAACCAGAATATTACAAAAAGTAAAGTGGCCGGGCACCACTGACAACAACCCGGATTCTAAACCTAGTAATGACGCAAGTTATTTTGAGTGGGATACTCTCAATCTTCAAATCTTCAAATCTTCAATTTCATTCTTCTTTGGACTCTTTTTCTTCAATCTTCTTGGAATCTTCGTAGCAGATTACCCAAATGGATAAGAGGGCACTCCCCTCTAAAGGGGAAGGCCACTCTTTCCTCTTTGGGTAAGGAAGAGATATGATCCAAATTTGGATTTCCAAATGGAAAAGGAATGTTCCGTAAAGGGGTATCCTTTCCTCTTTGGAATCCAAGCTTTGGATCTATGTATCCCAACTTAAAATAAACTTTCACAACACTTGACACTTGCACAAATTACATTGATATCAAAATAAAAATCTAGACTCACCTGCAGGGTTATCCTAAGCAATTAATATGTAAAAAGCAGTTATTCCCAAGCAGTTGTATATGAGCAGAAAAGAAAGTAAACATACTGGCCACGCTCTTTTTATTTGGGGGCTTTAGCAGCTGAAGCACCTGTGCAAAGAGTTTATAATATTTATGCATTTTTAATTTGCCCCCTTTTTATATTGCCCTGCATGAGCGTGGCCACCTGCAGAAAACTGTGTCAACATCCAGATCGTACCTAACCTAAGGGTAATCTAGTCGCCAAACACATCAATCCATCCACAGAGTACAGAAAAAGTAAGCAGACACAGCAAAGCAATTTCATCCACATCATGCAATGAAAACTACGAAAAATCCGACAGGCCTAACCTAGATCTAGAGTTGGTTGTCCTAGCACATCATCTAAAAGTGTGTGAGAAAGGTCGTGTGGCTGGGATAGATCCTAAAGTAGGTGATTAGTTAATGTTGTCTAAAAGTTTGGATTTGTTAAGGCTTAGAAGGGGAATTTAGATTAAAATTTAAATATTAATGAATTAAGGATTTTAATTAGACATATTTTAGAAGTTAATTGATTGCTACCTTTGTTTCACACCGAGGCCGTGAAGTTTATTTCACCTTCCTTGGGGCTAAGCTAATAGCCTCGTAGGCCTGGGTTACCCAGTAGCAATCGGGGTTAATTAAGCTATTTAAATTGGTTAGAATTAACAGAGTAGATTAATATTAAAATGAGTTAGTTACTGATTTTAAAAGCTTGATTAATTTAAGTTTGCCATTAATTGATTCGTGGCGTTGTGCCACCAGGTTCGAGGAACCAGCCTCCTTAGGACACTTAGCCCCGCAGCCCGGAGTAGTCCAGCCGATAAACCAAATTAATGTAATTGAATTGGGGATTTTTAAAATGTTAAATAATTAAAGGTTAATCTATTTTAAGATTTAACACCCCTTAGAATCCATTCGTGGCGTTGTGCCACCAGGCTCGAGGAACCAGCCTCCTTAGGACACTTAGCCCCGCAGCCCGGAGTAGTCCAGCCAATAAACTTCAACTTTAGAGTGGTTATTGTGTTTTAAAGGATTTGTTAAGTGTTTTAAACATTAAACCAATATTTTCTGAGTTTTAGAATAAATTTGAGTTTTATGAATTTTTTAGAATATTTTAATGATTTAATTAAGGGGTCAAAAATTGAATTTTTGATTAAGCTCAAATTCTGGAATGTTTGTATTTTATTAAAATATTAGACCTTACTACGATCAGTTAGAAGGTAAGTACGTTGAAATTGGATTTTTCTGCATTTTATTACGAAGGTTTGAAGTTTTGGACTGGTTTTAACTAAAAGTTGACCGATTTGTTGACTTTTTGACTTTGACCAGATTTTGAGGGTTTGACATTTTTAGAAAATACTATATTTTAATTAGAGTCATTAGCCACTGAGTTTGATTGATTTGAAATTTTCTATAATTAATGGTGAATTTTAAAAGTTTGGATATTTATGATAATTTTTAATTATTTCAATTAAAGGCTATTCTAGTGATTTGGGCCTAAATGGATCTCAAACTCCTTGAAATCTCTCCCAAAGATCAGAGGTGATCTAAGGGGAGATTATCAAGCATTAAATTAATTCTTGGGATTTTTAATGATTATTAATTAATTAATATTAATTAAACATTGGATTTTACTTAAAATTAAATTGAGGCTTAATATGATGTTCAATCAAGGGGCTTTTAATTCTCAGAGGTTAAGGGTTCAACACTGATTAATATGAGGTATTAAACTTAAATTTTGGATTTAAAATGGATTTATTGAGATTTAATTAAGGCTAAGGGGCAATTCTAGCAAGGGCAAGCTATGGCTCCTAATTGGTGAACGAAATGAACTCCAAATCTGATGAAATTTGGACCATGGGGTCACCTGATCCCAAGGTCTAAACACACCAAATTTGGGCTCAATTGGAATATTCTAAGGTGGCTAACTAAGCCACCTAAGGTGAGCTCTAAGTCACCTTCAAAAAATCCTAGGGAGCTATTCTAAGGTTGGATTGGGGCAAAGTCAGTGGCCCTAAACTCCATGTCCTAAGCATAATCAGCACACAAAAAACCAGATCCTAACTCTCATTGGATAGGCTTAAATCCCAATTTGAATTTAAGGGTCAACCCATGACCCTTAAACTCAAAATTGGGGGAAAGTGCCCTTAGACTTTTAAAACAGGGGAGAAAAAATTTGGACATGTCAAAGACATGCCCAAATTCAATCTCCCAAAGTTCCATGCCCTGGAGACTTAACTACAAACAATAATTGCATAAATTGAAATAATACCACTAATGAAATTAAGCTTAACACACATGTAATTATGGCCTGGAACCATAGGGCTTTTGAAGATCTCCCTGAGACCTTTCCAATGAGCCTAAGAACACCTAATTTTGTCAAGTGTATAGGGAGATATGGATTTTTGAAGTTCCCTTAATTTTCTGGAATTATTAATCCAGCCATTACACAGTCAGCCGCTCTTTACACGCGGCGCGTCCCGATTGGCTGGGCAATCATTGGCGCTGACTGGGTAACGGTCGGATTAACCATTGCCGTCGGATGGCGGATCGAACGGCTGGGATTAAACGCGCTCCGGGACCGCGGGATCTAATCCGAGCCGTTGATCGAAATCAACGGCTGGGATTTCGTCTTCAACCTCCGCCTTTGCCCGAAGCCGTGAACTTTCTCCGGCGTGATCCGGTTGATCCCGCCGGCGAACTTCGACGAAATTTCACAGGGAGGATCAGGGGGGTGGAAACCTTCAATCCAACGGTGGAGATCCGTTGGGGTGAAGGTTTCCTTCACACTTGACCGGACTACCTAGCTAGGGAGCTCGGGATGAAGGAATTACCGCAGAGAAAGCCTCAACGAATGAGCTTCTCTATCTGGAAGCTTCAGGGGACGAAGGCGAGCAGGTTTCCTTCAGAGGCCGCGACTGGAGGACAGCTGGAGGTATGACTTCGAGCGGAACGCCGAAGCCTTTCGCTGGAGTTCGCTCGAAGCATTGGAAGGGACGGTCTCGGAGCTCGAAGGAAGGTGCTGGGAGATCGAGGGAGCTCTGGGGAACCGTTCGAAAACTCTGGGATCGTCTGGCGAGCCTTGGGGAGCACCACCCTATTCAGCCTCCTCCCGCGAGCTCGGACGGCCAGGATTGAATCGGAGGAGGTCTCGGATTGATGCCAAGTGGAAAGGGGCACCATTCCAGAGAGCTCGTGAGCCTCAAGCCGGCGAGCCACAGCCTTTGGAAGGCTTTCGGTCTGGGGGGACCACCGGAACTTGCTCTCCATTGGCTCCGACCGCCGCCGGCCATGGTCTGGGTCGGATTGACCAGGGAAGGTCGATGGGGACACGCTGGAGCTGAATGTGGAGCCAATTTGGCCTGGGGAAGCTGGAGTCGATCTGGTGGCTCGGTTGGGCTCGAACCTGCTTGGTTCGAGTCGGATTGAGCTTGATTCAGGTCAGGCCAGACCCTGGGTTTGGTATGGGAAGCAGGTCTGGGTCTGGTGCACCCAATGCAAGTGGCAATTGGGTTGAATTCGATCTGGATTAAAAGATGGCTCGGGTTGATCCAAACCTGCTCGGTTCGGGTCGATTTGGGCTCAACCCAGGTCAGGCCAGATCCTGGGCTTGAGGTGGGAAGTGGGTCTGGGTCTGGTGCACCCAATGCAAGTGGCAATTGGGTCTAATTTGATCTGGACAGGGAGATGGCTCGATCCCAATTGTTTTTGGGCACTTTGGGCTAGCCTAACTCTTGACCCAAGCTAGCCCAAGGCATGGGCTGGCTGGAGAAGGTGCATTGAACCTAGGGCCACCTATGGGAGGTGTTGGTCAAGCTCAATTGGGCTTAGGTTGAGATCTAGCTCAATCTCAAGTGTTCTTGGGCACTTTGGGCTAGCCTAACTCTTGACCCAAGCTAGCCCAAGGCATGGGCTGATTAAGGAAGGTGTGTTGGGTCCATAAGAACCCAATGGCACCTTGATTTGGATTCAATTTGGTTAAGGTCGAAAAGATGGCTCAAAGGAGGCCTCTTCTTGGTCACTTGGGTCAAGCCATATAGCCAACCCAAGTGAGCCCAAGGCTTGGGTCACCAAGAGGGGTCTCTTGGGTACCCAAGGGGTCATCCCATACATTCAAAGAACTTGGAATGGACTTGATTCAAAAATTTGAAAAAGGAAGGGTGTATGGATCCATGGGTCAAACTTGGTTGACTTGGTCAACCAAGTTGACCCAAGGTTTGGGTTTGAGTTCAACAAGTTGAGTTTAACATTTAAAATTCATTGGAAGTGGTTTCAAAGAGTTTGGAATTGATTTGAATTGAAATGGGCATTTGAAATCCTATGAAGGGTATTTTGGTCAATTTTGACCTATTGGTCAACTAGGGTCAAAAATGGTTCTGAAAAATGCAGTTTACTGCTCAATGGGTTAAAATCAAGAGTCTGGAAGTGATTGGAGGCTTTGATAAGGATTCCAAGATCAAGATCTCAAAGGGGTTAGGCTCAGTGGCATAGGCTGTAAATATTTGAAGGTTTTACAGCCTTTGAATTTTAATTCAGATTCTGGGGTTAGAGACCTCAGAATGAGCTCAAAGTTGGAGGGTAACCTCTAGAGACATGTCTTATCACTTTGCAAGTGATAGACCCTGAATCAGAGGTCATTTGACTTGGTTTTGAAATGTTTGAAAAATCTCTGAAAAGGGTGTTTAGGACAGGGCCTCTAGAGTTTGGATTTGAGTTTGAATTCTGGGTTTGGATTGGATTTCAAGTTTGAATGATTAATATTGAAGTATCCAAATCATCTACAATCATGAGGTGATTGTTAATGAATGGATAAAGTTACAACTAGATTGAAGTTTGGATCAAAGTCTAGACTGAAGTTTGGATTGTCAAATTTTGAACATGTTTGAAATTTGAATTAATTTGGATTTGAATTGGATGGAGTTTGAGATTCAAATTGATCATAGGTAAGAATCAAATTGAAATTGGAGTGGATCAAATATAGGAATTGATTTAAAATTAAGGTTGATCAAGGGTGGAGATTGATTTAAAGTTGGAGTGATCCTAAGATCTAGAAGAATTCTAAGATCTAGGATTTAAGGGAGACCTAGGCTCTAGAATAGGCTCTAAGGCCTGGCTCTAGGAAAGAATCCTAAGGTCTAGAGTGGATCTTAGGATCTAAAATTAATCTGGAGTTTGGAAGGGCCTTAGTGACCTCATACAAAAATGAGGTCAACAAATGGACCCCCAATGTGTGTGGTAGAAGGAACTTCTGCTGCACACATTGGCGTTGACCGAATGGAAGTAGAATTTTGAGAGTGAAAGGGAGATCATCTTCCAACCTCAAGCCTATAGGATGCTAATGGAAGGCTTACACCTATTGGATAAGGAAAACTGGTAAAACCAAGGTAGGGAATACCTAACCTTGGGTCTAAGGAAGGGCATCACCCAGCCTTAGGTCTACAGGATGCTGATAGAAGACTTACTCCTAGTAGACAAGGAAACTGGAGAAACCAAGGTAGGGAATACCTAACCTTGGGTCTAAGGAAGGGCATCACCCAACCTTAGGCCTATAGGATGCTGATAGAAGACTTACTCCTAATAGGCAAATTAACTGGAAACCAAAGTAGGGAATACCTAGCTTTGGGTCTAAGGAAGGGCATCACCCAACCTTAGGTCTACAGGATGCTGATAGAAGACTTACTCCTAGTAGACGGATCAACTGGAAACCAAGGTAGGGAATACCTAGCCTTGGGTCTAAGGAAGGGCATCACCCAACCTTAGGCCTATAGGATGCTGATAGAAGACTTACTCCTAATAGGCAAATTAACTGGAAACCAAAGTAGGGAATACCTAGCTTTGGGTCTAAGGAAGGGCATCACCCAACCTTAGGTCTACAGGATGCTGATAGAAGACTTACTCCTAGTAGACGGATCAACTGGAAACCAAAGTAGGGAATACCTAGCTTTGGGTCTAAGGAAGGGCATCACCCAACCTTAGGCCTATAGGATGCTGATAGAAGACTTACTCCTAATAGGCAAATTAACTGGAAACCAAAGTAGGGAATACCTAGCTTTGGGTCTAAGGAAGGGCATCACCCAACCTTAGGTCTACAGGATGCTGATAGAAGACTTACTCCTAGTAGACGGATCAACTGGAAACCAAGGTAGGGAATACCTAGCCTTGGGTCTAAGGAAGGGCATCACCCAACCTTAGGCCCATAGGATGCTGATAGAAGACTTACTCCTAATAGGCAAATTAACTGGAAACCAAAGTAGGGAATACCTAGCTTTGGGTCTAAGGAAGGGCATCACCCAACCTTAGGTCTACAGGATGCTGATAGAAGACTTACTCCTAGTAGACGGATCAACTGGAAACCAAGGTAGGGAATACCTAGCCTTGGGTCTAAGGAAGGGCATCACCCAACCTTAGGCCTATAGGATGCTGATATTAACTGGAAACCAAAGTAGGGAATACCTAGCTTTGGGTCTAAGGAAGGGCATCACCTAACCTTAGGTCTACAGGATGCTGATAGAAGACTTACTCCTAGTAGACGGATCAACTGGAAACCAAGGTAGGAATACCTAACCTTGGGTCTAAGGAAGGGCATCACCCAACCTTAGGCCTACAGGATGCTGATAGAAGACTAACTCCTAATAGGCAGATTAACTGGCAAACTAGGATGGTGCCACGAAGGGCGTACTCCATCACTAGCGGGTCTAATCCTAAGGGAAGGAAAGACCTAACCTTAAGGAGAAGGCGAAGAGTGTTAAAAAAAAACTTAAAAAGAAAGGGTAGAATCAATTTGTAAATCAAGAAAAAGAAGTTTTATTAATTGATAAAATGAGCTACATCAAGCATAGTATTTCTTAAGGAAACGCCCATTGACAGGTAGCATCGGGTGGTTTCCTTTACAATCTACTAACTGATACGAGCCTCCTTCGTAGACAGTCTCTATAACGAAGGGTCCTTCCCACGTAGGTTCAAATTTGCCTCCCAGCTTCCGATGGGCCAAGATAGGCCTCCGAAGGACCAATACCAAGTCTCCCGCTTGGAAGGTCCTAGGTCGCACTAACTTGTCATGGGCTTGAACCATACGGGATTTATACAACTCTAAACTTTGTTGAGCTTGGAGACGTCGCTCTTCAAGGCCTTCGAGTTCTTCCAATCGTAGTTTTGCATTTTGTTCATTGGTAACTTGATTCTGATTTGCAATTCTAAGCGAAGGGATTTGTATTTCCAAGGGCAGAACAGCCTCAGATCCATACACTAGTGCAAACGGGGTGGATTGGGTCGGGGTTCTATAAGTGGTACGATAAGCCCACAAAGCTTCCACCAACCGCTCATCCCACTGCCGTTTGTTATCATCAAGGGTCTTTTTGACAATTTGCACCAAGGTTTTGTTGAAGGCCTCGGCCAATCCATTCGCCCGAGGGTAATAGATCGTCGAATATCTCCAATCAATATTATGGCGCCTTACAAAACTATTGATTTTTGTAGACTTGAATGCGGACCCATTATCGGATATGATTCTGCGAGGTACGCCGAATCGATATACAATATGGTCACGAAAGAATTTTAAGACATGGTGTGATGTTACGTTTCGTAGGGGAATTGCTTCCGCCCACTTTGAAAAGTAATCAGTCGCTGCTAATATGAAACGATGACCTCTCGCGGAGGGAGGGTCAATCGGCCCAATGATATCCGTGCCCCAACTCTCGAAGGGCCACGAGGCTATCGTAGGGTGTAACACATTAGGCGGCTGATGTAAAACCACACCATGGACCTGACATTGATGACAGTGCTTTGCAGTATTCATGCAATCGTCAATCATTGTAGGCCAATAGTATCCAAGTCTTTTAATCCTTAATTTCATTTTTGGACCCGATTGATGAGCACCGCACAGTCCTGAATGAACTTCATTAACAATTTTCTGGGCTTCTCGCTTGTTCAAACAGCGCAGCCACATGTGATCAAAGGACCGACGGTACAACAGATCGTTAACTAGTGCATATGATAGGGCACGTTTCTTAATCTGGTTGGAGAGTGATTTATCCTGGGGAAGCTTCCCTTCTTTAAGGTAATCGACTAAGGGTCGTCTCCAATCGCCTTCTTCGTCAGTTGTCGAAGAGGCAGAAAGGATCTGAAGGGGAGTCTTACTAATGTGTTCCAAATCTATAAGGGAGAGGGTCTTACGACCCTGTATCTCTATAGGGATGGAATCCTCCTCAGGACATGCAAATTCCTTTGCAAGTTTTGCTAAGGCATCCGCCGCAGAATTGCTTCCACGGGGAACCCTATACAAAGTAGCAATGGGGATTTGTTCCAACAAGTGAAGTGTATACTGGTGATATCTTAGGAGATTCGGATTCAAGACTTTATAAGTTCCGGCGACTTGGTTAATAACCAGTTGGGAATCTCCAAAGATCTTAATCTCTTTAATCTCCATTAGAATTGCAAGTTCCAAACCAGTTATCAGAGCTTCGTATTCAGCTTCGTTGTTTGTGCAAGGCTCCGACAAGTGGTAGGAAAAATGCATCATTCCTTTTTCTGGTGTAATAAAAATTAGACCGACTCCAGCCTTTCCAGGAATTACAGATTGTTGAGTCGCAATCCTACGAGAGGATGCTGCCCCATCAAAATATAATTCCCAGATGGCCTCTCCAGATTCCCCCAAACTCATGATTTGTTCGTCGGGTAGGTCATCGTTCAGAGGAGAATCCGCCGGCAGCGGGTGTGCTGCCAGAAAGTCGGCAACAGCCTGTCCTTTCACAGCACGAAGAGGAGTGAAAGTAATCTCAAATTGCAACAATATCATAGACCAACGAGCTAAACGTCCTGACAACGTAGGTCGGGTCATAAGATATTGCAAAGGATTAACTCTTGAAATCAGACTGATTGAGTGAGAGAGCATGTAATGCCTCAGTTTCTGAGCTGCAAAAACTAAAGCAAGACAATGCTTCTCAATTGACGGGTATCGAATTTCAGTAGGAAGGAGTCTTCGACTAAGGTAGTAGAGGCATTCTCTTTCCCTTCGTCGTTAACTTGAGCCAACAGGGTACCTAAAGACTCATCTAGAGCTGCGGTGTAGAGGATTAATGGCTTTCCCGGAATCGGAGCTGCCAAGACTGGCGGGTTAGAAAGGTATTGTTTGATATCGTCAAAAGCATTTTGACACTTCTCGCCCCATACGAATTTAGTATCCTTTTTCGCAAGGACAGAAAAGGGTTGACATCTCCCGGAAAGATTAGAAATAAACCTCCTTATATATGCCAATCTACCTTGTAGAGACCTTAACTGAGTAAGGCTCTTAGGGGATGGCATATCTAAGATGGCTTCAATTTTAGCAGGATCTATCTCGATTCCGCGGTGCCTCACTACGAATCCTAAGAATTTTCCCGAAGCGACGCCGAAGGCGCACTTCAAAGGGTTCATTTTAAAATCGTAGCGGCGCAACCGTTCGAAAACAACTCTTAAGTCATACAGGTGAGCCTCTTTAACCTTTCTCTTGACAACTAAATCATCAATATAACATTCAACTTGATTATGAATTAAGTCGTCAAAGATACGGGTCATGGCCCGTTGGTAGGTTGCTCCGGCATTCTTTAAGCCGAATGGCATTACCTTATAACAAAAGATTCCAATAGGGGTTCTGAACGCCGTATTTCTCTCATCTTCAGGGGCCATCTTGATTTGGTTATAACCCGACGAGCCATCCATGAATGAGAAAATAGCATGTGAGGAGGCAATGTCCACCATGAGTTCTGGTATTGGTAGAGGGAACTCATCTTTAGGGCATGCCTTATTCAGATCCCTATAGTCGACACAAATCCGAATCTGACCATTTTTCTTTCGAACTGGCACGACGCTGGCCACCCAAGAGGGGTATTGTTCCTCTCGAATGAATCCGGCTTCTGCCAATTTCTTAACTTCAGAAACGACTTGTTGCTCAATCTCTAAGCGCATGCGTCGAGGAGCTTGTTTAACAGGGATGGCATCATGCCGAACTCCAAGTTTGTGAACTGCTACCTCAGCAGGCAAACCTGGCATTTCGTCATATGTCCAGGCAAAGCAATCCCTGAACTCGAATAACAACTGGATTAAGTCTTGGGTTTCACCCTCGCTTAACAAAGTACTTATGAAAATCGGACGGGGGTCATCATCGTTTCCCAGGTTAATTTCTCTCAACTCATCGACTGTCGACTTAATTTCCTCTTCAAATTCAGGGGGTGCATCCCGAACTTGAAGATCATCGGGATCGTCTAAAGTCTCCAAACAGAGTCCATCCAAAGGACAAGGAGGATCTGTAGGGACATTTGGAGAATCGAGATGGTAAGTTATCATTAGGCAATACTCATCATCATCGAATGAACTAACTGTTCCAAAGCCAATACCACTTGTTGGATTTTTATTTATTTTTGTTCGCCAAATATTCTCGTGGTATCTAGCTTGACCCTTAGTCCATCGGTATGGTATAGAACCTTTAGAAAAAGTATTTTTTACACAAACAGGGAAGTAGCCGAAAGGTAATTCCATTAATTCATTAAAATCTGCCTCCTCAAGGGTTACATCACCTTCGTCCCTTGCGGAGGAGGAGCCAGGAAAGAATTTCTGGACTTTCTTAACTTCACCATCCAAGTTGGGGGCCACTTTGACTTCCAACCCTACAACCCTGCCTGCCGACAGTGGGGTCAGAGAAAGGGCCTCAATCCTTCTAGTGAGCTTTTCATACATTGTTAATTCGGGCTCGTCACTTTTAACTTTTGAAATATCTACCTCAGGGTCACTGTCCTGGTCTAAGGTGAGATCAAATTTTGGAGGAGTATTTATATTTTGATAATCGAGAGAGAGGGCAGCACCTTGACTTTCTAGTTCACCATCGGAATCTGATTCCAAATCAATGTATACGGGTGCTGCTCTCCTGTCTAATGAAGCGCGGCCTCGACCTCGTGCCCTTAAAGCCATCCTCCCACCTCTTTGAGGTAATGTGCTTGGAGGTCTAAGGACAACGATATCAGAGTCGTCTTCACTACTCGATTGAATCATTTCTTGATTGATATTTTTATCTTTTTCTTTCCTTTGGTTGAATTTTTGTCCAACCATTTTCTCCTCAAATTTGATCTCTAATTTAGAACAGGACGAGGACCCTTTTGGTACGAAATATGCAGCATCTTCGTAGATTCCAATTTCTTGAATCGAGAATGGTTGCAAATCACCCTTAATCACATGTTCAATGCCGTCTCGTTGATACTTAATGCATTGGTGCAGGGTAGATGGAACCATTCTATATTCGTGAATCCAAGGTCTACCTAGAAGTGCGTTAAAGGACGTAGTCGAATCAATTATATGAAATTTAGCTTCAGTTTTTAAACCTCCTATTTCCAGGAGTAGAGTGATTGAACCTAAAGCTCTCTCGCCCTTCTCGTTGAACCCACGAAGCACCAACCTGTCGGTTGAAAGCTTGCTAGTATCAACTCTGAGATAAGTAAGGGTCTTTATGTTCATCACGTTGACCGATGCACCCGGATCAACAAGGACTCTTGATAACTTGAAATTTCCCACATCTACAGTGATGTAAAGGGGACGATTGTGGTCAGTAGTTCCCAAGAGTAAATCTTCATCTGAAAAGGTAACCCCAGGGACCTCTTTAAAGTAGAGAGCCTCACCTTCTGAAGTTGCAGCCAACTGTGTTAAGCAAATCTCGGGATTGAGAAGTGCTTTAATTAGAGACTCCCTCATTTCTTTGGAGAGAAGGAGGGCGTCGTAAATACTTAATTTTGCTGGCAACTTCCTAAGGTGGGCTAGAACATTGTAATCAACCTTAGGAACGACAGACTCGAAACCCGGAGGAATTAAAGGGAATTCTGGTTGTTGAGGGGAATCCGGACTTAGATTTTCGAATGAGGATTGCTTGCCTTTGTCCTGAGGGGGCAACCTAGGGGGTAAGACTTTACCGCCACGGAGTTGCACCTGCTCGACATCTTCGGGCGGGCAAACTAGGGCAGTGTCTACACACACCATAGGTGTTGGATCATCATTTTCTGAAAGCGAGTCAGAATCTGAAAGTTCTATCAAGATAGGATTTCCTTGGAAATTGATTTGAGGGAAATCACTTTCTGATAAAGCTTCACATTCGACCTCTTCTTGAATAGTCGATTCAGTGAGGTTGGTTTGATTAACCTCAATATTTATTTCATTAGGAGTTTGATTCAAAACAGGAGAGTCATCAATTTGCATTTGAGATTCATGGTTAATCATCAAGACAGAAGTAGAAGGATGTTTTTTATTCATCTTTTGACCCTTCGCCTTTGATGGGGCAAAGTAAAAGTCAGATAACAAAAGAGGGGAAAGGGTTTTAACACCACCATCCGCCATTCTAATACATCTCTCATCTACACACTTCCTCTCTACAAAATCAAATTTTTCTTCTTTTACATTTTTCTCAGTAGTTCCTAAGACTACTGGAGAGGGAAGTGGCTCAACATCCTTCTGCGAAGCGTCCAGGTCAACCTTCCACACCGGGGCCTGGGCTATCGTAGTCAGCTGTTGAGAAAGACGAAAAGACTTGTTAATCGACTTTTTAAGTGCCCGGGACAAAGCAATGTCCCAACCATCTTCAACAAAACAAGAAGAGTTAAGAGGATTACCTGAAATGGTCTTAATTGAAGCCTTTTCTGGATCGAACCAAGTATTCCTTAGGTATTATGATGTTACCTTGGGTGTAGTTCCTCTCAAGCCAATCTTTGAACACAACGCAGTCCTCAAGAGGGTGACTAAGCATCCTGTGGTACGGGCAATACTTGGGATCATCTTTCTTGCTCTCATCCTCAGGCCTCCTAGCCTCTGGCAACTGAAAATCTGGTTTCTTTAACAGACTTCTGAAGATCTTCTTAACTGACTCCCTTTTAAATGGATAAGGCTTTGCCAATCTCTCTCTAAAAGGGATGAAGGAGGGATCTCTAGTATGTTGAGGAACTATCTGAAAGGGCTGCTTCTGAGGCGGCTGTGGTGGAAGTGGAGTGCTAGGCTGACTAATCACTGGCCTCTTTCCTTTATCTACTGCTGAGACCACAGCTTTCTTTTCAAATGTTTTCACCAATTTTGGACCCTTCCTTTCTTCAGACTGCTCTCGTAAGAATGGCATCCTAGGAGCCTCTTCCTGCAAATTGCTAGCCTTATTAAGAAGTTTCTCAAAAGTTTTAATAGTGAAACCCTTCAGGAGAAAAGCAACAGGACCGTGGATATTCTTCAAAAGAATCTCCACAGCATGTTGTTCTTGCAACTGGGGTTCACACTTCATCGAGAGGTTTCGCCACCTCAAGATGTACTCAACTAGAGACTCTCCCGGCTTTTGCTTTTCAACCACGAGATCGCCCACAGTGGTGCGTTGTTGCGCTCCAGAAAATCTCTTAAGAAAGAGGTTTTCTAGGTCGCAAAGGTTCTTACTGAACCGTTGGGCAGATCGGCGTACCATTCAAAAGCAATGCCGGATAGACTACTTACAAATTGGCGAAATAGTAGAGCATCTGACCCTCCTGCGTTGCAACAGCTTGCTCGGAAGTGGGCCAGATGCTGTCTCGGATTTTCGATTCCAGTGAAAACTTTAAAAGTTGGTGGCACAAAGCCCTTTGGGTAAGGAACTAAGTCATATTCCTCGGGGTAGGGTCTACCCTTTGAAATAGACACAGTTCCTTGAGCATGGGCTAAGGCCTCCCTTACCTGGTCCTCAATTAACTGCTTGATATCCTTCTGAGGTGGGATTGAAGGAATGGAGGAGACTGCAGGGTGAACTGGAGGTGTCTCTACTGGACAAGGGAGAGTCACAGGTGGTGACTCGAGAGGTCTGGAATTAAGTTCTGCCCTTTTGGCCTTTTCTGTGAGCTCTCGAGCTGACTGGTGGATCATAAAAGACTCTTGCTGTGATTTGTCCAACTTCTCTTGCATTTCTCTAACTTGTGACATCATGCTAGCAAGCTGAGTCTCCAAGTTTTTTATGTGTTCTTCATCTCTATCTTTCACAGACTCATCTGACTCTGACTCAACAGCATGCGGATCATCATCCTTAACAAATCGGCGCTTGCTGGGCTCAGCTTCTTTATTAGATCCTCTAGTTTCAACCACATGAATGCCCCCAACATAATCATCTTCATCTCCAAGGAGATCATGCATATCAGGGTCAAAAGAAGCCATTCCTTCTTTGTTCAACAAAATGTTTCTTATTTCTTGGACTACCTCCTCGACCGGTCTATCCCCAATTGATTTAGGGTCAAGGGGTAAGTATCCTTTATACTCAGCCATATCAAACAACTCTTCAGAATCCATAAGGGCAATAATTTCTGTAAGTTTTGGATTAGGATCTGGTTGAGACTTTGTATCCGGTTCATCTTCCATTTCTAAATCCTGGTCAATTCTCTCCTCTTCGACTATCCCAGAGCTGGTAGTCAGAAGAGTGGCATCCTCTACAGGGAGAGGGACATATTCCTCAGGAGAAGTAGGAGCTTGTAGAGTGATAGTTCCCACATCTGGTAAGGTAAGGTCCTCAGACACCTGACTAAGGGGCCTAGGAATGACACTCGAACTTTGAGGATCATCAACTGGGGTAGCAGGAACGGTGACTATTGGATCCGGAGTCAGACTGGCTGTGGCAGGACTATCAACTGTAACAACTGGAGTACTAGCCTGAACATCCATCAATTCAACTGAACTCGGAGTAGGGTTGGCTGAAACTCGTTGGAGCTGCAGAATGAACTTAGAAGTTCTAGGAGGTGGTGGCAGATTCTCCAACTTAGTTCTCTTTGGCACATATCTCCTTTCAGGAGATTTAGGTCTTTTTCCTTTAAGGTCCACAGACTTTTGAACTTCAACCCCCTTTGGTTTAACAATCACAGAGGCCAATCTTACAGGTTTATGTGGGGGTACCGGGGGTCTACCAGTAGGATGGCGGCCTCTCTCGGACCCAGTCAACACAATACCCTCTGTTTGAGAGGACAGAGGGCGTGGCACCCAGTGATATCCATCAACCAGTACTGAAGTAGCGGGCTGTCTAGCATACTTCTTATTCTTTCTAACGAATTGAGGGGTTAAATTCTTTGCTTCAGATACTTCTTCCTTCAACACTTCTTTTTGGAAGCGATGTGAGATCACTCCCTTCAATTGTTTCACATATTCTTCTTTAGTCTGCCAGTCTGTGCAGCGCAGGTATGAATTATATTTCTCAGAGTCCTTGTCTTTTGGAGATGTCTTTCTTTCTGAGTTTTCTTGGTCGAGTAGTCGACCGGGCATGGTGGAGAACGGGCTATCCTAGCTATCCTCTCCTCCCCTTGAGCTGAAGCCAAGGGGTAAAAGCGACTTCCCTTTAGGAGGGGAGAGGAAGCAGGAATAGGTAGCTCCTCAACAGCCTCAGGTTCTACTTGAGCCAAGGTCTTAAAGGGTAGAACTCTCTTAGCCTTAGAGATTTTCTTTCTAAGTCTCCTCAAATAGTTCTTCTTCTGATTCTTAGTGGTGAATCTAAGTCCAGAACTAGACCCTTCTTCAAAAACAGACTTAATTTCAGTGGGAGGCTTAACAACTGGTTCAGACTGTTCCTGATCATCACTGACTACTGGCAAGGTGGGTGCAGATCCCACAATTAACTCAACTACTGGGGGAGTTTCCTTACTGGCATCCAAACTAACAATCTGGTGTCCATCCATAGAGAGCTCTAGAGTACTAAATCCCATTCCAAAAATAACAGTGCTCCCTTGGTCATTAACAGTCGAAGACAACTCTCGGTCAAAGGAGAAAATCAGTTGGCCAGCCATTTGAAATTTTCTGAAAGTTAAAGAAAATGATTGAAATTAGATTTTTTTGAAAAGAGTGGTAAAAAAGTATTTTATTGTTATTATTTTTTGAAAGTATGACATATGTTGGCCCACGAGGAAATCGTATGGGGCAACACATGACAACTTAGAGTTTAAGAGAATTTTTTGAGGAAATTTTGAGAATTTGAAAGGGGTTTTCTTACAGGTTCCAAAACACAACGGACAGAGTTTCCCCTTGCCCGAAGGCTTATGGAATCGTAAGAAAGCCCAAGTAAAAAGGGATAGTTTAACCCTCCCCACCCTTAGAAGTCAAAGGGGAAATGAGGGGGTTAAAACTAAAAAGGTTTGAAATGAAATCAAAAATTTTGAATTCTTTTCAATTTTAAGGATTTATATGTTGAACGAGAAGTTTATCGACCATAAATCCATAAAATTAAAAAGGATATCCAGAGATCTGATTTGACACTGTCGCCTCACAGGCTATGCTGGGGCAGAAGGTCAAAATCAGAACGAAAAGCCAAATTTAGAGGTGGAACCTCTCTTTTAACATTTTGTTATTATTTTAGATGTTGGCCACACTCACCCAAGGAAGAAATGAGCAAAGGGACCAACGGAAGAAATGATAGTTAAAACTACCGATGAAACAAAATTTTGCCATTATTAAAGATGGAGAGAGAGATTAGTCCCACCGGGCGTGCCATTTTTTGTTGGTGGAATTTTGAAAACAGGTTTTGAAAAATATTAGTTTTCTTTGGAGATTTTAAGATTAAGGTTAAGTTCTAATTCTAAGGTCGAATCGACTCGTTAGAAAGAGTATATCACCCCGGAGGACGAAAATAAACTTTCATAACGGTGTTCAGACTTAGAATTGTGAAATCCATCTTGAATATTGTGAGCGGATGCTAAAGAGAAATTCATATGACCCCGAAGGGTCAAAATGAGGTTCAATTGAATATCCAGCTACAATATTCAAGAAGTGTGATCATTAGGTTCACATCCAAAGCCTTATCAAAGAAAGATATATCTCTACGAAGGGAGAAAATATCGTTCAATGATAATTCTTTAAATATGATAATAATGATCACTAGTATTTTAAGTTCTCCCAAAGAAATCCAATTGAATTTTGAAAAATCAATTTTTAAAATCAGGTGTGTGTGGTTCTAAATCTCCTACGAGCGCAAGCCCTCGTAGTTAATTACATCGTAGGGAAATAAAATCCCCTACGAAAACTCTCGATTAAAATAGTGGCAAAATTTTGTTTAGAATTTTTAGGAGTGATATCAAAGTATGAATAGAATTATTGGGAAATCAAAAGGGAATGGATCAAAATTGAACAGTTATTAACGGAGTTAAAGGAGGAGAGGTAGGGGACACCTTGAGATTCCAGAACCATCCGGAAGTGTCCCAACTTAATCTAAGTGTTGGGCTTTATGTTTTGGACTTGAAATGATATTTAATTAGAGTTGAGCATTTTATTAGAAATTTGGGATTAGATTCCCGAAGTTTGGGGTCTTATAATCAAAGATCTGCCCCGGATCCTAAATCTATTTTGGACACTGGACCACAGTCGTCCGATCCTAACTAATGCAGTGCAAGATCTGGACTTACCCCGGCCTGGATTGGGGAGCCAGCTAACCACCTAAACGATTTAAAATATATGAATCCGGTTATTTATGAAAGAGTGATAGGGACGTTGTATTTAAAGTTTTAGAAAGTTGGGGCCGACATCTAGAGATTCTCCTATTTGGCCCCTTTGACTTATGTTGGGTGCTAAAATGCTAAGGACTATGAAATTAAAATTTTGACTCTTTAATTTGTATCTAATGCGATGCATGCTGGTTAACAACCTCAAATCAAATATGCTTGAAATTTTTAAAAACAGGCTTATAAAATAATTTTTTAGAAGACTGGACTTCCCCAGGTCCGGCACCTCGTCCTCATAGGTCAGACTATCCAGACTCTACCCGCAGGCGGGGAAGGGTCTAAAGCAAGGAAAGAGTAATGCAAAAATATGCATGCGACCCCGGGGTCGATCCCCGGCTAATTCCCTAGATTCGTTATCTTTCTATGTTATTTAGACTCACTAAAATTTAGACTTTTAAAATTATGAGTAGAAAAGTTTCACACCCTCACGAGTCTCACGTATCCAGGCGAAAACAAAGAGCGGCATGCAATCGCTAAAAAACTAGTAAAAGTAAGTAATCCTAAAGGCAATCAAATAATCACATCAAATATTAACTAATTAATAAATATCCATAGGCAGAATTGCCTTGCTTATTACAAACCAGAATATTACAGAAAGTAAAGTGGCCGGGCACCACTGACAACAACCCGGATTCTAAACCTAGTAATGACGCAAGTTATTTTGAGTGGGATACTTTCAATCTTCAAATCTTCAAATCTTCAATTTCATTCTTCTTTGGACTCTTTTTCTTCAATCTTCTTGGAATCTTCGTAGCAGATTACCCAAATGGATAAGAGGGCACTCCCCTCTAAAGGGGAAGGCCACTCTTTCCTCTTTGGGTAAGGAAGAGGTATGATCCAAATTTGGATTTCCAAATGGAAAAGGAATGTTCCGTAAAGGGGTATCCTTTCCTCTTTGGAATCCAAGCTTTGGATCTATGTATCCCAACTTAAAATAAAATTTCACAACACTTGACACTTGCACAAATTACATTGATATCAAAATAAAAATCTAGACTCACCTGCAGGGTTATCCTAAGCAATTAATATGTAAAAAGCAGTTATTCCCAAGCAGTTGTATATGAGTAGAAAAGAAAGTAAACACACTGGCCACGCTCTTTTTATTTGGGGGCTTTAGCAGCTGAAGCACCTGTGCAAAGAGTTTATAATATTTATGCATTTTTAATTTGCCCCCTTTTTATATTGCCCTGCATGAGCGTGGCCACCTGCAGAAAACTGTGTCAACATCCAGATCGTACCTAACCTAAGGGTAATCTAGTCGCCAAACACATCAATCCATCCACAGAGTACAGAAAAAGTAAGCAGACACAGCAAAACAATTTCATCCACATCATGCAATGAAAACTACGAAAAATCCGGCACACAGCAGTAAAGTAAACACCGGCCTAACCTAGATCTAGAGTTGGTTGTCCTAGCACATCATCTAAAAGTGTGTGAGAAAGGTCGTGTGGCTGGGATAGATCCTAAAGTAGGTGATTAGTTAATGTTGTCTAAAAGTTTGGATTTGTTAAGGCTTAGAAGGGGAATTTAGATTAAAATTTAAATATTAATGAATTAAGGATTTTAATTAGACATATTTTAGAAGTTAATTGATTGCTACCTTTGTTTCACACCGAGGCCGTGAAGTTTATTTCACCTTCCTTGGGGCTAAGCTAATAGCCTCGTAGGCCTGGGTTACCCAGTAGCAATCGGGGTTAATTAAGTTATTTAAATTGGTTAGAATTAACAGAGTGGATTAATATTAAAATGAGTTAGTTACTGATTTTAAAAGCTTGATTAATTTAAGTTTTCCATTAATTGATTCGTGGCGTTGTGCCACCAGGCTCGAGGAACCAGCCTCCTTAGGACACTTAGCCCCGCAGCCCGGTGTAGTCCAGCCGATAAACAAAATTAATGTAATTGAATTAGGGATTTTTAAAATGTTAAATAATTAAAGGTTAATCTATTTTAAGATTTAACACCCCTTAGAATCCATTCGTGGCGTTGTGCCACCAGGCTCGAGGAACCAGCCTCCTTAGGACACTTAGCCCCGCAGCCCGGAGTAGTCCAGCCAATAAACTTCAACTTTAGAGTGGTTGTTGTGTTTTAAAGGATTTGTTAAGTGTTTTAAACATTAAACCAATATTTTCTGAGTTTTAGAATAAATTTGAGTTTTATGAATTTTTTAGAATATTTTAATGATTTAATTAAGGGGTCAAAAATTGAATTTTTGATTAAGCTCAAATTCTGGAATGTTTGTATTTTATTAAAATATTAGACCTTACTACGATCAGTTAGAAGGTAAGTACGTTGAAATCGGATTTTTCTGCATTTTATTACGAAGGTTTGAAGTTTTGGACAGGTTTTAACTAAAAGTTGACCGATTTGTTGACTTTTTGACTTTGACCAGATTTTGAGGGTTTGACATTTTTAGAAAATACTATATTTTAATTAGAGTCATTAGCCACTGAGTTTGATTGATTTGGAATTTTCTATAATTAATGGTGAATTTTAAAAGTTTGGATATTTATGATAATTTTTAATTATTTCAATTAAAGGCTATTCTAGTGATTTGGGCCTAAATGGATCTCAAACTCCTTGAAATATCTCCCAAAGATCAGAGGTGATCTAAGGGGAGATTATCAAGCATTAAATTAATTCTTGGGATTTTTAATGATTATTAATTAATTAATATTAATTAAACATTGGATTTTACTTAAAATTAAATTGAGGCTTAATATGATGTCCAATCAAGGGGATTTTAATTCTCAGAGGTTAAGGGTTCAACACTGATTAATATGAGGTATTAAACTTAAATTTTGGATTTAAAATGGATTTATTGAGATTTAATTAAGGCTAAGGGGCAATTCTAGCAAGGGCATGAAAGTTCGATGGGGATGTTAAGCCCTTATGAACTTATTCCCAAAGCTAATTAAGAGAGAGGTGATTTGGAAAAGAAGAATCTTTTAAATAAAGACAAAAACCTAAACCAAAATCACCACAAAAAGTGCGGAAGAAAAATAAATGCGGAAGCGATAAAAAGAAAAGAACACACCGGATTTATAGTGGTTCGGTCAAACCTTGACCTACGTCCACTCCTTGGAGGCACCCTCCAAGTATTGCACTAACACAAAGTGACTCTCCTTTAGCCCCCACAGCTAGGCGGAGAAGCCCTTACAAAATCACTTCCACCTCCCCCGGTGCGGCGGAGTCGCCGGGTCCTTTGACACCAAAGAGACTTCTTCTTTGGTGAACTTACCTCGAGACAAGCCTTGAATCCGATGGTACTAAGGTGCGAGTTCGCCGGAGCAACCGTGTGGAACCCCCTCCACACTCCCTTGAGTCCCCCCTCACAGGATCTTCTCCCTCTCTCAAACTCCACCCTTTCCTCTCTCCCTTTCAAGCTCTCTCTTCTAGTTTCCCCCACAAGAACGAAGCTACAATGGCTGCCAAAGACACTTACAAAGTGCCTTGCCATAGCTTAAATAGAGGCTCTCAAAACGAGCTCATTAATGCAAGTTGCCGACATTATCGTCCAGGACGATAGACATATCGTCCTGGCCGATCAGTACAAATTAAGCTCATTAGCCCAGGACGATTTGAGACGATCAGAAGAAAATTGGTTACATCGTCCAGGCCGATCTCACGATCGTCCTGGCCGATTAGTTTAAAACCGATTTCAATCGTCCTGATCATAGCCCTGAATACAAGCTGTCCGATGAAGATCGTCCAGGCCATCGTCCTGGCCGATCATTCGATCGTCCCGGACGATGTGATCGTATCAATCAACCATTAATGCTTTCCAAAGATACCATATCAATTTAGGCATGATTGAGTTAGATCGTCCTGGACGATAATAATATCGTCCTGGCCGATTTCCTAAAACAAAGAATTCCTAAACTGATTATGGCGGCTGATTCTTTCTGAATTGAGATTATCGTCCTGGCCGATACAAGTATCGTCCAGGCCGATCTGTTGACGGCTGCCTTAATGAGGATGCCCTAAATAGGGTTTCTGATTTTGGACAGATCGTCCAGGACGATATAAATATCGTCCCGGCCGATATTACCAAAAATAGAAATCTTATAGGGAACAATAAGAGATCTTCTAAATTACAATTCAATTGGTCCCACACCAAATACAACAGACTCAAGAAAGAAAAAAGATTACAAACTGACTCAGACCTAGTCTACCCATTCTTGAGCTGATTCCAAATTGCAGTCCGATCGCGGGAACCTGAAATATTAGCACAAAAGGCAATCGTAGAGAAATAAGGAATGTTTGCTATCATCAAAATCATAAATCATAGATCCGTAACAATCTCCCCCTTTTTGATGATGGCAAAACATTTCAATTTGAATTTTCATAAAAGTAAATCCTCCTAATCTCCCCCTCACTAGAATAAACCCTTTTAACAAAAATAGGGGAGATGAAAATATTTTTGTTGTTTTAAAATTTTTGACAAGAAAAAAAGATACAACGTTCTCCCCCTTTGACATTATCAAAAAGAGAGGAGGCACAAACAAAAAACAAAACGAACAAAAAAAAAACATTCCCTGATCAAGTGAAAAAACAAATGTTCTTAAAATGAGAAAGTTACCTCTGGGTTTTAATCAAAAAACTTAGTAGAATTGGATTGACAACACATAGCCCAGTAAAGGTTAGAAAATCAAGAATTGATAATCCAAACTCAAGTTCTTTAAAAAGGCTCAAAAACTTTTTAATTCAATATCTAAATCAAGGAATAAATTAGAGAAAGAAACTGTAATTTTTTAAAACTCCTTTCATAAAATATATCTAATAGAAGATTAATGCAGGATTTGTTGAATCATGAGTCAAGATTTTCAAACTCAAGCATCGAAAAATCAAGGGTTTTCTTAAGCTTTAAGAAGTATAAGAATGGTAAGCATTAAAATTTAGTGGGCTCATTTTATGCCTCTTGACAATTGGTTGGCGCACTGCGCATCTTTTGATACACTTTGTGTATTCTATATTTTTCAATTTTGGCGCTTTGCGCTTCTTTTATTTTTGGCATCATTGGCCAATTTTTTTTGATTATGCTACCTTTCTGAAATCTTAAATACAAAAAGTAAACCCATACTATTGATAAAGCGAATTTCTTGATTAAGAAAATTTTGAATTAGATTCAATAACTTGCAAAAGATTCCTATGCGATAAATAAAATATAGAGAGATAAAAAATTTATTTTCAAAAACCAATTTAAAAGATGAAAAAGATTTTAAATCAAAAGTAGAAAAACCTCTTTTAGGAAACAGAGATTGAAAGTCAAAAACATGAGTTTCCTTCCTTTGATTGTTTTTAGAGCAGTCAATCACAACTTACTAAAGATTTCAAGAAAAATTAGGAAGTAAATTTTTCATTTCTAGAAAAGTGAATGTGTGTGTAGATCAGAGAAAAATTTTTACGAGAAAAAAAATTTCAAAGAATAAACAAAACAAAAAAACGCAAAAAAAAAATAAAAAAGAAAAAACAAAAATACAACAAAAAGAAACACAAAAACACAACATAAAAAAAAATACGAAAGGCACTTAACCATTATCTCTCTCCTGGTCCGATGCTTCAGAGACCAGATCTGCCCATGAGATTTTTTGCCTTTCATTATTTCCCCAGTTTAAATTTAACTTCGCCTTACCCTTTTCTTTTGCAGGGAGAATTCTTAAATTAGAGCACTCATTTTTCATATGTCCAGGTTTCCTGCATCGAAAGCAAACAATGTCAGAGGAAATATGGACATCCTTACCACTTTTACCTTTCTTCTTCTTCTGTTTAAGCATTGGTGAGCTTTGTGATTTGCTTGACAATTCATTGCTATCGTCACCAACTAAGCTTCCTCTTTCCGTATCTTCGGCTTTTAGAACGATCGTCTCACCTGCATCCAAAAGTCTTTGACTCAACCCTTGCTCGTAGGCAATGAGTGAGCCAATCAAATTATCAATAGAATAATCATTCAAATCTTTTGATTCACAAATAGCAACAACTTTAGCATCGAATTTTTCAAGTAAACAACGAAGAATTTTGTTAACTTTTTCAAAATTTGAAAAATCTTTTCCTAAAGCATGCAATGATGTAGTAATTTGAATGAACCTTGTATACATGTCTAAAATCGTTTCAAAAGGTTTCATAGAAAACATTTCAAAATCATGCATTAAAATATTCAACTTGGATTGTTTGATTTCACTAGTGCCTTCGTATATGGTGTGCAATTTATCCCAAACTTCCTTGCCGGTAGTGCACGTGGAGATTAACATAAAATCATCAGAACTTAAAGCACAGAAAAAACAGTTTAAAGACTTTGCATTTAATTGAGCATCCATTCGTTCATCCCTATTCCATTGATTAAAAGGAATATCAGTTTTAATTCCCTTAACCATACGTGATGGTGATGAATAACCAGTTAAAATCATATGCCACATACGAAAATCAATTGATTGCAAAAAAGTAGACATGCGAATTTTCCAAAAATCAAATGTAATATTTTCAAACAATGGTGGTCTAGTGATTGAATATCCTTCCGCAAAAGTATGATTAGCCATGGATCAAAATTCAAAAGCTTTTAAAAACTTATTTTATGAAAACCGCTCTGATACCACTTGAAAGTTCGATGGGGATGTTAAGCCCTTATGAACTTATTCCCAAAGCTAATTAAGAGAGAGGTGATTTGGAAAAGAAGAATCTTTTAAATAAAGACAAAAACCTAAACCAAAATCACCACAAAAAGTGCGGAAGAAAAATAAATGCGGAAGCGATAAAAAGAAAAGAACACACCGGATTTATAGTGGTTCGGTCAAACCTTGACCTACGTCCACTCCTTGGAGGCACCCTCCAAGTATTGCACTAACACAAAGTGACTCTCCTTTAGCCCCCACAGCTAGGCGGAGAAGCCCTTACAAAATCACTTCCACCTCCCCCGGTGCGGCGGAGTCGCCGGGTCCTTTGACACCAAAGAGACTTCTTCTTTGGTGAACTTACCTCGAGACAAGCCTTGAATCCGATGGTACTAAGGTGCGAGTTCGCCGGAGCAACCGTGTGGAACCCCCTCCACACTCCCTTGAGTCCCCCCTCACAGGATCTTCTCCCTCTCTCAAACTCCACCCTTTCCTCTCTCCCTTTCAAGCTCTCTCTTCTAGTTTCCCCCACAAGAACGAAGCTACAATGGCTGCCAAAGACACTTACAAAGTGCCTTGCCATAGCTTAAATAGAGGCTCTCAAAACGAGCTCATTAATGCAAGTTGCCGACATTATCGTCCAGGACGATAGACATATCGTCCTGGCCGATCAGTACAAATTAAGCTCATTAGCCCAGGACGATTTGAGACGATCAGAAGAAAATTGGTTACATCGTCCAGGCCGATCTCACGATCGTCCTGGCCGATTAGTTTAAAACCGATTTCAATCGTCCTGATCATAGCCCTGAATACAAGCTGTCCGATGAAGATCGTCCAGGCCATCGTCCTGGCCGATCATTCGATCGTCCCGGACGATGTGATCGTATCAATCAACCATTAATGCTTTCCAAAGATACCATATCAATTTAGGCATGATTGAGTTAGATCGTCCTGGACGATAATAATATCGTCCTGGCCGATTTCCTAAAACAAAGAATTCCTAAACTGATTATGGCGGCTGATTCTTTCTGAATTGAGATTATCGTCCTGGCCGATACAAGTATCGTCCAGGCCGATCTGTTGACGGCTGCCTTAATGAGGATGCCCTAAATAGGGTTTCTGATTTTGGACAGATCGTCCAGGACGATATAAATATCGTCCCGGCCGATATTACCAAAAATAGAAATCTTATAGGGAACAATAAGAGATCTTCTAAATTACAATTCAATTGGTCCCACACCAAATACAACAGACTCAAGAAAGAAAAAAGATTACAAACTGACTCAGACCTAGTCTACCCATTCTTGAGCTGATTCCAAATTGCAGTCCGATCGCGGGAACCTGAAATATTAGCACAAAAGGCAATCGTAGAGAAATAAGGAATGTTTGCTATCATCAAAATCATAAATCATAGATCCGTAACAGGGCAAGCTATGGCTCCTAATTGGTGAACCAAATGAACTCCAAATCTGATGAAATTTGGACCATGGGGTCACCTGATCCCAAGGTCTAAACACACCAAATTTGGGCTCAATTGGAATATTCTAAGGTGGCTAACTAAGCCACCTAAGGTGAGCTCTAAGTCACCTTCAAAAAATCCTAGGGAGCTATCCTAAGGTTGGATTGGGGAAAAGTCAGTGGCCCTAAACTCCATGTCCTAAGCATAATCAGCACACAAAAAACCAGATCCTAATTCTCATTGGATAGGCTTAAATCCCAATTTGAATTTAAGGGTCAACCCATGACCCTTAAACTCAAAATTGGGGGAAAGTGCCCTTAGACTTTTAAAACAGGGGAGAAAAAATTTGGACATGTCAAAGACATGCCCAAATTCAATCTCCCAAAGTTCCATGCCCTGGAGACTTAACTACAAACAATAATTGCATAAATTGAAATAATACCACAAATGAAATTAAGCTTAACACACATGCAATTAGGGCCTAGAACCATAGGGCTTTTGAAGATCTCCCTGAGACCTTTCCAATGAGCCTAAGAACACCTAATTTGGTCAAGTGTGCAGGGAGATATGGATTTTTGAAGTTCCCTTGATTTTCTGGAATTATTAATCCAGCCATTACACAGTCAGCCGCTCTTTACACGCGGCGCGTCCCGATTGGCTGGGCAATCATTGGCGCTGACTGGGTAACGGTCGGATTAACCACAGCCATCGGATGGCGGATCGAACGGCTGGGATTAAACGCGCTCCGGGACCGCGGGATCTAATCCGAGCCGTTGATCGAAATCAACGGCTGGGATTTCGTCTTCAACCTCCGCCTTTGCCCGAAGCCGTGAACTTTCTCCGGCGTGATCCGGTTGATCCCGCCGGCGAACTTCGACGAAATTTCACAGGGAGGATCAGGGGGGTGGAAACCTTCAATCCAACGGTGGAGATCCGTTGGGGTGAAGGTTTCCTTCACACTTGACCGGACTACCTAGCTAGGGAGCTCGGGATGAAGGAATTACCGCAGAGAAAGCCTCAACGAATGAGCTTCTCTATCTGGAAGCTTCAGGGGATGAAGGCGAGCAGGTTTCCTTCAGAGGCCGCGACTGGAGGACGGCTGGAGGTATGACTTCGAGCGGGACGCCGAAGCCTTTCGCCGGAGTTCGCTCGAAGCAATGGAAGGGACGGTCTCGGAGCTCGAAGGAAGGTGCTGGGAGATCGAGGGAGCTCTGGGGAACCGTTCGAAAACTCTGGGATCGTCTGGCGAGCCTTGGGGAGCACCACCCTATTCAGCCTCCTCCCGCGAGCTCGGACGGCCAGGATTGAATCGGACGAGGTCTCGGATTGATGCCAAGTTGAAAGGGGCACCATTCTAGAGAGCTCGTGAGCCTCAAGCCGGTGAGCCACAGCCTTTGGAAGGCTTTCGGTCTGGGGGGACCACCGGAACTTGCTCTCCATTGGCTCCGACTGCCGCCGGCCATGGTCTGGGTCGGATTGACCAGGGAAGGCCGATGGGGACACGCTGGAGCTGAATGTGGTGCCAATTTGGCCTGGGGAAGCTGGAGTCGATCTGGTGGCTCGGTTGGGCTCGAACCTACTTGGTTCGAGTCGGATTGAGCTCGATTCAGGTCAGGCCAGACCCTGGGTTTGGTATGGGAAGCAGGTCTGGGTCTGGTGCACCCAATGCAAGTGGCAATTGGGTTGAATTCGATATGGATTAAAAGATGGCTCGGGTTGATCCAAACCTGCTCGGTTCGGGTCGATTTGGGCTCAACCCAGGTCAGGCCAGATCCTGGGCTTGAGGTAGGAAGTGGGTCTGGGTCTGGTGCACCCAATGCAAGTGGCAATTGGGTCTAATTTGATCTGGACAGGGAGATGGCTCGATCCCAATTGTTTTTGGGCACTTTGAGCTAGCCTAACTCTTGACCCAAGCTAGCCCAAGGCAAGCGCTGGCTGGAGAAGGTGCATTGAACCTAGGGCCACCTATGGGAGGTGTTGGTCAAGCTCAATTGGGCTTAGGTTGAGATCTAGCTCAATCCCAAGTGTTCTTGGGCACTTTGGGCTAGCCTAACTCTTGACCCAAGCTAGCCCAAGGCATGGGCTGATTAAGGAAGGTGTGTTGGGTCCATAGGAACCCAATGGCACCTTGATTTGGATTCAATTTGGTTAAGGTCGAAAGATGGCTCAAAGGAGGCCTCTTCTTGGTCACTTGGGTCAAGCCATATAGCCAACCCAAGTGAGCCCAAGGCTTGGGTCACTAAGAGGGGTCTCTTGGGTACCTAAGGGGTCATCCCATACATTCAAAGAACTTGGAATGGACTTGATTCAAAAATTTGAAAAAGGAAGGGTGTATGGATCCATGGGTCAAACTTGGTTGACTTGGTCAACCAAGTTGACCCAAGGTTTGGGTTTGAGTTCAACAAGTTGAGTTTAACATTTAAAATTCATTGGAAGTGGTTTTAAAGAGTTTGGAATTGATTTGAATTGAAATGGGCATTTGAAATCCTATGAGGGTATTTTGGTCAATTTTGACCTATTGGTCTACTAGGGTCAAAAATGGTTCTGAAAAATGCAATTTACTGCTCAATGGGTTAAAATCAAGAGTCTGGAAGTGATTGGAGGCTTTGATAAGGATTCCAAGATCAAGATCTCAAAGGGGTTAGGCTCAGTGGCATAGGCTGTAAATATTTGAAGGTTTTACAGCCTTTGAATTTTAATTCAGATTCTGGGGTTAGAGACCTCAGAATGAGCTCAAAGTTGGGGGGGTAACCTCTAGAGACATGTCTTATCACTTTGCAAGTGATAGACCCTGAATCAAAGGTCATTTGACTGGGTTTTGAAATGTTTGAAAAATCTCTGAAAAGGGTGTTTAGGACAGGGCCTCTAGAGTTTGGATTTGAGTTTGAATTCTGGGTTTGGATTGGATTTCAAGTTTGAATGATTAATATTGAAGTATCCAAATCATCTACAATCATGAGGTGATTGTTAATGAATGGATAAAGTTACAACTAGATTGAAGTTTGGATCAAAGTCTAGACTGAAGTTTGGATTGTCAAATTTTGAACATGTTTGAAATTTGAATTAATTTGGATTTGAATTGGATGGAGTTTGAGATTCAAATTGATCATAGGTAAGAATCAAATTGAAATTGGAGTGGATCAAATATAGGAATTGATTTAAAATTAAGGTTGATCAAGGGTGGAGATTGATTTAAAGTTGGAGTGATCCTAAGATCTAGAAGAATTCTAAGATTTAGGATTTAAGGGAGACCTAGGCTCTAGAATAGGCTCTAAGGCCTGGCTATAGGAAAGAATCCTAAGGTCTAGAGTGGATCTTAGGATCTAAAATTAATCTGGAGTTTGGAAGGGCCTTAGTGACCTCATACAAAAATGAGGTCAACAAAGCTCTCTAATAGGCTCCTTAACCAAGCCCAGCCCTTGGTTTAGCCCTAAATGGCAGTGGTCCCCCCCCCCACTTGTCCCAAGCCGCCCATTTGAAGCAAGGCTTGTCCAGCCTTTGAGGCAGCCTTCTAGCTGTCTCAGGGACATGTGGCACCATCTAGGAAGCTCATGCATCAATCCCAGCCATCCAATCCAGCCCAGGCCGTTTGAATAGGGGAAAAGGTGGCTTTTGAGCCCATTGGATCAAGATAGCTTCTCTCACTAACCCCAGCCTCCCAGAGCGAGTTATCAGTTCATTTTGGATCTCCAGAGCCTTCTCTACCTTCCCACTACAAAATCCAAGTGGTTGCACGTCACCGGTGACGAGTTCTCCGGCGAGCCCAGCACCTAGACCGTCCCAGGCTTATAGCAGTCGATCCAGGCGTGTTCGAGCTCGGTTTTGTGCTGGGGATCTACACTTGGACAGTCTACAAGCTCATCAATCCAGAAATTTCGAAGATCTAACGGTATAATCTCTTAAAACCTTAGACCTAGCTCACATTAGAGGGAGTTAATTAGCTTTACGTACAGACTGCTTTAGCCAAAAAGATTTTGTCCCCAAAATTTCTGTTCATGTATACTTCTTAAGTTTAAAATTTCAAGCGATTTGGTCTAGCCGATCGAAAGAACGAACCAAAAAATGGATCTTAGGGCGTCATTCGTAGTTCGCTGCAGATGTACATTTTCTAGACCGTTGATCACACGATCAACGGTCTAGATCTCGCCGCTCCGCGCCTTGGTTCACCCGTGTATTCAGTTTAGCATTCGATCGATCGACCGGCGAGATCAGGGCCGTCCGTTCGGAACAGTGGAATCAAACCTCCGCCGTTTGATCTTCCTCTGCTGAGATCAAACAGCGGAATGTGATCTCAGCCGTTAGATCGAACCCGCGGTCAATCCGACGGCTGCCGTGAGCCGCTGACGTGGTTAAGTGAAAACCGCGTGAAGCGGCCTGCGGCTGACGCGTGTCCCCGCCGTCACGCGGTTTCGATCCCGCGAATCAGCGCGCGCCGCGTGTCTGACCGCCGCCGTTTAATTAATAAAAATGTTTTTTTTTAAATTTGTTTTAATTATAGAAACTTTAGAAAATCATAATAAATCAAATATAAAGTCAAAAAATGAGAATAATATATCAAACTTTTCATAATTTTGTCTAGTTTATTTTAAAAATAAAATCAAACTATTTTGATTATTATTTTACTGGTAATTTAAGAAATACAGAAAATCATATTTTATTTTTAATTAATTATATATAAATTATTTTTAACTGAAACTTGGTATGAATTTCTCTGAGTGTAGGATTGACCTCCAGGAAAATTTTCAAAATTATTTGAGTAAATTTTGATATTAATTTAAATTATGTGAGTATTTTACTAGTTTATTAATATTTTATTAAATATTGAATATTTTTAAAAAATAAATAAAACCTATTATACTGATAAATTTAAAATCAGTGGATCTCCATGATCTTTAAAATTTGTTTTAATAGTATTTTCAATTATGTTATTTTAAAACCTATACTTATATATGTAGGATTAAATATATTAATATATTTTCAAATATACTTTAAAATATATATATATATATATATATATATATATATATATATATATATATATATATATATATATATATATATATATATATATATATATATATATATATATATATATATATATATATATATATATATATATATATATTTAAATCTTATAAGCTTGAGAAATCTCTTGAAATTTAAAACTTGGGTTAAGTATGCTTGAATGTGAATTATGGGGGAGATTAGTGGATAGTTTTTTTTTTAACTATTCACTAATCAATATCTTTTTTTTTTTATATTAATTAGTTTTGTTTCTTGCATATATAGGATGTGCACACACCAGCTAGCCTAGGCTCTCCTAGTTTTAAGGATTTGATTGTGCCATTGCATGTGCTTATTTAAGCTTTATTTAAGGGATTAGAGAAACTTTGATTTGAACCCATTCAAAATTAGTGACACAATTAAGGACACTAATTAAGGACTTTGATTAGAAAACTTAGAAAATTTATTGTGATTAGGATTGATACCCTCTTGACTTGAAATTTGAACCACTTAAACTTAGTAACATCCTCAGCCCCTAGAGAAATTTTCACTGATTTTTGAGGTCATTAGGTCCCCTAATTAATTTTCTTAAGATTCAACCCCTAATTAAGCCTTTAAGCCTTAAAAAATGTAATAAATCCATTTTAAATCCAAAAAATACATATAAACCCTCAAACTGACCAGATTCAAGCCCTTAATCTATGAAATTTAAAAGCCCTTTAATTTGACAGCAATCCTGTATTTAATTTAATTTTGACTAAAAAACCCAATTTAATTAATATAATTAATTAATAATAATTAAGAAAAATCCCAAAATTACCCAAACACTTGGGGATCCCTCCTTAGGTCATTTCTGACCTTTGGAGGTGTTTTCAAGAAGTTGGGAATTTTTTTGAAGCAAAACCATAAAAGGGCCATTAATTAAACAATTCCCAAAATTCATTAAAATGCCCAAAACTTCAATAATTCATAACTAAATCAAGAAAAATCCAAATCACTCAAACTCACTTGCATTCAACCCCTAATAAGGTCTAATATTTATTAAAAATATTAAACTCTAGAAATCTGTAATATTTCAAAAGTCAACAAATTGGTCAAACCATGCTTAAAATCTAGTTCAAAACTTCAAACCTCCGTAGTAAAATGCAGAAAAATCCGATTTCAACGTACTTACCTTCTAACTGATCGTAGTAAGGTCTAGTATTTCAATAAAATATAAACATTCCAGAATTTGAGCTTAATCAAAAATTCAGCTTTTGATCCTCTAATTAAATGATTAAAATATTCAGAAAATTCACAAAACTCTAAATCACTCTAAAACCCCATAGAATATTGGTTTAATGTTTAAAACACTTAAAAAATCCTTTAAAACACAACAACCATCCCAAAGATGAAGTTTATTGGCTGGACTACTCCGGGCTGCGGGGCTAAGTGTCCTAAGGAGGGTGGTTCCTCGAGCCTGGTGGCACAACGCCACGAATGGATTCTAAGGGGTGTTAAATCTTAAAATAGATTAATCTTTAATTATTTAATATTTTAAAATCTCTAATTCAATTACATTAATTTGGTTTATCGACTGGACTACTCCGGGCTGCGGGGCTAAGTGTCTTAAGGAGGCTGGTTCCTCGAGCCTGGTGGCACAACACCACGAATCAATTAATGGCAAACTTAAATTAATCAAACTTTAAAAATCAGTAACTAACTTTTTTTTTTATATATATCAATTCACTCATTTAATTCCAACCAATTTAAATAACTTAATCAACCGCGATTGCTACTGGGTAACCCAGGCCTACGAGGCTATTAGCTTAGCCCCAAGGAAGGTGAAATAAACTTCACGGCCTCGGTGTGAAACAAATGTAGCATTCAATTAACTTTTAAATTATGTTTAATTAAAATTCTTAATTCATTAATACTTAAATTTTAATCTAAATCCCCTTTTAAACCTTAACAAACCCAGACTTTTAGACAACTTCAATTAATAACCTACTTTAGGATCTATCCCAGCCACACGACCTTTCTCACACACTTTAGATGATGTGCTAGGACAACCAACTCTAGATCTAGGTTAGGCCGGTGTTTACTTTACTGCTGTGTGCCAGATTTTTCGTAGTTTTCACTGCATGTTGTGGATGAAATTGCTTTGCTGTATCTGCTTACTTTTTATGTACTCTGTGGATGGATTAATGTGTTTGGCGACTAGGTTACCCTTAGGTTAGGTACGATCTGGATGTTGACACAGTTTTCTGCAGGTGGCCACGCTCATGCAGGGCAATATAAAAAAGGGGGCAAATAAAAATGCATAAATATTATAAACTCTTTGCACAGGTGCTTCAGCTGCTAAAGCCCCCAAATCATAAAAAGAGCATGGCCAGTGTGTTTACTTTCTTTTCTGCTCATATACAATTGCTTGGGAATAACTGCTTTTTATATATTAATTGTTTAGGATAACACTGCAGGTGAGTCTAGATTTTTATTTTGATATTAATGTAATTTGTGTAAGTGTCAAGTATTGTGAAAGTTGATTTTGAGTTGGGATACATAGACCCAAAGCTTGGATTCCAAAGAGGAAAGGATACCCCTTTGGGGAACACTCATTTTTCATTTGGAAATCCAAATTTGGATCATACCTCTTCCTTACCCAAAGAGGAAAGAGTGGCCTTCCCCCTTAGAGGGAAGTGCCCTCTCGTCCATTTGGGTAATCCACTATGAAGATTCCAAGAAGATTGAAGAAAAGGAGTCCAAAGAAGAATGAGATTGAAGATTTGAAGATTTAAAGATTGAGAGTATCCCACTCAAAATAACTTGCGTCTTTACTAGGTTTAGAATCCGGGTTGTTGTCAGTGGTGCCCGGCCACTTTACTTTCTATAATATTCTGGTTTGTAATAAGCAAGGCAATTCTGCCTATGGACATTTATTAATTAATTTATATTTGATGTGATGATTTGATTGCCTCTAGGATTACTTGTTTTTACTAGTTTTTTTTGGCGATTGCATGCCGCTTTTTGTTTTCGCCTGGATACGTGAGACTCGTGAGGGTGTGAAAGTTTTCTACTCATAACCTTAAAAGTCTAAAATTTTGGTGAGTCTAAATAACATAGAAAGATAACGAATCTAGGGAATTAGCCGGGGATCGACCCCGGGGTCGCATGCATATTTCTGCATCACTCTTTCCTTGTTTTAGACCCTTCCCCTCCTGGGGGTAGAGTCCGGATAGTCTGACCTATGAGGACGAGGTGCCGGACCTGGGGAAGTCCAGTCTTCTAAAAAAATTATTTTCTAAGCCTATTTTTAAAATTTCAAGCATATTTAATTTGAGGTTGTTAACTAGCATGCATTGCATTAGATACAAACTAAAAGAGTCAAAAATTTTAATTGCATTAGTTTAGCATTTAATCACCCAACATAAGTTAAAGGGGCCAACTAGGAAAATTTCTAGATATCGGCCCCAACTCTCCAAAACTTTAAGTACAACATCCCTACCATTCTTTCATAAAAGACCAGACTTATTTCTTTTAAATCGATTACGTGGTTAGTTGGCTCCCCAATCCAGGCCGGGGTAAGTCCAGATCTTACACTGCATTAGTTAGGATCGGACAACTGTGGTCCAGTGTCCAAAATAGATTTAGGATCCGGGGCAGATCTTTGATTATAAGACCCCAAATTTCGGGAACATAGTCCCAAATTTCTAATAAAATGCTCAACTCTAATTAAAGTTTCATTTCAATCCAAAACATAAAGCCCAACACTTAAACTAAGTTGGGACACTTCCGGATGGTTCCGGAATCTCAAAGTGTCCCCTACCTCTTCCCCTTTAACTCTATTAATAACTGCTCAATTTTGATCCATTCTCTTTTGAGTTTCCAAAATTCATCTCTTTTTGATATCACTCCTAGAAAATCTGACAAAATTTTGTCACTATTTTAATCGAGAGTTTTTGTAGGGGATTTTGTCTCCCTACGATGTAATTAACTACGAGGGCTTGTGCTCGTAGGAGATTTAGAACCACACACACTTGATTTTAAAATTGATTTTTCAAAGTTCAATTAGATTTCTTTGGAAAAACTTAAAATACTAGTGATCGTTATTATAACAATCAAAGAATTATCATCGAATAGTATTTTCTCCCTACGGGAAGATACACTTTTCTTTGATAAGGCTTTGGATGTGAAATCAACGATCACACTTCTTGAATATTATGGTTGGATATTCAGTAGAATCGCATTTTGACCATTCGGGGCCATATGAAGTTCTCTTTAGCATCCGATCACGATATTCAAGATGAATTTCATAATTTTAAATCTGAATAGTGTTATAAAATTTTATTTTCACCTCTCAAGGTGAAATACTTTTTCTAACGAGACAATTTGATTTTAGAATTCAATTTTAAGTCCTAAAGAAAACTAATATTTTTAAAATATGTTTTCAAAATTCCACCAACAAAGATATTTTGATTATACTGTATGATATCTTATAAAAGTTGAAAAGTTTATATGAAAGATTTTATTACATTAGTATGAATTGAACTAATTACTATACATGTATCGTACTATATGAAAAGAAGATGGATCTCTTCAAATTTTGGGTTTTTTGAAACCTACTACTTAAGGATTTCTAATTCTCTTATGAGAAATCTTTCACTATGGAGTTGATCTGAGAGAGAACTTATAAAAGAAAGAGAGAGAGCTTGGAGAGAGTGAGATCCTTGTGAGGGAGAGTTGTGAGGGATTCACTAAGGTTGCTCCAAGCAAAGTCTCCATTATCTTCTTCAAGCAGCTTTTCTAGTTCCTTGGTGGCTTTTGTTGCAGATTTGGTTTCATGAATTATAGTTTTGATGATAACAAACAATACGACTGCCTTTTCTCTACTAACTTTTCAGGACTCAAAGATCGGATGGAATTCGGAATCAGCTCAAGACTGGGTAGATTAGAGTTGAGTCAATCTGTAATTTTATTTTTTCCTTTCTTGAGTCAATTGTAAATATTTGAAGTGACTGATTTTAATTAACCCTACAAAAACACACTTGAAAGATTTAGAATTTATGTTTTTACTCACATCGTCCCAGACGATATTTATATCGTCTAGGACAATCTAATTCAAAACAGAAATTCTAATCAAGATTTCTTAGTTAAGGCAGTCGTAATTAACTTATCGGCCTGGATGACAACTGTATCGGCCAGGACGATATGCTAAATATAGAAAGAAATAGCCACCATGATAAATTTAGGTATTCTATATTTTTGGAAATCGGCCAGGACGATCGTGAGATCGGCCTGGACGATATGACACAATTATGCCTAAATTGATCCAAAAATTAAGGAAGCAATTAAGGATGATTGGTACGGTCACATCGTCCTAGACGATCTTAGGATCGGACAGGACGATATATTCAAAAAACCTTAGTTGTTCCTGGCTGATCAGGATATGACTGCTCGAATTCAGGGCGATACTCTGGACGATTTTCCTCTGATTTGAACTAATCGTCTGGGACGATCGTGAGATCGTCTTGGACGATCAAGCCAATTTTCAATCATCCAGATCATCTTCAGGGCGATGTTCTGGCCGATCGTCTGTGTTTTGAACTGATCGTACAGGACAATATTATTATCGTCTTGGACGATGAAGTCAGCAACTTATAATTATTGAACTCCTTTGAAGCTCTTCTATTTAAGAGCTCTTGTTCAATATTTTTGTAGATCTTTGGCTGTTGTCTTGACCTGAGAAAACCTAAAGGAGAGAGAGAGAGAGAGAAAGAGAGAGAGGGAGAGAGGATCTTGTAAGGGGGAGCTTATGAGGGAGTTCACAAGGGTTGCTCCAAGCATTATTCCACTTCTTCTTCCCTAGAGTCTCTTGTCCTTGGAAGGGTTGGGAGAGGTAAGCTTTAGCGATCGATCAAGGTTCTCTGCCTGCTTCAGGAGGAAGAAAAAGGAGTTGGGTTCTTTGCCTTATCGGGGGTGGAAAAAAGGAGGTGTTTTGTAAGGGATTCTCCGCCTAGCTGTGGGAGGTTAAAGGAGAGTCATGTTGGTAGTGCAATACTTGGAGGGCGCCTCCGGGGAGTGGACATAGGTCAAGTTGACCAAATCACTATAAACCCTTGTGTTCTTTTTACTGCTTCCGCACTTGTTTTTTCATGGTGACTTTGGTTTGTGATATTTGTTCTTTGTTATTAAGTTTTTTTTTAAAAAAAATACAAATTCACCCCCCCTCTTGGTTAGCCTCAGGACTAGTTCATAGGGCCTAATATCCCTAACGAACTTTCAAGTGGTATCAGAGCAGGATTCATAAAAACTGAGTTTGAAAACTTTTTGAATTTTGATCCATGGCTAACTTTGGGAATCGTAATACAACTGAAGGATATTCTATTACACGACCTCCTTTATTTGACAACCTTCCTTTTGATTTTTGGAAAACTCGCATGTATACTTTTTTTGCAATCAACTAACTATCGCATGTGAATGCTTATTAAAGAAGGATATTCTCCACCTTCTCATAAAATTAATGGAATTAAAACTGAAGTTACTTTTACTGAATGGACTTCCGATGAAAGAGATTTAGCTCAATTGAATGCGAAGTGTTTGAACTGTTTTTTCTGTGCTTTAAAGTCTGAGGATTACATGTGTTTCTACTTACTCTACTGGAAAAGAGATTTGGGATAGGTTTTGCATTACTTATGAAGGAACTAATGAAGTGAAATAATCTCGTTTGAATATTCTCTTGTTTGACTATGAACATTTTATTATGAAACCTTCTAAAACAATTTCTGATATGTATACACGGTTTACTCAAATTGTAACTTCTTTACATTCCTTAGGAAGAGAACTTTCAAACTATGATAAAGTGAATAAAATCTTAAGATGTTTTCCTTCCTCTTTTGATGCTAAAATTATTATTATAACTGAATCTAAGGATTTAAACACCTATTCGATTGATAACTTACTTGGCTCACTCATTGCTTACGAGCAAGGGGTGAATCAAAGAAATCTTGATGCAGGTGAGAAATAGAAAGAGAAAACTATGGAATTGAAGGCCAACAACATAAATTCTGATTCTTCCGGGTCTGAGAGCAATGACATTGCCCTAATCACAAGGGAATTCAAAAGCTTTCTAAGAAAGAAGCACAAGTATCATCAAAATTGGAGAAAAGGTGAGGATAACAAAAATTCTAAAGGATCATCTGATGTGGTTTGTTATGAATGCAGGAAGCCAGGACATGTGAAAGCAGATTGCCCTACACTCAAGAAGCACACAAGAAAAGAAAAGAGTGAGGAGAAATCCAAGTTTAGAAAAGACAAAAAGAGACTCTAAAAGGTGTTATGGGCGGATTCTGCATCGAATTCATCGGAGACAGAACCAGAATATGAGACAACAAACTTGTGCTTAATGGAAAATGATAATCTTGATCAAGAAGATGTATGTGAACTTTCCTAAGACCAACTTCTTGAAGTTTCTGAAAAAATTCATGCATCATATAGGAAACTTAAGAAAACACATGCTAACTTGAAATTAGAATTTTTGAATTTACAAAAGGAGCATGAAGTTATTCTCAAAGAGCATTCTATGATTGATTCAAATCACATGACTCTATTTGATGAATTTGATGAGTTAAACAAAAAGCACTGTGAATTAATTGAAGAGCATGAGTCACTAAAAGTCACACACACCTCACTTGAATCTGATTTTAAGAATTCTAAAGAGATGGAGAAAATTTTAAGGATTGATAATGATGCCTTAAAAGTACTAACTTGAGGATTCAAAATGAATTGGATACATTTAAGAAAACTAGGACGACACCAACAATTGATCAAAAGCCAAAGCTAAGGAAGAGGCATTATAACTCAAGCCATTTAAGAAATCCTTTTCCAGGTGTTAAATGCTTTTCATGTGGCATGCTAGGACACATCTCACACACTTGCATTATTCACCATAGTACACATTGGGTGTGGATACCAAAGGTGTATGATTTATAGCATACCACATATGCATTACATTCTATTTTTCATAAGAAGAGACCTAAACCTGTTTGGGTTCATATATCTGACATTTGATAATTTTATAGGTGGCTCTCACAAAAGGCCTCATGAGAGTATGTGGTACCTGGATAGCGGATGCTCTCGACATATGAATGGTGATGCCAATCAATTTGTTTTACTGGAGTCTAGAACTGGAGGCAAGGTTACTCTTGGAGACAACACCACCAGGAAGTTGGTAGACTCAGGTATAATTGGTAATTCCAAAAACCTTATGATTGAAAATATTTTGCTTATAGATTGATTAAAGCACAACCTGCTCAGCATCAGTCAACTTTATAACAAAGGCTTCATCGTGCAATTCTTTACAAATTTATACGTTATAAGTTTAAGTAATAATACTATTTTGCAGGGAAAGAGATCAACAACGTCTATATGCTTGATTTAAATAACATTGAATGCGCTGCTTCATTTTGCTTAAAAATAGTTGTTGATGATTCATGGTTGTGGCACCGGAGATTATGTCATGCAAGTATGAAAACCCTTAGGAAAGTGACCCAAAAAGACCTTGTTAGAGGTGTCCCCAAACTCAAGTTTTCAAAAGACCACCTTTGTGATGCCTGCCAACTAGGAAAGCAAGTCCACTCCACCTTTCATCCCATTAAGGACATTACCACCTTTAGACCTTTAGAAGTCCTTCACATGGATTTATTTGGACCCATTAGCACTGCCAGCTTGGGAGGGAAAGTCTATAGTTTGGTGATTATTGATGACTACTCGAGGTTCACTTGGACTATATTTCTTTCACATAAACATGAGTCTTTTGAAGAGTTTAAAACATTTTCTACTTTAATTCAGAAAAAACTAGGCTATGAGATCTTGACCATTCATAGTGACCATGGGGGAGAGTTTGAGAATGAAATATTTGGAGATTTTTGTGAGGACAAGGGGATTAGCCACAACGTCTTAGCTCCTAGGACCCCTCAGCAGAACGGGGTAGCTGAAAGGAAGAACCGGACCTTGGTGGAAGCCGCTAGAGCCATGCTTGCTGAGTATTCACTTCCTAAATACTTTTGGGCTGAAGCGGTGAACATAGCTTGTTATGTATTGAATAGGGTGAATATTAGAGCCAAATTAGATAAGACATCCTATGAGATCCTTAAGGGTAGGACACCCAATCTTTTCCACCTTCATGTCTTTGTTTGTAAGGTTTTCATTCACAATAATGGGAAGTCTCACTTGGGAAAATTTGATCCTAAATCTGATGAAGGAGTGTTCTTGGGATATTCTAGTGTTGGGAAGTCTTTTAGGGTGTTTAACAAGAGAACTTTGATGGTGGAATAAACTACCCATGTCGTATTTGATGAGTCTGATCCTAAAAAGCCTGAAGTTGAGGATGATGATGATATTGGAGAGATTACCACTGGATTAGAAAATTCGGAGAAGAGGGTAGGTCACCAAAGCGTTGAAGGAGTACGAGATGTCACTCAAGGAGTAAAAAATATAGAATTGGATGAAAGGGTTGGACCTTCTCACACGTTGCCTAGAGATTGGAGATACTCTACAAGTCACCCCAAGGATTTGATCTTAGGAGACCCTTCTTAAGGAGTTAGGACTAGACATGGACTTAGGAAGGAAGTGAACCACTATGCCTTTATCTCAATGACTGAACCCACCAACATAAACCAAGCCCTTATTGATGAGTTTTGGATTTTAGCCATGCAACAGGAGTTGAATCAATTTGTTAAGAATGATGTTTGGGAGCTTGTAGAAAGACCTAAGGGACAAAGTGTAGTTGAAACAAAGTGGGTCTTTAAGAATAAGGTGAATGATTCTGGAGTGGTGGTTAGGAATAAAGCAAGATTAGTGGCTAAGGGGTATTACCAAATAGAAGGGATAGACTTTGAGGAGACTTTTGCCCCTGTAGCTAGATTGGAAGCCATTAGAGTGCTATTAGCCTTTGCCTATTATAAAGGATTTAAGCTTTTTCAAATGGATGTTAAAAGTGCTTTTTTAAATGGGAAAATAAAAGAGGATGTGTTTATAGAACAACCCCCAGGTTTTGAGAATTCCCAATGTCCAAATCATGTTTTTAAATTAAAAAAGGCTTTGTATGGGTTAAAGCAGGCACCAAGAGCTTGGTATGAGAGGCTTAGCACATTTTTACTAGAAAGGGAGTTTGTTAGGGGGAGCGTAGACACCACCCTTTTTCTTAGGAAAGTTGGAGATGATTTGCTCATTGTTCAGATTTATGTAGATGATATACTTTTTGGATCTTCTAATAAAAAACTTTGTGATGAGTTCTCTAAAACAATGAGTAGAGAGTTTGAAATGAGTTTAATGGGAGAGTTATCCTACTTTTTGGGGTTTAAGATGAAACAATTAGATGATGTAACCTTTCTAAATCAAACAAAATATATTAAGGACATTTTGAAGAAGTATGAGATGGATAAAGCTAAGCCAATTAATACTCCCATGACTTCTAGTGTTCCGTTGGATAAAGACCCAAGTGGTATGTCTGTTGATCAGAAGAAGTACAGAGGCATGATTGGATCCTTACTTTACCTGACTGCTAGCCGACCTGATATTATATTTAGTGTTTGTCTTTGTGCTAGGTTTCAAGCTGAACCCAAGGAGTCCCACCTAACTGCAGTTAAGAGAATTTTTAGATACCTTTTGGGGACCTAAAACTTAGGGATTTGGTATCAAATGAACAATACTTATTTTGAGATTATTAGAATTTTTGACTCTGATTTTGTAGGATGCAAGGTGGATAAAAAAAGCACTTTAGGAACTTGTTAATTCATAGGACAATCTTTGGTCTCATGGTCTAGTAGAAAGCAAAACTCTGTTGCACTTTCCACTGCTGAAGCTGAGTACATTGCTCTTGGAAGTTGTGTGGCCCAAGTCCTTTGGTTAAAACAATAGGTATTGGATTTAGGATTACCTGTAGGCACCATCTCAATCTTTTGTGACAACACTAGTGCCATATGCATCTCTAAGAATCCTATCCAACATTCAAGGACTAAACACATTGACATTAGGCATCACTTTATTAGAGATCATGTGACTAAGGGAGACATTGAGTTACACCATGTGACAACTGAAAATCAACTGGCTGACATCTTTACTAAACCACTGGCCTTCGACACTTTCAGCTCTTTAAGGACCAGATTGGGTGTGATTGACATAAATGCATGAACATTATCTTTTACTTACTTTCTTTTGCTTTTATTCTTTTTCATTTCTTTTATTTACTTTTCCTTTTTTTCTTTTAGTTTTTGTTTGGATAATTTACTTTCATTAAATTTTTTTTTTTTTCAAAATCATCGCTGAAATGATATCGTATGCCTTGTCCTTTCTTTTGAAAATTTATAGTCAATGTTTTACATCTCTTAATCTATTAGATGGTAAAAATATATCGTTGATTGTGTCCTTTTCTCTAACCTATTTTAGTGGTACAATTTTCTTTTCTAATAAAAAATCTATTTCAAATTAACGAATGGAGTATGAAATTAAGATCCTTTCTAACCTTGCTACAACAAATCAATCTTGTATTTATAATGACCAAAATCTTTTTGTCACATCAAGATTCCTCGTTACCCTTGTCATTGGTTATTGATTCTGTTTTGTCGATTATTCTTCCCTATGTTAGAGAGAGAGCTCAGATTCTCTAATATCTAGAAGATATACTCACAACTAAGGTTATTCTTAAAAGCTTTTGAAAGAGAATGGAGCTTGCAAAAAAAAAAAAAAGTCCAATGATGCCAACAAAAGATGCGCAATGACAGAAAAAAAAATACACAAACTGTATCAAAAATTAAAAGATGCGCAAAGCGCCATTCAATTGACAAGAGGCATAAAATGAGCCCACCAAAAGCAAGCTCTCTTCTCCTTTCAAATCTTTTAAAACTTAGAAGATTTCATGTATCAAAGGCTTGATTTCAATTGTTTTGCGATTGTGACAAATTTACTTTGATACATTATTCTATAAGATATTTTTTCTGAAACCAAGTGATGATTGGATCCTTTTTTTTCTCATACCCAATTAAATTTTTGAGGTAGGTCATTGATTTCTAAAGACGATTCTACCCTAAAAGAAAGTCCGAACTAAGGGTAATCATGATAGGATATTATACTATTTTGTGGATTTTTTTTATGTTGATTCATTAGCTCATAAATTTTTAAAATCAATCACATGGAATACTTCATCTTGTTCATTCCTTGGTTAAAAAAAAATTTACTTTATTTCTTGCTTTCCTCCTTCTTTTTGAGATGTCAAAAGGTGGAGTAGTAGGGTTGCATATTAGTAGGGTTGTATGTTTATTCTAAATTTTTATTTTATACTGCTGTTTTAGAAATAATCATCGGAGTATTTGCCATCATCAAAAAGGGAAAGATTGTTGCAGATTTGGTTTCATGAATTATGGTTTTGATGATAGCAAATAATATGACTGCCTTTTCTCTACTGACTTTTTAGGACTCAAAGATCAGATGGAAATTGGAATCAGCTCAAGATTGGGTTGATTAGGGTTGAGTCAGTCTGTAATTTTCTTTTTTCCTTTCTTGATTCAGTTGTAAATGTTTGAAGTGACTGATGTTAAGTAACCCTACATATATATACTTGAGAGATTTAGAATTTATGTTTTTACTCACATTGTCCCGGACGATATTTATTTCGTCAAGGATGATCTAATTAAAAAATGAAGTTCTAATTAGGATTTCTTAGTTAAGGCAGCCGTAATTAACTTATCGGCCTGGACGATACTTATATCGGTCAGGATGATATGCTCAATACAGAAAGAAATAGCTGCCATGATCAATTTAGGTATTCTGTATTTTTGGAAATCGGCCGGGACGATCGTGAGATCGGCCTAGACGATATGGCACAATTATGCCTAAATTGATCTGGAAATTAAGGAAGCAATTAAGGATGATTGATATGATTACGTCATCCTTGACGATCTCAGGATCTGCTAGGATGATATATTCAAAAACCCATAGTTGCTCCTGGCCGATCAGGATCGGACAGCTCGAATTCAGGGTGATGCTCTGAACAATTTTCCTCTGATTTGAACTAATTATCCAGGACGATCGTGAGATCATCCTGGACGATCAAGCCAATTTTCAATCATCAAGATCATCTTCAGGGCGATGTTCCAGCCGATCGTCTGTGTTTTAAACTGATCGTACAAAACAATAAAGTCGTTAACTTGCAATTATTGAGCTCCTTTGAAGCTCTTCTATTTAAGAGCTCTTGTTCAACATTTTGATAGATCTTTGGTTGCTATCATGACCTGAGAAAACCTAAAGGAGAGAGAGAGGGAGAGAGAGAGAGGATCTTGTGAGGGGGAGCTTGTGAGGGAGTTCACAAGGGTTGCTCCAAGCATTATTCCACTTCTTCTTCCCTAGAGTCTCTTGTCCTTGGAAGGGTTGGGAGAGGTAAGCTTCAGCGATCGATCAAGGTTCTCTGTCTGCTTCAAAAGGAAGCAAAAGGAGTTGGGTTCTCTGCCTTGCCGGGGGTGGCAAAAAGGAGGTGTTTTGTAACGGCTTCTCAGCCTAGCTGCTGGGGCTAAAGGAGAGTCACATTGGTAGTGCAATACTCGGAGGGCGCCTCCGGGGAGTGGACGTAGGTCAAGTTGACCGAACAACTATAAACCCTTGTGTTCTTTTTAATACTTCCACACTTTTATTTTCCAAACTTATTTTTTGTGGTGACTTTGGTTTGTGATATTTGTTTTTTGTTTTTAAGATTTTTTTTTAAAAAATACCAATTCACCCCCCCTCTTGGTTAGCCTCGGGACTAGTTCATAGGGCCTAACATCCCTAACAAACTTTCTTCTTTGGGGGAGATCTTCATCAACATTAGCTCTAGGTTCTCTACCTTCATTAGGAAGGTGAAAATGATTCCAAGATTCTTTGCCTACTCCAGGAGGGAGTAAAAGGATTTCTAGGTTATCTTTATACTCTATAAGGGAGTAAAAAGATTCAAGGTACTCTACCTCATCGAGTCAGTGAAAATATTTTAAAAGGGCTTCTCTGCCTTACTGTGGGGGCAATATGTGAGATACTGCTTTTAGTGCAATATCTAGATAGGACGTTTCCAAGGAGTGAACGTAGGTAAAGTTGACCGAACCAATATAAATGTGGTGTGTTCTTTCTATTTACTTTTTCACATTTAATTTTTGCATTATTCTATAATTTGTTCTTTGGTAGAAATTTTTTATTTTTGTTTTTATAAAATTTGTGTTGCTTTCACATATATTATTTGTTTTAAAATATTCAAAAAGATTTTAAAAAGATGTCCATTTTCCATTGAGAAATTTTTTAAATTACCAATTCATCCCCTTCTTAGTTAGCCTCAGGCTAGTTTATAAAGGTTTAATAACCCTCATGAACTTTCTATTGGTGTCATAGAGGGATTCATAAATTAAGTTTATTTTTTTTTTTAAAAGATCTACGGCTAACTTAAGTAATCGTAATACTTCAGAAGGATATTTAATCACTAGACCACCTCTATTTGATAATATTCTATTTGATTTTTGGAGAACTCACATGTCCACCTTTTTATAATTAATTGATTATAGCATGTGGATGCTAATATAGGATGTTTACTCTGCACCTTCATGTTTTGTAAATGGTGCTAAAACTAAAATACCTTTTTCAAAATAAACTACTGATGATATAGATTTAGCCCAACTAAATGCCAAATGTATGAACTATTTTTTATTTGCTTTAAAATCTTAGGATTATATTTGTGTTTCTACTTATTTAACTGATAAAGAGATTTGGGACAAACTCTGCATTACATGAGAAGGAACAAAGGAAGTAAAATAATCGAGGCTTAACATTATACTTCACGATTATGTCCTATTTTGCATTAAACCTAGTAAATCTATTTCTAAAATGTATTATAGGTTGACTCATATTGTTACTTTCTTACATTTCTTAGGAAGAGAGCTTATAAATTATGAAATAGTTAACAAAATTATTTATTGTTACATTCTTCCTATAATGAAAAAATAACGATCATTATTGAATTTAAAGATCTGAATGTTATTCCATTGACAACTTACTTGGGTCACTCATTGCCTACGAGCAAGGAGTGAGTCAAAGGTAGCTTGATATTGGTGAAAGGTGAAAAGATAAAATTATGGCCTTAAACGCTAATGATTCTAATAATGACTCTTCTGAACAAGATAATGATGACATTGTCCTGATGACTAGACAATTCAAGGGCTTTTTAAAGAAAAAGCAAAATGTCATTAGTGATGGAATAAAGATAAGAATGGTAAAAGCTCTAAAATCTCTTCAGATGTTTTATATTTTTTATGCAGGAAGTCAGGGCACTTGAAGTCTAATTGGCCAACTCTTAAAGCTCACCTAAGCAAGGTCAAGGGCGAAGAAATATCCAAATTTAAGAAGGATAAGTAAAGGACTCAAAAAGGTTTATGGTTAAACTCAACATCAAAATCTTCTAAAACTGTACCAACCTATGCTTAATTGCAAATGATCATCTTGATCATTCTAATCAAGAGGCTTAAAAAATCAAATGCCAGTAAATCTAACTTTTCAATTCTACAAAAAGAGTATGAATTCTTAAGAAAATATTATTTCACACTGGATAATAATCATATGACTTTGGTAGATGAATTTGATATCTTAAAAAAAGAAGCATTCTGAATTAACTGATGAGCATGATTCCTTGAAAATAACACATGTTGAATTTGAAAATGCATATAAGAGATTAGAAACTCTTGCATATAAATTAAATAATAGAGAAAATGCATTAAAAGTAGAAAATTTAATTGTTAAAAGTGCATATAAGTTTTTACATGCTGAATTGATTGCTTTTAAGGAAAATAAAAAACTACCTCATCACACATCATTAAAACCTAGGAAGAAGCACCACAACCTAAATAGATTAGTAAATCTTTTTCTTGGTGTTAGATGTTTTTCTTGTGGCATGCTAGGATATATCTCCCACACTTATACTGTTCACCATAAAACACATTTGGTGTGGAGACCAAAAATTTAAAATACAAAGCATAACAAGCATGCATTTCATTCTTCTTTCCATAAGATGGCACTCAAATATGTTTAGATTTCCAAATCTAACATATGATGATTTTGTAGGGATGCTCTCAAAGAAGGCCTCATGAGGGAATGTGGTACCTGGATATTAGATATTCAACACATATGACTGGAGATGCAGATCAATTCATTTCACTGGAGGCCAGGGCAAGAGGCAAGGTGACACTTTGAGATAATATCACTAGGAGAGTGGTGGGATCAGGTATAATTCAAAAATTCAAAATTTTCTTCATTGAAAATATTTTATTGGTAGATGGATTGAAATGTAACCTACTTAGCATAAGTTAGCTTTGTGCTAAAGGATTTAGCATAAAATTTTTGTCTTTCAGTTGCATGATTAGCTTAAATGGAAATACTATGCTGCAAGAGAAAAGAATTAAGAATATTTATATGCTTAATTTAAATTTGTTGAACTTGCTAATTCTTGTTGCCTAAAAATTATTGATGATTAATCCTGATTATCACATAAGAGATTATATCATGCATGCATGAAAACCATAGAAAAGTCACCTAAAAAGACTAGTGAAAGGAATTCCATAATTAGAGTTTACTAAGGACCACCTGTGTGATGCCTGTCAACTTGGGAAATAAGTCAAATTCTCTTTCCACTGAATCAAAGACATTAACACTAGTAAACCCTTAGAAGTCCTACACATGGACCTTTTTGGATCTGTCAGCACTATAAGCCTAAGAGGGAAAGTCTTTGGGCATGTGATTGTTGATGATTTTTCGAGCTAGAACCAAAATGGGGTTATTAAATGAAAGTACAAGATCCTAGTAGAAGTTGTTAGAGCTAGGTAAACTGAGCACTCACTTCATAAATACATTAGGCAAAAGTGGTGGACATAGCATGTTATGTTTTGATTAGGATAAGTTTTAGATCCAAGCTGAACAAGACACCCTTTAAAATTCTTAAAGGTAGGACACCCAACCTCTCTCACCTTCATGACTTTGGATGTAAAGTGTTTATTCTGAATAATGGAAAAATCTCTACTAAGAAAATTTGACCCCAAATTTGATGGAGTGTTCCTAGGTTAATCAAATTGTTGGGAAATCTTATAGAGTTTTTAATAAAAGAACATTAATAATAGAGGAGACCACGTATATTGTATTTGATGAATATGATAATTATAAAAGGTCTAGGGTTTAAGAAGAAGAGGTTGCAGAAATTACCTAAGTATTAAAATCTATAAATCTGGAGGAAAGGATAGAACCTGAGATCACTTTTCCCAGAGAATAGTGATATTCTTCAAGTCATCCTAAAGAACTCATCTTAGGAGACCCTTCTGAAGGTGTTAGAATTAGGAATGGACTTAGAAACTAAGTAAACCACTCTACCTTCATTCCAATGATTGAAACCACCAACATAAATATAGCCCTATCTACTGAATTTTGAATCCTAGCCATGTAAGAAGAGTTAAATCAATTTGTGAGGAATGATATTTGGGAACTTGTTGAAAGACCGAACGATAAGAGTGTAGTTAGAAACAAAGCAAGATTAGTGGCTAAGGGGTACAATAAAATAGAAAGAATTTATTTTTAAGAGACCTTTGCCCCTATAGCTAGATTAGAAGCCTTTAAAGTGCTACTAGCCTTTGCTTATTTTAAGGCAGTGGGTTCTAAAAATTCCATTGTGCGCCCATGCCACTCCATGCCATTCTATTTTTTTTTTTAATTTATTGTTGAATGATGATGGAGAGTTTTAATAGATTTAGGTTCCAGGTGAATTTTTAGAAGGCACATTAGGTTTTAGATAAGACACTAATTAGAGATTTTGCCCTCATTTTGTGAGAACTTTTTGATTTGAGTTTTGATTTCCTATAGGTGCAAGCCCCTATAATTAATTACCCCTCCTAATAACAATTTAGAACTTTTAATTAAAGCTAGTTATTAAAGTGGTCACATAGGTTAGAAACCCATCATATAATAATAATAGTTTTAGGGATTGAATTTTTGATTTGAATTTTGAAGTTTAAGAATTTAAGGTTTATCAGCATAAAATTAAAAGTGGTGGTGGTGGTGGGGGGGGGGGGGGGGGGGGGGGGGGGGGGGGGGGATGAAGATGAGCTTGATTAAGATCCCATGGTTACATCATCCCAGGCTATCATGTCCCCTTATCTACTTAGTTAGAGGAGGTAGTCGACCAAACTTGATAGACGATACCTTATTGGCAGCCATTTATTGCTTCATCAAAGAATATCCTGTAGACGGGTTGGTGTTTGTCTAAGGAAATATGTCTGAATCAAACTTAGTTGATAGAGGGCTTGATTCCTATCAAATATACCCTATAATTCATTACTCAAGGATTTGAAGCCGTTAGGGAACATACAAGCTTTAGCCATGATTATAATATAATGGTGTCATTTTGCAATAAAACCACTCAATCAGAGGGCATGTGCCACATCCCTGGTAGAAAGAAACTATTTAAGGATGAATCTTAGTGATAAATCCAACACATATTCATTATTACTGAGCTGGAATTAATTTCAAATTTATCACCCCGATAAACGATTGCAGAATGCATTCTAGTTTTAAGTTTTTAAGATGATATATTTCATTTCAAGAATTTTGGCTTATATTTGATTTGAGATTTGACCCCTGTGGTTGATATTTCCTATTAATATGGCTATTATCGGGGTGACGTTAAGGTTACTTGTATTTTTGTAGGATTTTGGGAGGTATTTTATGATTCAAGTCAGGTCAACTCCTATCCTTTCAAGGAGGAGGGTGAGACTTGAGTATTTGGCTAGTGCAATAATCTCAAATCATTAGATATAGGAATAATATATGATGATCGAAGCACATGGAGGCTGTGTTTTGCTTAAAAAATAGATTTGTTATTTTAGTGAGCATTTAGGCCTGCGCAACATTCTCGACAATTTATGTTTGTAACTTTAACATATTTGTTAGAGAACATTTGACCCTGTGCAACATTTTTGAACTTTTATGTTTGTAACTTTAACACGGTAATAAGAGAACTTGTAGGGTATGTTGCGCTTCAGTTTAAGGGATCATATTTAATACATAAGGGACATTTAAAAAAAAAATAAATGTGATCCATTTATGCAAGTGATTTTATTTAGAAAAATGCCTGATATTTTATTTAAGGGCCTATGAACGCCTTCTATCTGCTTGTACAAATGTTGCGAATCCGGTGGCGCATGAGTATTTTCAATTAATTCATAATTTTTCTTGGAGCTAAATATTTTAGTAGGTCACAGTTAAGTCCCGACCTTAGTACATTTACACACAATCAAATGAATCATAACCTTATTATATATATTGGTATCCTGAATTAATAAGTAATCATCAAGCCTCTAATCACCGTGGCATAGCTTTTAACTTTCTAGATCAACACAATCAAATGAGCGGTCTAGTGTATTTGAGTCAAAGGAGACATCTCATAACATTGACAACTAATGGAATATGGATTTAAAAGTGTTATATAACTCTCCAATAATTGAAGGGAAGAAATTATTCCATCTTTCCTTTCATAGAAATTAACTCATTTTTCCCTATGCCATATTCATAACAACTCCTAGAATAAGTGTTATGAACTACTTCTTTCATAGTCACAACAATCAGGGGAAATAATCAATAAGAAAATGCATAATCGAGTGTAAAGTTAAGAAACTTCATATCTAGGGTAGATTTGTAAGAATCTTATTTGACAATCTTTGATGGATATGTAAGAAACTTAAAACTATCCATGTTTCCCTTGAATGCTAATTCAAGCTCTGAAATTATAGAAGTTCTTAGTGTATTTATATGTTGTACATGTTTCATATTTTTAAGAAGCCTTATAATGTTTTTAAGAAGCCTTGTTATAACTGCTTCTTTAGTTATCTCATCACCAAATTCTTCTTAAGAAGTAGTGTCTACCAACACTTATTCATAAAAATTTCTTTTAATGGTGAGGTGGTTTTCAATTTGCATGAGGCTTGAGTTATTTGAGAATTATAATATATTTGAATTGATTTTGAATGTGTGAGGCCAAGTAAGTTTAAAATGCTCATTGACTTAAAGTCCCTCCTAAGCTTTAGAATTAATTTCTAATTTTATTATTATTATTATTATTATTTTTATTATTATTATTATTATTATTATTATTATTATTATTATTATTATAATAATTATTATTATTATTATCATCATCATTATTATTATTATTATTATTATTATTATTATTATTAGTATTATTATTATTATTATTATTATTATTATTATTTGTTTAACAAAGTGAGGGTCATTTTTGTTAGTTTCAATTTTGGCAGCCTCCTGGTGTCCCCTCCCCATGATGGGAGGTTGGGGAGGGCACTTGTCCTTTTTCCTCGACTCAGCTGGATCAAATCGACGATGAGAAGATTGTGAGAGCGAATCGATCCCATAAAGAGTCTTTAAGTTTTCTAATATGTGTGGCCTATTGATTTAAGTAATTTAATTAAATTGTAATTAAATTAAAATTTTTTTTTATTCCCCTAAAAAATATGATAAACTTTTGGCTCTCCCTCCCCCACGAGGGGAAGTTGGGGAGGGCACTTGCCCTTTTGGCTCGAATTGACTTGATCAAATCAATGGCTAGGAGGGAGAGCGAATGATCTCAAAAAGAGTGTTTATTTCTTTAATCCTTTGGTCGGATCAGCTCGATGGCCAAGGGCTTCGGGCGATCTTATTTACCTTTAGACTTGAAAGTTTGTTAGGGATGTTAAGCCCTTAAGAATTAGCCCGAGACTAACGAAGAGGGGGGAAGGGGGAGGGGGTGAATTGGTATTTTAAAAATTTTCTTTAGTACAGCATAAAACTAAAACCAAAATAATTCACCACAAAGAGTAATGGATGCGGAAATTAAATGTGAAAATAAAATAAAGAAAGATCACACCGGATTTATAGTGGTTCGGTCAAACCTTGACCAACGTCCACTCCTCAGAGGCACCCTCCGAGTATTGCACTAACTAAGTGTCTCTCCTTTAGCTCCCACAAATAAATAGAGAAGCCTTTACAACATACCCTTTTTCACCAACCCCTTTGCGGCAGAGAACCGACTCCTTTTGCTTCCTCCTGAAGTGGGCAGAGAACTCAGACCATTTGCTAAAGTAGACCTCCCAAGAACCTCCCAAGGATGAAAGAGGAAGAACGGAGAAGACAACTTGAAACCTTGCTTGGAGCAACCTTTGTGAACCCTCTTACAAACTCCCCCTAATAAGTTCCTCTCTCTCTCTCTCTCTCTCTCTCTCTCTCTCTCTCTCTCTCTCTCTCTCTCTCTCTCTCTCTCTCTCTCTCTCTCCCTCTCCTTAGGCTCTCTCAGGTCAAGACAGTAGCACTTAAGGTCTTACAAAGTGAAAAACAAGTGCTCTTAAATAGAAGAGCTTCATAATAGCTTTTATTTTATACAAACCTACTTTATCGTCCAGGCCGATCAGCATAAATTTTGCTCAATCAGCCTTGTTGGTTTAGGATGATTAGAGTAATTTTGGTCACATCGTCTAGGCCGATAGGATATCATCTTAGACGATTTGTTCAAATCCGAGCAAAATCATCCTAGACATCACCCTGAATTGAAGTAAGTCGATGTCAGTCATCCATGCCATCATCCCAGCCGATCTTGCAATCGGCCCGGCCGATGTGATCATGTAATCAGCCTTAATTGCTTTCCATAATTACCAGATTAATTTAGGCATAATTGTGCTGTATCGTCTAAGACGATAGGATATATCCTGAACAATGTCCTAAAATAAAGAATACCTAAATAGATCATGGCGGTTGATTCTTTCTGATTTGAGCCTGTCATTCCGGCCGATACAATATCATCTAGGCTGATCGGCTTAATGATGGCTGCCTTAACCAGGATACCTTAATCAGGTTTTTTATTTTTGATGGATCATCCGAGATGATATTTGGATCGTCCTGGCCGATGTACTCAAAACAGAGAACTCTAAGTTTAGACAGAAAAAATTCACTCAGTTGTGTGTGGGCAAGTTTACTTAGCAACAGGCATCATAAGCATTACATTTGACTCAAAAAAGGGAAAAGTACATTACAGATTGACTCAAACCTAATCTACCCAATCTTGAGTTGGTTCAACTTGCAGTCTCGATCCTGTGGTCCTGAAAAGTTAGTAGGCAAGGCAGTCGAAGTAAAACAGAAGTGTTTGCATTCATCAAAATTCTATTTCTGAAAACAGATACGCTACAAGACTTCCTTCAAAATCTTAAATTTATTGTAATATTTGTTTTTTTAAAATTTAATTTAATTAAAATATAGTTTTTATTCCCCTTCTAGCAGCCCCTCCCACAAAAGGTATTTTGAATGAGTACTGTTGGTCTATTTGTTATTGACTCTCACTCATTCCCTTAACATCTATTTATCCTTTGCCAATAAGATTTGAAGCTTATCACTTACCAGAATGGTTGAACGACTCTTTTTTTTTTTTTCTTATATCTTATATTTTCTATTTTTTTTTCAATTCTTTCTATTTTAATAGAATTCTATTGAATAAGAAATCTAGGAAATTTTTATGAGTGGATTTATGAAATTGTTTCATAAAGATCCGTAAGTAAGAATCCTATTTTGACTATGCACCATTCATTCCACTATGATTATGAATCAATAATGGAATAATTCCTTCAATAGGGGACATCATTCACATGGATATAGTAAGTATCGCTTGGGCTACTTTAATGGTAGTGTTTACATTTTCTCTTTCACTTGTAGTATGGGGAATGAGTGGGCTTTAGAGCTAGGAATATTACTAATTTAGTACTTTACTGAAAAAATCTACTTGTATCAAATGTGATCGTTTTGCAAAAGCTTAAAACAACTTGACTTCCTTTAATTTATCTATATCTATATAATCTTTATGTATTCTTTATTTGTAGTATTAGATTCTTCTATTTAATTCTATATTAAAGCCTCTATTAAATATTTTTCTTTTATTATTCTATTTTATTCAATTTATAAAATATATGATATGGTATTTATAAGGTATATTATGGTATATTATGCCAATACGATTCTTCCTACAATAATTCTTTCGAAGGGCCCCGGGATCCATATCTATAAGCATAAGAAGAGATAGGAAAAATCAGAAATTCAAGAAGTTGGGCTTGCAATTCTTTTGGGTTGATCGAAATGCATACAAATGGGTGTAGAGAAAAAATAAAAAATTTGAGTGCTTTGATGTACGTCTAATATATAGTTAGACATAGAATAGATATCTATTGTCAATTTCTCTATATAAGAGAAAGCTTCTTTATGTATACAATACAAATTTATGTTTTATGTACTAAGAATATGAATGAATATGAAATATTCTACAATAATCAATTGTATAGTGTGGTAGAAAGAGCTATATATAGCTCTTTCTATCATACTATCTCAGATACTTCTAATTCTTTAAGACTTAAATAGAGTTTTAAACCTTTTCATTTCTTCAATCATTGATAAAAATGAATAATTCAAGTTTCATTCAAATTAATCATTTTGGCTGACTATTTTGATGTTTATGATAAGTAAATAGGTAGTAGGAACTAAAATGAACAGCTCAGTAGCAATAAGCGCATGAATATTGACTTCCATAATCTCTTTATTTTCCTCTTTCATAATAATTATAGATCTAATCCCATAGAGATAATAAAGTGGACTCCTATCAATTTAAAGGTATGAATTACATCTTGATGATACTAATAATACTATGAATAGTATCAAGTCGATTTATCATCACGAATCAAATAATATAATATAGGAATATATTTTATCCATACTTAATATAAATTAAATAGAAAGAAAAAAAAATAGGATTCTTTCTTGTTATTGGATCAGAAATCCCATTTCATTTTCCCTCTTTTCCTTTATATCACCTATTCTTATACACTTATCCAATTCTTATTCCTTTACTTATATATAATATATAAAATATACATAAAAAAATAGTGTGCAATTTGGTTGAGAATAAGATAGATTATTTCCAAGTAGTCATTGCGGATACACAAACTAAGTTTCTTCAGAACTAAAGAAGGTGTGGTTTCATCTGAACCCAAAAAGTACTGTATCGAGATAATTATGTGAAGTTCATTATTTATTGTATGATAAATGAAGACAATTTGTGTCTATATTCTCGGTCAAAATAGGGGCACTCTATTTGGTTTCGTTGATCATGAAAAGAACAATTGAAAAGAAAATAAGATGAGTATGATCGCTCTTCAAATACTGAATATAGTCTGTTTTACTCTAGTAATTAGAAAAAGTAACAATTTTACAAATCTACATATGTTTCTCCCTTACCAATTAGTGCTAGTAGAAGAAATCAAAATTTCCATGTTTGTCTGATGAGAATAAGAAACAAAAACAAAAGAATGAAATAAGGATTCTTTCCAGAGATTATATTTCGTTCCTCATCTTCCCTTTCACGAAAAGGGAGAGATGAGTTGATCAATTCATCAGATCTGGACTGATGGGGCTCGAAGATGTCATTTATAATATATCTGTACCAGATCAGCTAATGCTCCAAGGTTGATGTGATGTATTCCACTAGTTGACTAAATACTTGATAATGGTATATCTATCAGTCTAACACAGATGAAAATAGGAGTCAGTTCAACAGGAAACTTTGAAAATGAAGTGCACCCAGGTAAATAAGAAACAAGATGAATACATAAGTGAAATGAGCATCGCACTCCCAAAAGGTACCCCACATAGGCCTTCCCAGAAACCCCCCAGTCACTAAGGTCAACAAAGTGGAAAAAGAACCAATTTCTATACCGGTTCCAAAAGAGGGAAGAAAAAGGGGATGTTTTGTTCATGGGAGCAAGAAACTATTTATATCCATTACAATATAAACTACTATACTCATCCGAGTCGTAGGAATATGTACATACAGAATACGAGAGTTTCCACCTTGTTCAAGATTTGGTGGTGCTACCCAAAAACTTGAATGAATAACCATCACTATTAAGAACAATCGAGATCCAATTAGAATTTTCATGTAGCTTCTTATCTTTGACATAACGAAAGAAGGTTGTAATAACGAAACATACATGTGAGAATTTGTCCTTGCCTTCAAAGTGGAATAAGAAAGACATAGATTTGGATCCATGGACATCAATGTCTTGGATGGAGAGTTCATTACTCTCCAGCGTATCTGAGATTGAAGTGTGAATGAAAATAGACGAGTCAAATTGCTAGTTTGCTTTACTTTCATAGACCAATAGTGATGATATGTCCCTATAGGGAAACTAGGTAGGCAGGTAACTGTATTGTCTAGTCAACCCGAACTTGGCAACTTGCACACAAATTACTAACGTGCAGACGTACCAAGGGGATAGGCTACGACAATAAAGACTATAACTATTACATCCACCAACCATCAGGTAAATTCCCAAATGGGTTAAGGTAAACTGGTCCATTTCAAAGTACGAATTGTTGTGATGTGTAAACAGTCATTGTAAACTGGAAAGAAGCATTGAGTGATTACTGGTTGTTCTACCACTAACCCGCGGTTAACCTTGTACGGATAGGATTCGTTGCATTTACATGAAAGGACCAATGACTTAGTTCATGACTAAGAGTCAGTCCTCTGTGATCACAAAAGCTTTCTTTAGAGCTCCCTGGCCCGTGGTCAAGACAAAGATGTGAGTGAAATAGCTTCACATCTTGACTTGAAAACTGTGGTTACCCTTGAAAGGATAAATCATGCTTATCATATCATTAATGTATTTCCCTTTCATTTTATTTGATCCGATCGTGCATGGAACTCATTGCTTGCAGAGTGGCATACTAGAAAAAGAAGTAAGAAAAGCATCACAAAGAATGAAGGAAATAAGCCCTACTACTTCAGTCTTCTTTCAAAAAATCTTCCTACCACCTACATACTTTCGGGGTTTCATTTTAAGCATTAGGTATGCAAAATAATTGAAGACGATATGATGCCTTTTGTACCAGAGGACACATTTTCCAAGTTATTTAGGGAGTGCATCTATCTCTAAAGGCGCGAGGAGTGGTGGTAAACATCCCACTATTTACCTAATGAGCTTAAGATACTATATTGCTTCAAAAATTTTTTTTACTGCACCTAAAGGGCCGTCAGCATCATAGAGTTTATAATCCTTCTTTTATATCTTTTTTTTGATGTTTCGAACCAGCCCATCTTATTCAGATGAAATAAGATGCCGAAAAGGTATTGATACTACTAGATAAACAAAAAACGACCTACCTGGGGTAACCAATACCTATGGACATGATACTTTCACTACATACAAAAAAGCATGGATAGAGCAGTCCTTTTCTCAATCATTTCAGGGGAATACAAAAGATCTAGTAGAAGAAGTCAGAATTTTAATTTCTAGATCTTCCAGTCTGCCATTGCGATAGTATCCACCATCCTTTTCATTGGTCCACTTTTGATTGAAAGCATCAAGGATCGAAAGAAACAAGAGTTGTGGAAAATGGCTACATAGCATCATGGCTATCAACACCACCAATTGTAGAATTGATGGTAGATTGTACATTAACAGCAATAGTAGTGCGTGACATAGACATCATTGAAAACAACACTGACATAAATATCCATTACAAAGATTTAGTCGGAAGAAGCACCAATGTGAACATGGGTAACAAAAATTGAGATAGTAACGCCCGGAATGGTTCTAATAAAAGATTTTGAAGCACCAATAAGACACTATATGGTGTGGAGGCCCTTTTGACTCCACTCAATAGGATCAAATCATTAGTGAGGAGATTGGGAGAGCGAATTGATCCTATTAGTGTCTGTGCTCCCTTGGTTATGTTGCAACCCATGACCTCGAGTTTGAGATTTTGATGATGACAAATAATATCATTTGAATTATCTATTCATTGAATATTATTTTATTTGCTATTGTCCATGAGTACTAACATTTCAGGAAGATCACAAGCTACTCAGAACGACAGGAAGACTTAAGAATGGGTAGATTAGGAGTATGAGTCTGACAATGTATTTTGGTATTTATTTTATTTTTACTTTCTTGAGTCTGGCCACAAAATGCATAAAAGTCTGAGCAACCATGCACACACACAAGAGGAGAGTATTTTTAAATGAAAAATTTAGAGTTTTTCTTTCTCTGTAGATCGTACTGTATGATGTTATTTTGTACAGTACGATCAGAGCATTGTAGGATAATTCTGTGAATAGATCGTACCGTACGAATATAAACTGTACTGCACGATATGTTCAAATCCAAAACCCTAACCGTCATTTTAACTTAAGTAAGTTCTTTTACGCTGTTCGTAATGTATGAACAAGTTTGTACTGTACGATTTATTTTAAATACTTACTTAATTTAACCCATGATTAGTGCAAGAAATTTAGGCTTAATTATAATTTGAACATCGTACTGTACAAACCAATTCATATAATACGATGAATAGAGATGAATTATAATTGTTCTAGGGATCATCCTGAACAATCTCTTGGTTTTTGTCTCATCATACTGTACGATGTCAATCATACCATACGATGAACAGAGATGACATTTGATCGTCCCGGCTATCGTCCTGTACGAATAGTATTATTGTAGATCGTATCGTACGATTTTAAATCATATTGTACGAATGTTTTTGAACTGTTCGTACCACTTTGTACCAGGATGAAGTCTGTTTATACATATTATACTATACAATTAGAAACCGTACTGTACGATAGTAACGGCTACTTTGAGATTTCAAGGATTTTGGAGCCTGTTTTTAGGTATTAAAATTGTAATGTTTTGAATGTGTGAATCAGAGAGAGGATAATATGGTTAAAGAGGGATTCAGAGGGAGAGAGCTCTTGAGAAGTTCTTTAGGGTTTGAGAGAGGGAGGAGAAGGTGAGCGTTGTGAGGGAGAAGAGGTGTGAGGGAGATCACACGGTTGCTCTAAACTTGCTGCATCTTATTCTTCCTGTGGCCCTAGAAGAATTTGTGAGAGGATCTCCAAGGGAAAGGCTCTTCTACATCCGTGGCCTCAAGGTACTCTGCCTTCTCTAGGAGGGAGAAAAATGAGAAGGTTCTCTACCATCGCCAAGAGGGTGAAAAAAGAGTTTGGCACTCCGCCACGCCGGGTTAGTGAAAGGGAATATTGTAAGGGCTTCTCCTCCTTGCCAAGGGGGACAAAAGGAGAGCTATTGCTTGCAATGAAATACCCAGAGCAAAGGAATTCGAGGAGTGGATGTAGGTCATGGTTTGACCGAACCACTATAAAAATTTTGGTGTGCTTTTTTCTTATCGTCTTTTTATTATTGCCTGCATTTTATTTCATAATATTTGCTTGTGAAAATTTGTGAAAGAAAAGTTGTTTAAATTTTTTCATATTAAAATTTTAAAAGCATCAAAAAAATTAGAACTCCTACTTAGGTTTTAATTATTGTCAAAAAGTTTTCACAATTCACTCGCCCCTCTTGTCCATCTAGTGATTTCAATTGGTATCAGAGCCTGTTTTCAAAAATTGTGTTTTAGAAAACCTTGAAAAGAACGATCATGTCACATTTTGGTAATAATAATACTGCAGAGGGTTATTCAATAATTCGTCTACCTCTTTTTAATAACATTCCATTTGATTTTTGAAAAATTAGAATGTCTACTTTTTTACAATCTATTGATTATTGCATGTGGATGTTAGTGAATGATGGATATGTTGCATCGTTTAAAACTGTTAATGGTTTGAAAACTCCTATACCTTTTAATTAATGGAGCAACAAGGATAGGGATTTAGCCCAACTGAATGCTAAATGTTTAAATTGCTTTTTCTGTGCATGAAAGTCTGAGGATTATATGAGAGTGTCTACTTGTGCCACTGGTAAGGAGATTTTGGATAGACTGTGCATTACATATGAAGGAACAAGTGAAGTAAAACAGTCTAGGCTTAACATTTTACTGCATGATTATGAACTATTCCGCATGAAACTTAGCGAAACAATATCTGACATGTACACTAGGTTCATCCAAATCATGCCATCCTTGCATGGATGTTAGTGAATGATGGATATGTTGCATCGTTTAAAACTGTTAATGGTTTGAAAACTCCTATACCTTCTAATGAATGGAGCAATGAGGATAGGGATTTAGCCCAACTGAATGCTAAATGTTTAAATTGCTTTTTCTGTGCTTGAAAGTCTGAGGATTATATGAGAGTGTCTACCTGTGCCACTGGTAAGGAGATTTGGGATAGACCGTGCATTACATACGAAGGAACAAGTGAAGTAAAACAATCTAGGCTTAACATTTTAGTACATGATTATGAACTATTCCGCATGAAACCTAGCAAAACAATATCTGACATGTACACTAGGTTCACCCAAATCATGTCATCCTTGCATGCAATAGGTAGAGAGATTTCAAATTCTGAGAAAGCAAATAAAATTCTTAGATGCTTACCTAGTTTCTATGATGCAAAGATAACTGTTATCACTGAATCTAAAGACCTTAATGTGTACTCTATTGATAATCTCCTTGGGTCACTCATTGCATACGAGCAAGGAGCAAGTCAGAGACAAAGTGATGCAGGTGAAAAGAAGAAGGAGCGAACGATGGCATTAAAAGCAAGCAACTTAGAAAGTGAAAGCTCTGCAGGGGAGGAAGAGGATGAGATAGCACTAATGACCCGCTAGTTCAAAAATTTCCTGAAAAGAAAATAGAAGCATCATCAGAATAGCTGGAATAAAGGTAAGAGCTCAAGGTTAATAAGGTTTTATCTGATACAATATGTTTTGAGTGCAGGAAGCCAGGTCATCTTTAAGCCGATTGCCCCAATCTAAAGAGCCAACCAGCTAAGGAGAAAGGTGATGACAAAGCCAAATATAAGAAAGGAAAGATGAAGACACAAAAAGCTTTTTGGGCTGACTCTGCCTCAGAATCATAAGAAGACGAAGCAGAGGAAGAGGTAACAAATCTGTGTCTTATGGCTAATGATAACCTTAATCAATTGGATCAAGATGAGGTATGCCAACTTTCATATGAAGAATTATTGCTTATTTTTTAGAACATCCATGACTCGTATAGGAAGTTAAAAAAGATGCATGCCAAGCTTAATATTGAATTTAGTTCTTTACAAACTAATCATGCTAACTTGATTAAAGAAAATTCTGATTTAGATAGAGATCATATGCTACTTCTTGATGAGTATGATGCATTAAATAAGAAGCATATTGAACTAACTGAAGTGCATGAAACCTTGAAAACCACTCATGTTGAACTAGAAGAAGTCTTTGATAGACAAGACAAACTTGCATTAGAAGTAGATCATAGTGAGCACTTGCTATTAGTTAAAGTTGATGGATTGACAGCTCAAAATAAAACTTTTAATGAAAGAATCAAAGAACTTGTAAATGAAATTGCATCACTCACATTAGGCCATCCTAGAAAACTCCCAACACAGCATGCATCACACAACTTTAAGAAGAGGCACGATCATCCACATATATTAGTAAACACATTTCCTGGTGTTAGGTGTTTCTCTTGTGGCATGTTAGGTCACATAGACCGCACAAGCACAATTAACCGTAGGACACACTTAGTATGGAGACCTAAACTACATCCATCACAGCATAGCATGCATACATCTCATTCATGCAAATATAAGGAGGAACCCAAACTCACTTGGGTTCCCAAATCTAATCTTTGAATGAAATTGTAGGGGTGCTCTCACAAAAGACCTAGTGAGAGCATGACTGGAGATATGAAGAAGTTCATTATACTGGAGACCAGAACTGGAGGCAAAGTAATGTTGGGAGACAACACTACCAGGAAGGTTATAGGCTCATGTATTGTTGCTAATGCTAAAAATTTTTTAATTGAAAATGTCTTACTAGTTGATGGTTTGAAGCATAACTTACTTAGCATTAGTCAACCGTGTGACAAAGGTTTTGATATTAAATTTCTATCTAAAAAATGCCTGATTAGTTTAAATGATAAACTAGTTTTATAAGGAAAATGAATGAACAAAATTTACATGTTAGACCTTGATTGCATTGATAGTTCAAATTCATTTTGTTTGAAAATAATAGTTGATGACTCGTGGCTATGGCATAGGAGACTATGCCATGCTTTTTAGAAATATCACTCAGAAAAACCTAGTTAGAGGCGTACCTAAGTTAGATTTCATAAAGGATCATTTATGTGATGCTTGCTAACTAGGAAAATAAGTCAAATCATCTTTTCATTCAATTAGAGATATGATCACCGCTAGGCCACTAGAAATCCTACACATGGACTTATTTGAATCCGTTAGTACAACCAGCCTAGGTGGGAAAAATTATGGATTTGTGATTGTAGATGACTTCACTAGATTCACTTGGGTAAGATTCTTAGCACATGAAAATGAGTCTTTTGAAGAATTTAAGGTTTTCTCCACATGGATTCAACAGAAATTAGGTTGTGAAATCTCAACAATTCATAGCGATCATGGTGGAGAATTTAAAAATGATAGATTTGAATCATTCTATCAAGAGCTAGGAATAGAACACAATTTCTCAACCCCTAGAACACCTCAGCAAAATGGTATAGCAGAAAGGAAGAATAGAACCTTTGTAGAAGCTTTTAGGGCAATGTTAGCAGTGTATACCCTTCCTAGATACTTTTGGGCAGAAGCAGTCAACATAGTGTGCTATGTTTTAAATAGGGTGAACATTAGATCTAAGCTGAACAAGACTCCTTATGAACTCCTTAAGGGTAGGACACCAAACCTTTCACACTTACATGTCTTTGGATACAAGTGCTTCATCTTGAATAATGTTAAACACCCTTTAGGAAAATTTAATCCCAAGTCTGATGAGGGTGTCTTCTTAGGTTATTCATCTGTAGGTAAGACCTATAGAATCTTTAATAAGAGAACCCTAGTAGTAGAAGAGTCCAAATATATAGTATTTGATGAATCAGATAAGCCCTCTGAATCTAAAATTAAAGATGATGAAATAGAGGCAATTCAAGGAGTAGAGACTATGACCTTAGGAAAAAGGGTAGAACCTTAGGAATATCTGCCTAGAGAATGGAGATATTCTTCTAGTCATCCTAAAGATCTGATTTTAAGAGACCCTTCAGAAGGTGTAAAAACTAGGCATGGACTTAGAAAGGAGATTAGCCATTTAGCAGTCATTTTTATAATAGAACCCACAAGTATAGATCAAGTCTTAGGAGATGAATTTTGGATTCTAGCAATGCAAGAAGAGCTTAACCAATTCACCAGGAATGATGTTTGGGAGTTAGTCAAGAGACCTAAAGAACAAAGTGTGGTTGGGACAAAATGGGTCTTCAAGAATAAGGTGAATGATTTAAGAACAATAATAAGGAATAAAGCTAGGCTAGTAGCTAAGAGGTACAACCAAATTGAGGGAATAGACTTTGAAGAAACATTTGCCCCTGTTGCTAGACTAGAAGCAATAAGAGTGCTCTTAGATTTTGCTTGCTTCAAGAGCTTTAAGTTATATCAAATGGATATAAAGAGTGTGTTTCTGAATGGGGTGATTAAGGAAGATGTCTATATTGAGCAACCCCCCAGATTTAAAAGTTCACAATTTCCAAACCATATATTCAAATTAAAGAAGGCACTTTATGGATTAAAGCAAGCACCTAGAGCATGGTACGAAAGACTTAGCTCATTCCTATTGAATAGAGGATTTGAAAAGGGTAGTGTAGATACTACACTCTTTTTACAAAAGGTCAAAGAAGAAATTCTCATTGTTCAGATTTACGTGGATGACATTCTATTTGGATCTTCAGATAAAATGTTATGTGATGAATTTTCAAAAATAATGAGTAATGAGTTTGAAATGAGTATGATGGAAGAACTTAACTACTTTCTTGGCTTTAGTGTAAAACAAATGGAGAACGAAACTTTTCTTAGCCAAACAAAGTATATTAAGGATACTTTGAAAAAATAAGAAATGGATAGTGCTAAACCCATGAATACTCCAATGAGCTCAACAATTCAATTAGAAAAAGATCCTAGTGAAAAATCAGTAGATCAGAAAAAATATAGAGAAATGATTTGGTCCCTTCTTTACCTAACTGCTAGTAGACCAGACATAATGTTTGGTGTGTGCCTCTGTGCCCATTTTTAAGCTAATCCTAAATAGTCACACTTAACTGGTGTCATGAGAATTCTTAGATATCTACTAGGCACCCCAAACTTAGGAATTTGGTATCCTAGGCACAACACTTCCTTTAAAATCTTAGGGTACTTAGATTCTGACTTTGCAGGTTGTAGGATAGATAGAAAAGCACCTTTGGTACCTGCCATTTCATAGGACAATCATTAGTTTATTGGTCCAGTAGGAAGCAAAACTCAGTAGCACTTTTCACAGCTGAGGCAAAATATATTGCAGTAGGAAGTTGTGTTGCACAAGTACTATGGCTGAAACAACAAATTCTTGATCTTGGCCTACCTATAGGAACAATTTCAAATATGTGTGACAACACAAGCGCAATTTGCATCTCTAAGAACCCAATTCAACACTCTTGAATAAAACACATAGACATTAGATATCACTTCATTTGAGATCACGTTGCTAAGAGAGATATAGAATTGCATCACATAGCTACATGAGATCAATTGGCTGACATATTCACAAAACCTCTAGCATTCGACACCTTTAGCACCTTGAGGACTAGATTAGATGTCATAGATATAACTGTATAAAAAAAATAAATAAAAACAAAACAAAAAAAAAATCTTCTAAGGGTGCTCCTAATTATCACACACTCACCACACAAAAAGCACTAAATTTGACTTTGTATTATCGTACTGTACGATGCTCCGATCGTACTGTACGATATACTATAATCTGCACAGAGGACACCAAACAGCAAATTTCATCTCTGTTGATTGTACTGTATGACCTACATCGTACTGTACGACCTACATCATACTGTACGATAAATTATTGCTCATTGTAAGGTACGATATATCCTCTTCGTACCGTATGATCTATGTCAGCGAACGGATCGGGACAAATAAACTCTGGTTGGTATGATATTATTGATGATCGTACTATACGATACCTATCTTTGTAATGTACGATCCACCTCAGCAAAAATGGATGAGCACGAGTTAAAGCTATCTGGTACGATATTATTATTTATCGTACTGTACGTTACACCTGTTCATACAGTACAAAACTTTTCCTCAAAAGTCGTACAGACGACCGTTGGGATGATCAAAATTCTTCTGATTGTACTATACGATATATATCGTACTATATGATTTGACCATCTTTTCTCGAAATGAACCGTCTGAACAATAATTACCACTTCGTACTGTATGATGTACTATCATACTGTACGATGTGAGAAAAACTTTATAAATTGGCTGGATAGGCAGATATCCTCACTTCACTCACTTCCCTCACTCCACTTGATCCTTCTCACCTTTCACTCAGCCTCTACATGATGTCTAGTTCAAGCAAGCGAGGTCGGTTGACTGCTGGAAGCTTGTCCTCTTCAAGACGTAAAAGTGCTCGTTTTCTAAACACTAAAAATGATGAAGCTTACCATAAGTATAAGGCCTGCAAAATTACACTTTCTAAAATGCTTAATCAGGCTGCCCTGAACTTTGAGGTATTGAGCCTCTTCGCTTCTACCACCTTCCAATTCCTCCTCACCCTAGCCTTTCCCTACAACTCTGAACTTTTTTTAGAATTTCTTACAAATCTCACATACACTGTCGACAATACCACTTTTCACTCTTTTGTTTGTGGTCAAAAACATCGAGATCACTAGAGCCAACATTGCCCAATATATTGGGCTATCCACTAAAGGTCCTATGGTTCGTTCCTTTCTTACAGACGAATTTGATTGGAGTGATGTTAATAGAGTCCTTAAAAATGCTGCATTCCATCAACACCAACCTTTAGTTCAATCGCTAACTCGAAATGCATGAATAATTCAATATGTCCTTCAAACCTCTATAATACCCAATGGTGGTGACCCTGTCAACATGACCCCGACCTTATCCGTTGCAACCTATCTTATCATGAACAACACAAAATTTGATGAGGCCGATTTAATTATTAACTACATTCGCCATATGACTTTCGTTCGCCTCCCTACTACTCGACGGAAATAAAATCTAGCTCTTGGTCACCTTATCGAATATATCCTCCAATATAAATATCAATTAACCTATCCTGGTGAGCCCGATAATCTTCCTATTTTTTATACGGATGCCTCTTTCCATATTCTTTTCCATCGGGGACACGAGCTAGAAGAACTTGTTTTTGACGCAGAAGAAGGAGAAGATGCCCCGCCCGCAACTAAAGCACATCCACGATGACATGCACCACCCTAAGCACCTACACCAGCACATCCTCACGATGATTTGGTCGAACGCTTTGACCAACTTCAGACTCATCTTGATACTCACATTTAAGAGCAACATCAGCAACATGAGACTGACATGTAATGGTTTGGGGAATGCTTTACTACTATTGATCACCACTTTGATGCTCTCTTTCAGTACTTCCAACCAAACCCACCTCTGCCACCATCTGATAAGGATCCTCCATTTTAGATTATCTTTGTATTGTAGCTTTTTTTTATCATAGTGTTTGCTCCTCTTTTTGGTGCTGTCAAAAGGGGGAGAAGGTTGTTGTATTTTGTTCTATGGTTAAATGCATTTCTTTTTATTTCCTGCATTTTATTCTTTTTCGTCTTCTCATGTTAAAAAAATGCCATTAACACTTATTTACAACAAATATTATTTGACATCATCAAAAAAGTGGAGATTGTTGCAACTCATGACCCCGAGTTTGTGATTTTAATGATGACAAATAATATTATTTGAATTATCTATTCGTTGAATATTATTTTATTTATTATTATCCGTGAGTACTAACATTTCAGGAAGATCACAAGCTACTTAGGACGACAGGAAGACATAAGAATGGGTAGATTAGGAGTATGAGTCTGACAATGTATTTTGGTATTTATTTTATTTTTATTTTCTTAAGTCTGGCCACAAAATGCATAAAAGTCTGAGCAACCATGCACACACACAGGGGGAGAGTGTTTTTAAATGAAAAATTTAGAGTTTTTCTTTATCTGTAGATCATACTGTACGATGTTATTTTGTACTGTATGATCAGAGCTTTGTAGGATGATTCTGTGAATAGATCGTACCGTACGAATGCAAACCGTATTGTACGATATGTTCAAATCCAAAACCCTAGCCATTGTTTTAACTTAAGTAAGTTATTTTACGCCATTCGTACTGTACAAATAAGTTTATACTGTACGATTTATTTTAAATACTTACTTAATTTAACTTGTGATTAGTGCAAGAAATCCAGGCTTAATTATAATTTGAACATTGTACTATATGAACTAGTTCGTACAATACGATGAACAGAGATGAATTATAATCATCCCAGGGATCATCCTTGACGATCTCTTGGTTTTTGTCTCATCGTACTGTACAATGTCAATCGTACCATACGATGAACAAAGATGACATTTGATCATCCCGGCCATCATCCTGTATGAATAGTATTGTTGTGGATCGTTTCATACAATTTTAAATCATACTGTACGAATGTTTTTGAACTGTTCCTACCACTTCATACTAGGATGAAGTCTATTTATACATATCATACTGTACGATTAGAAACTATACTGTACGATAGTAACAGCTACTTTGAGATTTCAGGGATTTTGGAGCCCGTTTTTAGGTATCAAAATTGTAATGTTTTGAATGTGTGAATCAGAGAGAGGAGAACGTGGTAGACAGGGATTCCAAGGGAGAGAGCTCTTGAGAAGTTCTTTAGGGTTTGAGAGAGGGAGGAGAAGGTGAGCGTTGTGAGGGAGAAGAGGTGTGAGGGAGATCATACGATTGCTCCAACTTGCTGCATCTTATTCCTGCTGTGGCCCTAGAAAAATTTATGGGAGGATCTCCAAGGGAAAGGCTCTTCTACATCTGTGACCTCGAGGTACTCTGCCTTCTCCAGGAGGGAGAAAAATGAGAAGGTTCTCTACCTTCTCCAAGAGGGTGAAAACAGAGCTTGGCACTCTGCCACGCCGGGTTGGTGAAAGGGAATATTGTAAGGGCTTCTCCGCCTTGTTTTTAGTGAAATTCCCGGAGCGAAGGACTCCAGGGAGTGGACGTAGGTCATGGTTTGACCGAACCACTATAAAAATTTCGATGTGATTTTTCCTTATCGTCTTTTTATTATTGCGTGCATTTTATTTCATAATATTTGCTTGGGAAAATTTGTGAAAGAAAAGTTGTTTAAATTTTTTCATGTTAAAAATTTAAATGCATCAAAAAAATTAGAACTCCTGCTTAGGTTTTAATTATTATCAAAATTTTTTCACAATTCACCCCCCCTCTTATCCATCTAGTGATTTCAGGTTAGATCAGCTCGACGACCAAGGTCTTCGAGGGACCAAATCAACCTCGATTCTTCCTTCAAATTATAAATTGCTGTACCTAATGAAATTCCTTTCTCCTCTCTTCATTTTTATATTAAAATATTATATTATATTAATATTAATATTAGTAATAATAGTAATATATATATATATATATATATATATATATATATATATATATTGTAATAAAATATATTTATTATAATATAACATCATAAAATATTATATATATTATTATTATATAGAAATAATAATAATACATATTATTATATATCATATATTTTATAATATAATATATTTATTATAATATAATATATTATATTATTATTATTATTATTATATATTATAATAATATATATCTTTTATACAAAGGGGAAGTCGAATAAGAGGCGGAGACTGAGACCAAGCATTGGGCTCGGTGGGAGGAAACGATAACCAAAAGTAGTGGCAAGCTTGGTCGGGTCTGCATCACGCTTGGAGAAGGAAGGTATACGAGTAGGAGTGAGTAGAAGTAAGAAAACATGATCGAGTTTTCTCTTCTAGGGCACGTCGGCTTCGGTGTTGATTATAAGAATTAGGCTGAAGGTGGCTTGCTCGATGGATTGCATCAGGCTCATAAGTGACTAAGGGAGGTTGGCTAAGACTTCATATATGGAAAAGCTTCAATTTTCTATCTTGCTAGTGTCCGACAGAGAGAAATTGAGGGAGACTCGAGATTATTGCTTGTGATTTTTTCCGCTTTTTGGAGTGTGTGAGTATTGAAGATGGATAGCCTTCAATTTTGTGTCACATATGTGGGTGTTGTGCGATCCTGGGTGGTTTGCAGTTAGGGTCATGGGTGGTTTGAAATTAAAGGTCAACAAAGGGATTCAAACTATACCAAATGGATGTTGAAAGTGCCTATCTGAATGAGATGATAAAAGAAGATGTGTATATTGAATAACCCCCAGGCTTTGAAAATTTATAATTTTCTAATCATGTGTTTAAATTAAAAAAGGCATTATATAAACTAAAATAAGCACCCAGGGCATGGTATGAAAGGTTAAGCACATTCCTACTAGAAAAAACCTTTATAAAGGGGAGCATATATACCATTATATTTCTGAAAACGTTAGGAGATGAACTACCTGTTGCAAATCTGATTTTATGGGTTAAAATTTTGATGATAGCAAATATTCATATTTTTCTACGACTGCCTTACCTACTAACATTTTGGGTCCACAAGATCGAGTGCAACTCAAGACAGCTCAAGATTGTGTAGATTAGGTCTGAGTCAATTTATAATTTTTCCCTTTTCTTGAGTCTATTATAAAAGATGTGGTTCCTAATTCTAAATAACCTTGCACACACACACATTGGGAGAATTTCTGATTGTTTCACAGAGTTTATTGTTTTTGGTCACATCATCCAGGACGATCCATAAATCATCCTAGACAATCTGGTTAAAAACAAAAACCCTAATTAAGGCATCCTAGTTAAGACATGCCTCATTAAGCACATCATCCTAGATGATATTCTTATCGGCCGGGACGATATGCTCAAATAAGAAAGAATCAACTGCCAAAACTATTTAGTCATCTTTATTTTTTAATCATTATCCAGGACATCGGTCTGGACGATGTCCTTTAATTATGCCTAAATTAATCTGGAGATTAAGGAAATCAATTAAGTTCATCCTAGACGATAGCATGATCCGCCAGGATGATCCGTTCAAAAATCTTTGCTTGCTCCTGGATGATCAAACATCGGACTGCTTCTATTCAGAGCGATGTTCTAGATAATTTACATGAACTTGAACTAATCGTCTAGGACGATCGTAAGATCAACCTGGATGATCAAGCTATTTTTTCATTGTCCAGATATCCATTCAAAGTGATTGTCTCGATGATATTCATGGATTTGTACTGATTATATAGGATGATATTATATCAGCCTTGATGATATGAACAAAAATCATCTGATCATCCCAAACTATCTAAGCTGATTGAGATAAATTTATCTTAATTGTCCAGGATGATATCCATATCATCCTGGACAATAAAGTTGATTTATTTAAATAAAGAGCTATTCTGAAGCTCTTTTATTTAAGAGCTCTTATTCTACCCTAGAGATCATATTTTGCTGCTGTCTTAACCTGAGAGAGCCTAAAGTAGAGGGAGAGAGAGAGAGAGAGAGAGGATCTTGTGAGGGGGAGTTTATGACGGGGTTCATAAGGGTTTCCCCAAGCAAGGATCCAAGTCTTCTTCTCCGATCGTCATCCCTTGTTCTTGGAGGTTCAAGAGAGGTTCACTTTAGCAATCGATCAAGGTTCTCTGCCTGCTTCAGGAGGAAGCAAAAGGAGTTGGGTTCTCTACCTCATCGGTGTCAGTGGAAAGAAGGTTTTGTAAAGGCTTCTCTGCCTTACTGAGGGAGAAAAAGGTGAGTCACTGAGTTTAGTGCAATACTCGGAGGGTGCCTCTAAGGAGTGGACCTTGGTCAATTTGATCGAACCACTATAAATTTTTGTGTTCTTTACTACTATTTCTTGTGCATTTAATTTTTGCACTTTGATTTTCATTGTGGTGAATTTTGGTTTGAGTTATATTTTGTTTAAAAGATTTTTAAAATGCCAATTCACCACCCTCTTGGTTATCTTCAGCCTAGTTCATAAGGGCTTAACATCCCTAACAAACTTTCACTACTAATTGTCCAAATTTATGTTAATGATATTTTATTTGGATCCTCTTATAAAAGACTTTGTGATGAGTTTTCAAAAATAATGAGTAAGAAATTTGAGATGAGTATGGTGGGAGAATGCACCTACTTTATTGGATTTAGCATAAGCTATAAGGATAATAAAACTTTTCTTAGTTAATCAAAATACATTAAGAATATCTTTAAGAAATATGAAATGGATAAAGCTAAGCCAATCAACACTCCCATGAGTTCCACCGTTTAGTTAAAAAAGGATTTAAATAAAAAATTTATTGATTAAAAAAAATACTAAGACATATTTGAATCACTTCTTTACTTGATTGCTAGTAGACCTGATATTATGTTTAATATTTATCTCTGTACTAGATTTCAGGTTGATATAAAAGAGTCCCACTATACTGATGTTAAGAGAATTCCTAGATATCTCTTAGGAACTCAAGACTAAGGAATATGGTATCCTAGGCATAACACCCCCTTTGAAATCATAGGATATTCTGATTTAGATTTTACAGGATGCCGAGTTGCTAGAAAAAGCCCTTTTAGAATATGTTAATTTATAGGATAGTGCTTAATCTCCTAGTTCAATAGAAAATAATGTTGCAAATCTAGGATCCCTAGTCTATGATTTTAATGATGATAAACCCTATTAATTAAATTGTACATTCTCAAAAAAGTATTTGGGATATTATTTGTGTTTTGTACACTAACAAAATACGGGTCCAATACTAAAGAAGACCAAAAGACTCAAGATTGGGTAGGTTAGGATGTCAAGTCAAAAGAATATTTATTTTCATTTTCTTTAATTTTCTATTTTCTTGAGTAAGGCCACATTAGAGTGTATGCAAGTGAGTGACCATGCACACACATACAAGGGGAGAGAAATTTTGTTTCTAAAATTAAAATTTTTAGAACTAATCGTATTGTATGAATTTAATTCATAATACATGATTAGTTGTTTCAAATAATGGTTTAATGGCTTCTTGAAATTTCATGTTCTATAAATAAATCATACTATATGATATCTATCGTATTGTACAATTCATTTCATTATCAAAACCTTTGCCATTAGATTGATTTAAATAAGATTTTAAATTCGAAGATTTGAATAGATTATACTATACAAAAATTTGAAGTCTTGCTAAAACTAACCCCATGATTAGTCAATCAAATAATGGTTTAATTAATGATATTAGATCATACTATATGATATATATCATAACAGATAATTAAGATAGATGAATTTTTGTCATCCTAGAGTTCATACCAAATGAAACTATAATTTCTAAGCTAATTGTACTATACAATGATGATCATACCAAATGGAAGTCATAAATGAATTTGGTCATCCATAAATTCATACCAGACAAAGATGTGATAATTGAAATAATCGTATTGTATAATAATAATATTGTACTGGATGATGTACCTAAAAATAACTAGTCGATTGCATGATGAGGACAATACGGGATGAGTAGTAAATATGAATTTCTATCATCCGAGGAATCATCCCGTATGAATATAAAAAATTAAATTGATCATACTAAATGATCTATGGATCATACTGTGTGATAAGTTCTAAAAAAATAAATAGTTTATTTAAATAACTCTTTGTATTGTACCGGATGAGACTAGGGCTGAAAACGAATTGAGCCGAGCCGAGTATGCGAGTGTTCATGTTTGAGTTTGTTTATCATTGGCTTGTTCAAGTTTGGTTCATGTTTGATTTGAGCTTTATTTTTTTTGTTCATGTTTGGCTCGTTTAATTTAAAGGTGTTCATGTTCGATTCATGTTCGGTTCATGTTTGGTTCGTTTAATGCTTATCGAGCTTTAAGCGAACAAGCCTTAATGAGTTATGTTCATGAATATATTTAACAAACAATCTATTGAAGAAACAAACATTAAATTTGTTCATGAACATCTTAAACAAATAATCTAACAAACATAGACAAATATGAAATGTCTTTTGTTCAAAAAATTAAATTTATAATAAAAGAAATTATCTATTTAAAATAAAAATATGATTAATCTATATGAATATATTCTTAAATTAAGCTTACCTATTGCATTTCTCTCCATTTAAGCTTTTATCGAGCTTTTTATCGAACTTAATGTTGAGCTTCTTCACGAACTTCAAATGATGTTGTTCATGAACATAAATGAACCGAACACATTATTGTTCAAGCTTGTTTATTTAAGGATGGAGTATTTAAAATGTTGCTCAAGTTTGTTTGTTTAGTTAGTTAAATGATCACAAATGAGCTCTAATCGAATCGAGCATCAAGTAGCTCGTCGAACGCTTGGTTTGCTTGTAGCCCTAGATGAGACTAGTTTTGAATTGATCATACTATACAAACCTAAATAATATTGTATGAACAAAAGTCAACCAACTTGAATTTTAGGGCTTTTTGAAGCCTGTTATAAAAGTAAATCATTAACTTTTTTACATGAGGTGAAGAGAGGAACATGACTGAAGAAGGAACTATGAGAGGGAGATTTTGAAGAAAAATTAGGGTTTTTGAGAGAGTTTTATAAGGGCTTCTCTATCGCACCGGGTTGGTGAAAGAGAGTTTTATAAGGGATTCTCTGCCTTGCTGAGGGAGCAAAAAGAGTCACTTTGTGTTAGTGCAATGCTCAGTGTGGAGGACTCTGGGGAGTGGACGTAGGTCAAGGTTTGACCAAACCATTATAAAATTTGGTGTGTTCTTTCTAATTATACTTTTTGCACTTCATTTTTGTTATAATTGCTTGATAAATTTTTGACATCTATATTGTGTTGTGCAATTTTGAATTGCATCATCATTACTGAACTTTCAAAGTTGTATCTTCTGCCTTGTGAAATTAATTATCCTATTTCTAAAATTTTAAAATTAATAAAAGTAATAGTACTCATATTTAGGATTATTTAAAAAGCACCAATTTACCCTCGTCTTGGCACATCTCTTACTTTCAGACTAAACTCAGTTGCCCTATCCACTGCTAAAATTGTATTCATAGTTGTAGGAAGTTGTGTGGCCCAGGTCCTTTGGTTAAAGCAATAAGATCTTGATTTAGGACTACATGTAGGCACAATTCCAATGTTATGTGATAACATTAGTGCCATCTGCATTTCAAAGATTTCAATCCAACATTCCAAGAACAAATATATAGATATAAGGAACCATTCATTATGGACCATATTAACAAAGAAGACATAGAGCTACACCATGTAGCCACTAAAACTTAAGTTGATGATATCTTTACAAAACCACCATCTTTTGAAACCTTTAGCACCTTAAGACTAGATTAGGTGTGATTGAAATTCATGCTTGAAACTGATACTTTCTATTTTTGTTTTGTTTACTCTTGTTATTCTTATTTATGTTTACTTGTTTTATGCATTTTATTTTTGTTGTCGTGCTATTTTCATGATTTTATTTTTCTTGTTTAGTCCTTAATTTCTTTTTATTATTGACTTTAGTTTTGTTCTTATTTTTGTTCTTATGATTTTGTTGTTATCTTGTTTTATGCTTGTATCCTGATCATCTTATAAACGCTTCCCTGAACTTCACTATCTTTTCTTGAAAATAAAAAATTTATCTTCGATCTTATTGTATGAACCACATTCGTACTGTACGATATACACACACTACTTTGACCACAACTCATGACTTAGTGGATGAACCAGATTAAATTTATGTTTGATGATTGTACTATATAAACACCTATTGGTCTAGACAATCCGTATGTCAATCCAGATTGGGATGAATTCATTTTGGATGGTATAACATTTATTATTTATCGTAACGTACGAACACCTGTTAGTAATATACGAACCTTTTTGTCAAAAGTCGAACAACTTGACTCCTTATGATGAGCTCCATGTCTTGAAATTACTAGATTGACAAGAAGGGGGCGGGGGGGGTGAATTGTGAAAATTTTGTAGCAATAATTAAAAACCTAAGCAAGAGTTCTAGCTTTTTTGTGTTTTTTTATTTTTAACATGAAAACTTTAACTACTACGAAGGAAAACGTACAACAACGAAATCCTTTTTTTTTTCTTTCACAATTTTCACCAAGCAAATATTATGAAAATAAAGTGCAAGCAAAAAAATAAAAAGCAAAAAGGAAAAAGGAAAAAGGACACCAGAATTTTATAGTGGTTCGGTCAAACCATGAACTACGTCCACTCCCCAGAGTCCTACGCTATGGGAATTTTACTACAAACTATAGCTCTGCTTTTTCCCTTCTCGGTAAGGCGGAGACGGCCTTACAAGACTCACTTTCACCAACCCGGTGTGGCGGAGTGCCAAGCGCCATTTTCACCCTCCTGGCGACAGCAGAGTACTTTCTCATTTTTGTCCCTCCGGAAGAAGGCAAAGTACCTTTAAGGTCCCGGATGTAGAAGAGTCCCCCTCAGAGAGACTCCCACAAGTTCTTCCCGGGCCACAAGAGAAGCAAGATGCAGCAAGATTGGAGCAACCGTGTGATCTCCCTCACACCTCTTCTCCCTCACCAAGCTCACCTTCACCTTCCTCTCTCAAACCCTAAAAACTTCTCAAGAGCTCTCTCTCAAGGATTCCCTCTCTAATCACGTTCCCCTCTTTCTATCTCTCTAAAAGATTACTAATTTTTATACATGAAATCAGGATTCAAAATCCCTAAACTATTCAAAGTAGTCGTTACTATCATACATTATGATCATATATCATACAGTATGATAGGTATAACAATCTTTGTCATGGTATGAAGGTTTACGAACAGTTTAAAATAAATTGTATAGTACGATATTAAATCGCACCGTACAAACCTCCACTCCTCTGTTCGTACAAGATGATAGACGGGGTGATCAAAACTCGTCTCTGTTCATCATATGGTATGATCTACTTCGTACAGTACGATGAGGCCAAAACAAGGGATCGTTCGGAACGATATCTATGATGATTAAAATCAGTTCTGTTCATCATATTGTATGAATATGTTCGTACATTACGATGACTAATCAGAGATTAGTCCTTGATTTAATCCTTAAATTACGAATTAATTTAAGTAAGTATTCAAATAAAATCGTATAGTACGAACATGTTTGTACAATACGAACAACTAATAAAACTTAAACTAATCCAGTGGCTAGAATTTTGGATTTGTAACACATCGTACAGTACGATAGTTTTCATACATTACGATTTATTCATAGAAAATCATTTTAAATAGATCTGATCATACAATATGAAATAAAGTCATACAGTACGATCAACAGAGAAAGAAAATCTATATTTTTCTTTTAAAAACCCTCTCCCACTGTGTGTGTGCATGGTTGCTCAATTTTTACATGCAGTTTGTGGCTAGACTCAAGAAAAGAAAAAAATAAAAAAAAAATATAAAATTATATTGCTTGAGACTCACACTCCAATCTAACCAGTCATGAATCTTCCTGTTGTTCTGAATAATTTGTGGTCTTCCTGAAATATTAGTACTCACAAGCAGTAGTAAAAATCAAATGATATTAAATGAATAGATAATTTAGGCGACATTATTTGTCATCATCAAAATCTCAAACTCAGGGTCATGGGTTGCAGCAATCTCCCCCTTTTTGACGACGTCAAATAATGTTTGTTGTAGGCAAGTTTGAAAGGCATTTTTTTTTGGAAAAAGAAATGCAATACTAAATAGAAAAAAAGAAAGTGCAGTATGAAATAGAGAAAGAAATGCATTCTATTTAAACATCAGGAAACATAAGAGCAGACTACAACAAACTACAATGAACTTCTCCCCTTTTGACAGCACCAAAAAGAGGAGTAAACAATACTAAAAGAAAATACAACACAAATATACTTCAAAAGAAAGGATCCTGATCACTTGGAGGTGGAGGTGGGTTTGGTTGGAAATAGTGAAGGATTGTGTCAAATCGGTGATCAATCTGGTGAAGCGTTCCCCAAACCATTTCATATCCTTCTCATGTTGCTGATGTTGCTCTTGTATATGTGTATCAAGATGAGTCTGAAGTTGATCAAAGCATTCGACTAAATCATCATGAGGATAAGCTGGTGCAGGTGCTCGGGGTGCTGCATGTTGTTGTGGTCAAGCTTGAGCTGCTGCGGGGGCAGTGTTTCCTTCATCATCATCAAAGTCAGGTTCTTCAGGCTCTTGTCCCCGACGAAAATGAATACGGAAAGAGGCAACCGTATAAAAGATTGGAATATTATTATGTTCACCAAGATAGGTTAATTGGTATTTATTTTAAAGGATGTATCCTATAAGATGGCCTAGGGCTAGATTTTGTTTCCTGTGGGTAGTAGGGAGACGAACGAAAGTCATATGTCGAATGTAGTCAATAATCAAATCAGCCTCATCAAATTTGGTGTTGGACATGATAAGATAGGTAGTCACAGATAAAGTCGGGGTTATGTTGATCTGATTGCCATCTTTGAGTATTATAAAGGTTCTTAGGACACGTTGATTAATTCTGGCATTTTGATTGAGTGATTGGACAAGTGCCTGGTGTTGATAGAAGGCATCATTCCTAAGGACACGATTAACATCACTCCAGTCAAATTTTTTTGTAAGAAAGGAACAAACCATAGGCCCTTCAGTGGATAGGCTAATATATTGGGCGATGTCTGCTTTTGTAATCTCTATGTTTTGGCAACAGACAAAGGAATGGAAAGTTGTATTGTCGACAGTGTAGGTAAGATTTGATAGAAATTCAAATAGGAGTTTGGAGTTGAAGGGGAAAGCCAGAGTAAGAAGGAACTAAAAAGAGGTGGAAGCAAAGAGGTTCAGTACCTTGAAATTTAGAGCAGCCTGATTGAGCATTTTGGACGGTGTAATCTTGCAGGTTTTTAACTTGTGATAGGCTTGATCATTATTAGCATTTAGAAATCGAGCGCTATGACGGCTAGAGGAAGACAAGCTTCCAGCTACCAAACGACCCATCTTGCTGGAACTCGACATTATCAGGAAGGCAAGTAGACTAAGTGAGAAGAGATGTGAGTGAGGAATGGTGAGTGAAGAGATCTGCCAAGCAAGCAAATTTATAGAATTTTTCATGCATCGATGGGTAATAAATGTTATGACGGGTCATTTCCGAAAAAATAGTCAACTCGTACAGTACGATGAACATCGTACAATACGATCAGAAGGATTTTGATGGTCCCGAGGGTCATCTGTACGACCTTTGATGAAAAGTTTTGTACATGTGTATCGTATAGTATGAATGACATTTATATCGTACCAAACACCTTTATGTCTTTTTCATCCATTTTGCTGAGGTGGATCGTATACTACAAAGTGGAGGTATCGTACAGTACGAACAACAATAACATCATACCAAACAGAGTTAATTCATCCCAATCCGTTCACTGACGTGGATCGTATAGTATGAAGATGAGGTATCGTACTGCACGATGATCAATAACATCATACTAGACGGATCAAATAACTTCCAGCTGTATCATACAGGACGATGTAGATCGTACAATACGATCAACAGAGGTGAAATTTGCATGTGTTGTGCTTTGTGTAGATTTAAATATATCATACCATACGATATTGGATCGTAGAGTATGATAATAAAATGTAAATGGTGGTTTTGTGTAGTGAGTGTTTGATGATTAGGAATAGCCTTAGAAGAATTTTTTTTAATGTTTTATGCATTAATGCCTATGACACATAGTCTAGTCTTGAATGTGCTAAAGGTGTCGAATGCTAGTAGTTTTGTGAATATGTCAGCCAATTGATCTTCTATAGTGATGTGATGCAATTCTATATCTCCCTTAGTAACATGATCTCTTATGAAATGGTGTCTAATATCTATGTGGTTCGTTCGAGAGTGTTGAATTGGGTTCTTAGAGATGAAAATTGCACATGTGTTGTCACACATGATTGAGATGGTTCCTAAAGGTAGGCCATGATCAAGAATTTGTTGATTTAACCATAGTACTTGTCCAACATAAATTCCTATTGCAATATATTCTGCCTCGGTCGTGGAAAGGGCTACTGAGTTTCGCTTCATACTAGACCAAGAAACTAATGATTATCCTATGAATTGGTAGGTATCAGTGGTGCTTTTTCTATCGACCCTACATCCTGCAAAATCCAAATCTGAGTACCCTATGATTTCAAAGTTAGCGTTGTGCCTAGGATACAAGAATTGCATACTTCAGTTTTCCAGCAAGGTAATAACAAAGCTCCTGGTTTTGATGGAGTTACTTCTTCGTTTTATAAAAGCTATTGGAGTATTGTTTGGGAGGTTCTGTGGAATGCAATTAACTGTTTCTTCAAGACTGGTATCTTAAATAGAGAATGGAAGATTACTTTAATTACTTTGATCTCTAAAGTGAAGTATCCTTTGCTCCCATCAGATTATAGGCCTATTAGTCTATGTCAAACCAACTATAAAATTGTGGCGAGTATGTTGGTAAACAGATTCAAGAAAGTGATTGACAAGATGGTGTATGAAGAACAAGCAACCTTTATTCCTGGGAGATCCATTTATGAGCATTGCCTTCTGGCTCAAGAAATTTTCCATAAATTCAAATTGTCCAAGAATCGAAAGGGATTGATGGCTCTCAAATTGGATATGGAACAGGCTTATGATAGTATGGGATGGCAAACACTTAACCATGTGCTTAAGTGGTATGGTTTTCCTATTATGTTTTCTAACCTCCTTATGGAATGTGTTGTAGATGTGAGGTTTTCTATCATTATCAATGGAAGGAAATCTAATTGGATTAGTGCTGGAACTGGCTTTCATCAAGGATGCTCTCTTTCTCCGTATCTATTCATTCTATGCTCACAACTCTTATCTAGTTCTTTGGAACAAAGGGGAAAAAATCTTGGTATTTGTATTGCACCTAGAGGTCCAAGAATCTCGCATCTTCTTTATGCGGATGATGTATTGATTTTATCACATGCTTTTACTACTTTAGCCAAAGAAATGAAGAATATAGTGGAGGACTTTTGCAAATGGATAGGACAAAGAGTCAACATCAACAAATCACAAGTGTTATTTGGTAAGATGGTGAACTATTCTCTAAAGAAGAAGATTACCAAGATTATTGGTTTCAAGGAGGTTAAGGAGATGAAATATTTAGGGGTCAAAATATCCCTTAGAAGAAACAAAGTAACAGATTTTCAAGAATTATTGAGCATGGTTATGGACAAGCTCAATTCTTGGGGGAAAAAATCATTATCAATGGATGGTAAGATTACACTCATTGAAACCTCCTTACTTTCTATGCCCAATTTTTTAATTACAAACTCTTTGGTTCCAAAAAGAGTTTTATATGAGATTGAAAAACTTTGTAGAGGTTTTTTGTGGCATAAGAGTGATGGATCTAAAGGGATGCACTATGTTGCTTGGAATGAAATTTGCAAACCAAGAAGTATGGGGGGATTGGGATTACAATCTCCTCTATTAAGAATTGGTGCCTTGAGATCTAGATTGGCTTGGAATTTTATTAAAAAAAATGACTCTTTGTTACACCGTTCTATGAAAGCAAAATATGGGGATGAAATTTTAAATGATGACCATAAGGCTATCACATCTACTGCTTGGAAAATTTTGCTGGATGGGGGAAAAAATTTGAAGAATGCTATTAGATGGAAGGTGGGAAAGGGAAATAACATCAGTGTTCTAAATGATGCTTGGCTGCTAGACAAAAGCATTTATCGGTGGCCAACTTACGTGGATTGTAATATGGTGGAAGGTATGTCAGTTCAGCAGCTTTTAACGTCTGATGGGAATTGGAATTTAGATTTGCTTCGTATGGCATTTCATTCAGAGCTTATTCTACTGATTGTTCAAGTACAAATTAAGGGGATGGAGGAGGAAAATATTGAACTGCTGAAGTGGTGTTCAGGGAAAACAATTTCTGCATTAGTTTATGAGCAAATGCTGAATGACAGATTTAATTTGGATGATGTAGAATACTTCAAATGGCTAAGGAAGCTCAAACTTAGCAAAAAGGTTGAAATTTTTTGGTGGAGGTTAGGCAAGGCTGCAATCCCAACTAACCTATTCCTTAAGAACCATAGAATCTCCTTGCTGGATAGCTGTGAGAGAGGTTGCCAAGCGGTGGAGTCCTATGAACATATTATGGTTAATTGTAAATATATGGTGGAGATTATAAAGAAGATTCGATAATGGGGTATTATGATCCCTGTTTTCAATACCTTGGATGATTGTCTTCAGGAACTTAAAAGGATTTCTAAGTCCAATACTGGAATTGCAAAAGTTTATTGCACGGTTATCTACTTATCCTGGAAAAATAGAAAATATGTGAAACATGGTAAGGAGGCGTTGCCTGCATCGGTGAGTGCTTCAAATGCATTATTTTTGGCTGTTTCAAAGTATACTCCTTATCTTTGTAGCTGGGGTACTAACCTCCTTAGGGAGTCTTCAAACAATTGGTGCCCTCCACCGAAAGAATGGATTAAGATCAACCTAGATGCTTCTCTACTAACTTCGAATCTTGGAGGTATTGGTGGGATTTTTCGAGACCATAAAGGACGATTCATTTGTGCATTTGGCAAGAAAAAGATTCATTAAGATGTGACTCAACTGGAAATGGCAGCTATCTATGCGGTGAAACAATTTCTTAAAAACTGGATGATGAAATGCAAACGGGTAATCATTGAGAGTGATAATGTCAACATTATCAATTTCATTCAAAATTCTTTGAAGAAGAACAATTGGCCTCTGAATTGTGGAGATACGGATGAGGTATTGTTTTTTAATGATTTCAATAAGTTAATTTTCCACCATGCCCATAGATCATGTAATAAAGTAGCTAGTTGTTGCGCTACTTTGGCTTTGGAAAATAGTTTTTCTTTTGATATTTTTTCTTTTGATAGTATCCCTTCCATATTGATGTGTTTGATCAAGATGGAATGTGATGCTTTGAACACTTGTATGTAGTTTTTCTTCTTGGCTCTTTTAATGCAATGTTGCACCTTTTCAAAAAAAAAAAAAAAAAAAACTAGACTTTTATGAGTGATGTTTCTAAGTGTTTTCATACTAGCATGGCATAGTCTCCTATGTCATAACCATGTGTCATCTACTATTATTTTCAAACAAAATGAATTTGAACTATCAATTCAATCAAGGTCTAACATATAAACATTATTCATTCATTTTCCTTCTAAAACTAATTTATCATTTAAACTAATCAGGCATTTATCAGATAGAAATTTAATATTAAAACCTTTGTCACACAATTGACTAATGCTAAGTAAGTTATGCTTCAAACCATCAACTAATAAGACGTTTTCAATTAAAAAATTCTTAGCATTACCAACAATACCTGAGCCTATCACTTTCCTAGTAGTGTTGTCTCCCATTGTTACTTTGCCTCCAATTCTGGTCTCCAGTAGAATAAACATCTTCATATTTTCAGTCAAGTGTCACGAGCAGCCACTATCCAGGTACCACATGCTCTCACTAGGTATTTTGTGAGAGCATCCCTACAATTTCATTCAAGGGTTAGATTTGGGAACCCAAGTGAGTTTGGGTTCCTCCTTATGCTTGCATAAATAAGATGTATACATGATATGCTGTGATGGATGCACTTTAGGTCTCCATACTAAGTGTGTCCTACGGTGAATTGTGTAAGTATGCGCTATGTGACCTAGCATGCCACAAGAGAAGCACATAACACCAGGAAATGGATTCACTAACCTATGTGGGTGGAGATGCCTCTTCCTAAAGTTATGTGATGCATGCTGTGTTGGGGTTTACTAGACTGGGCTAATGTGAGTGATGCATTTTCTTTTTCTAGTTCTTTGAATTTTTCTTTAAAAGTGTTGTTTTGATATGTCAATCCATAAACTTCTATTTTTAACAAATGCTCACTGTGATCTACTTCTAATGCAAGTTTGTCTAGTCAATCAAAAGCTTCTTCTAGTTTAACATGAGTGGTTTTCAAGGTTTCATGCATTTCAGTTAGTTCAATATGCTTCTTATTTAATGCATCATACTCATCAAGAAGTAGCATATGATCTCTATCTAAATCAGAATTTTCTTTGATTAAGTTAGCATGCTCAGTTTATAAACTACTAAACTCAATATTAAGACTAGCATGCATCTTTTTTAATTTTCTATACGAGTCATGATTTTTTTTTAGAAATGAGCAATAAGTCTTCATATGAAAGTTGACATACCTCATCTTGATCCAACTTATCAAGATTATCGTTAGCCATTAGACATAGATTTGTTACATCCTCGTCTGCTTCTTCTTCTAACGATTCTGAGGCAGAGTCGACCCAAAAAGCTTTTTGTGTTTTCATTTTTCCTTTCTTATACTTGGCTTTATCCTCGCTCTTTTCATTAGCAGGTTGGCTCTTTAAGTTGGGGCAATCAGCTCGAAGGTGACCTGGCTTCCTGCACTCAAAACAGATTGTATCAGACAAAACTTTATTAAACTTCAAGCTTTTACCTTTATTCCATCTGTTCTGATGACACCTTTATTTTCTCTTTAAGAAGTTCTTGAACTATCGGGCCTCAGTGCTATATCATCTTCTTTGTCCCCTGTAGAGCTATCACTTTCTGAGTTGTTTGCTTTTAATGTCACCATTCGCTCCTTCTTCTTTTCACCTGCATCACTTTGTCTTTGACTCACTCCTTGCTCGTATGCAATGAGTGATCCAAGGAGATTATCAATAGAATATATGTTAAGGTCTTTAGATTCAGTGATAGCAGTTATCTTAGCATCATAGGAACTCGGTAAGCATATTAGAATCTTATTAACTTTCTCAAAATTTGAAATCTTTCTACCTAATTCATGCAAGGATGTCACGATTTGGGTGAACCTAGTGTACTTGTCAGATATTGTTTCGCTAGGTTTCATACGGAAGAGTTCATAATCATGCAACAAAATTTTAAGCCTAAACTATTTTACTTCACTTGTTCCTTCGTATGTAATGCACAGTTTATCCCAAATCTCCTTACCAGTAGCACAGGTAGAAACTTTCATATAATCCTCAGACTTTAATGCACAGAAAAAGCAATTTAAATACTTAGCATTTAATTGGGCTAAATCCCTATCCTCATTACTCCATTCATTAAAAGGGACATGAGTTTTCACTCCATTCAAAGTTTTAAAAGGTGCAACATATCCATCATTGACTAACATCCACATGCGGTAATCAATAGATTGTAAAAAAGTAGACATTCTAATTTTTCAGAAATCAAACGGGATGTTATCAAAAAGAGGAGGACGGGTTATTGAGTAACCCTCCGTGGTGTTACGATTAACAAAATGCGACATGATCATTTTTTTAATGTTTTCTAAAACACTATTTTTGAAACCTAGCTCTGATACCAATTGAAATTACTAGATTGACAAGGGGGGGGGGGGGGGGGTGAATTATGAAAACTTTGTAGCAATAATTAAAAACCTAAGCAAGAGTTCTAGTTTTTTTTGTGTTTTTCAATTTTTAACATGAAAACTTTAACTACAATGAAGGAAAATAATGGAACACAAATGTGCAATAATGAAATCCTTTTTTTTTCTTTCATAATATTCACCAAGAAAAAATTATAAAAATAAAGTGCAAGCTAAAAAATAAAAAGCAATAAGGAAAAAAGCACACTGAAATTTTATAGTAGTTCGGTCAAACCATGATCTATGTCCACTCCCTAGAGTCCCCCACTCCGGGAATTTCACTTCAAACTATAGTTCTCCTTTTGCCCCCCTCGGCAAGACAGAGAAGCCCTTACAAGACTCACTTTCACCAACCTGGCATGGCAGAGTACCAAGCACTATTTTTACCCTCCTGGCGAAGGCAGAGTACCGTATCATTTTTCTCCCTCTTGGAGAAGGCAAAGTATCTTTGAGGTCATGGATGTAGAAGATTCTTCCCCTCAGAGAGCCTCCCATAAGTTCTTTCTGGACCATAGGAGGAGCAAGATGCAGCAAGAATGGAGCAACCGTGTGATCTCCCTCACACCTCTTCTCCCTCACCAAGCTCACCTTCTGCTTCCTCTCTCAAACCCTAAAAACTTTTCAAGAGCTCTCTCCCAAGGATTCTCTTTCTAATCACATTCCCCTCTTTTTATCTCTCTAAAATATTACTAATTTTTATAAATAAAACCAGGCTCCAAAATCTCTGAAATATTCAAAGTACCTGTTACTATCGTACAGTACGATTATACAACGTACAGTACGATTGTATAACAGTCTTTATCCTGGTACAAAGGATTACGAATAGTTCAAAATAAATTATACAATATGATATTAAATCATACCATACGAACCTCCACTCCTCTATTCGTACAGGACGAAAGACGGGATGATCAAAACTCATCTCTATTCATCGTATGGTACATCTACGTCATACAGTACATTCAGGCAAAAACAAGGGATGGTCCAAGACGATTAAAATCAGCCTCTGTTCATCGTATTGTACATATATGTTCGGACAATATGATGACCAATCAGAGATTAATCCTTGATTTAATCTGCTAATTACGGGTTAAGTTATGTAAGTATTCAAATAAAATTATACAGTATGAACATATTCGTACAGAATGAACTGCTAATAAAACTTACTTAAACTAATCTGGCAGCTAGGGTTTTGGATTTGTAACACCTCGTACAGTATGATAGTTTTTGTACGGTATGATTTGTTCATAGAAAATCATTTTAAATAGATCTGATCGTATAGAATAAAATACAGTCGTACAGTACGACCAACAGAGAAAGAAATATATATTTTCTTTTAAAAAACCCTCTCCCCCTGTGTGTGTGCATGGTTGCTCAATTTTTACATACAGTTTGTGGCCAGACTCAAGAAAAGAAAAGAAATAAAATAAATATAAAATTACATTGCTTTAGACTAACACTCCTAATATAATCAGTCTTGAATCTTCCTATTGTCCTGCGTAATTTGTGATCTTCCTGAAATTTTGTTACTCACAGGAAATAGTAGAAATCAAATGATAGTCAATGAATAGATAGTTCAGGCGACATTATTTGTCATCATCAAAATCTCAAACTCGGGGTCATGGGTTGCAACGTGTCTGTAATCATCTCGAACGATGTATGATCATAATATACAGTCAGAAACATCTTTTTGAATGATCAAACAACAACAACAATAACAACATCAAGCCTTTATCCCACTAATCTTTTTGAATGATCATCAAGTTAAAATTATTGCATGCAATCGTCCTGTATGATCTAACAATCATACAATACTATTTACAGAAGATTTATTTAAACAACCTAATTCCTTCAAGTTTTTCACATAACCTTCTTATCCTTCCTTATTGCAATCTCAACCTTTAGAATGGCTAGTAGAGGAAAGTACAGTTGACAAACCCAGGATAATTCCTCCTCTCACAACACTAGTGATGACAACTTTTAGATGGCTTCTAATGAAGTCACCTACCAAAAATACAAAGAAACTAAGATCACACCTTTCAGACTTCTCAATCAATAGGCCCTTAGCTTTCCAGTAATGAACCTCTTTAATTCCACTATGCTTCTATTTTTCTGACTTTGGCTTATCCCTTCCACTCTAAAATCCTTTTTGAGTTTTAACAAACCTTAAGATTAGTGGGGATGCTACTATGATGATTTCCCATGTATGTTTTCAAAATGTGGAAATCCCCAAAGAGGACATAGGAGTCCATCTAAAGCTAAACACCCAAGAAAAAAGAACCCTTGCCATGGCCTCTAGATCCAACTTTGATTGGAGTACTGTAAACATCTTACTTTGAAATATTCCCTTGAACTACTACCAACCCTTGGTACACACTCTAAATTAAAATGTTAGGGTTATCCAGCATGTTTTGAAAATATTTATCTTTCCTAAAGCTAGAAACTGGATAAATATGACTCCCCTACTGTCAATTTTTACATACTTCATAATGTGAAACCCTCAAATGGATGAAGCTCAAATGATAATTGATTACATCCAAAACATCACTTTTTTTTGACTCACAACCACTAGGAAAAAGCAAAACCTCGCTCTAGGACATGTTATTGGGTATAACATGAATAAAAAATATAACATCACATATCATGCTCCTCCTAACCACACTTTATTAATCTTTCTGGATGCCTCCTTTTGGAAGATCTTTCATATAGATTAGGAGCCAGAAGACCAGCTCTTTGATGAAGAAGGAGAAGCTGTTTCAACTCGGGCTTCTGAGTTTATGATTTTAATGATAACAAATAATATTTATAAATCTTTTATTTCTCCTAGTATTTCTAGTGCATATTTCTTTCTATGTTGACTAATATTTTAGGTACATCATGTATCGTTCTTTGAAGATTCATGGCTTAAGATTGCGTATAATTGTTCATATTAAACGGGTATGTAATTTTCATTTATTGAGTCAAGTCTTGTAATAATGTATGTTAATTTGTTGATCATGCACACACATAGAGGGAGAAAAAAATGATTATAAATATTTTAACTTATCTGTTCATCGTACTGTACGATCTGGTGTAACAAAAATAAATTAAAATATTTTATTTTTCCTAAAAAAATTATTTTTGAATATAGCTAATCAAGAGAGGTGGTAAGCGTTTTCTTTTTTCTAAAGGACCCAAAGATTTGAAATTGTTTATGATAAATTTTGATTTTCATGATGTGGGAAGTATTGGACCAAGATTCACTTGGTGCAATAACAAAGATGGAGCCTCTAGGATTTGGGAGAGGCTGGATAGGTGCATTTTGAATTCGTCTGCTCTCCAAAAGCTTCCCATTGCTTCCACTAAACATTTTACTAGGGTGGCATTGGATCATAGCCCTATTTCCTTCAAGATGGATGATAAGGTGCGTATCAAATCAAAGGTTATTAAATTTGAGGACACCTGGAGATCTTATCCTGCAACAAGAAGTATTGTGTATCATGTTTGGAAGAAAAGTGATTTTGGTGATGAAGGAATGGTGCTCCAAAGGAAGATTACTAGAACGTTGAAAGCCTTATTTTTCTGGAATAAAAACAAGTGCAAAGACTTGAATATGCTAAAGGAGGATCTTAAAAAGGAGATCTTGGTTCTACAACACAAAGAAGCCATGGGGATTGGGTGGTCAGCTCAAGATCTCATACTACTTAGAAGCAAAATTCATGCTCTTAATGTTACTTTGAAGAGATTATCCATATGGTGGAATCAAAGAGCAAAAGCAAGATGGAATGAGGATGGTGATGAAAATTCAAAAATGTTTCACAATTTTGCTACAGCATGGAGGAATGGCAATAGAGTGAATCAAATCAAGGATATGTATAATAAGTTGCAAGTGGATGATGATGAAATTGAGAAGGTATTCATTCATCACTTTGAAACAAAATGGAAATCCAGAAACTGTGAATTAGCAGGTTGGCCTAAGATCTGTGAAAACCAGAAGTTGACAGCTGAAGACATTAGTGCTCTTAATGAAGAATTCTTGGTGAGTGAGCTACAACATTCAGTTTTCTAGCAAGGGAACAACAGATCACCATGTATGGATGGTCTCACATCTTCATTTTACAAATGCTATTTGGAAATTGTGTGGAAAGATCTTTGGAATGCCATTAATTGTTTTTTAATTTCTGCACATATGAAAAAAGATTGGAAAGATACCTTAATTGTGTTGATTGCTAAGGTGAAAAACCCATTACTTCCATCCAATTTTAGGCCAATTAGTCTTTGCCAGACGAATTACAAAATTGCAGCTACTATGCTAGTGAACAGGTTTAAGAGACATATCCCCAAAATGATTACTGAAGAGCAAATGGCCTTCATCCCAGGTAGATAAATTTTAGAACATTGCCTTCTTGCTAAGGAGATTTTTCACAAATTCAAGATATCCAAACACAAGAAAGGTTTAATGGCCTTGAAGTTGGACATGGAGCAAGCTTATGATAGCATGGGATGGCCAACTCTTGGTCAAATTCTTAGTTGGTATGGCTTCCCTTCTTTGTATTCTAACCTTGTTTTGGAATGTATTGTAGATGTGAGATTCTCCATTATTATTAATGGAAAAAATTCCAAGTGGATCAATGCTTGTAGTGGATTTCGGCAAGGATGTCCACTCTCCCCTTACCTGTATATCATGTGCTCTCAATTGTTGTCCAACTCTCTAAGGCATAGGGGGGGACAGTATTGGCATTCAACTCTCCCCTAGGGGATCAAGAATTTCTCACCTCATGTATGAAGATGATGTACTTATATTCTCCCATGCCTCAAAGGTGTTAGCTAAGAACTTGAAGAATATTGTTGAAGAATTTTGTAAATGGACTGGGCAAAGAATTAATATTAATAAGTCACAGATTATTTTTGGCAAGAATGTCAGTTACCCAATGAAGAATAAGCTTGCCAAAGTTTTTGGTTTCAAAGTAGTTAAGGAGCTGAACTACCTTGGGATTAAAATTTCTATTAATAGATTGAGGGTGGCTGATTTTCAAGATCTCCTAGTCAATATTATGGATAGACTTAATGCTTGGGGTAAAAAGTCTATTTCTATGGGTGGTAAGATCACTCTCATCACAAGCTCATTTTTAACTATGCCAAACTTCTTAGTGACACACTCTTTGGTCCTAAAAAGTGTGCTATATGCATTGGAAAAATGTTGTAGAAGCTTCATTTGGAATAAAACTGATGGCAGCCATAGTATTCATTATGTGGCTTGAGAGGAGTTATGAAAACCGAGAAGATTTGGTGGGCTTGGCTTGCAATCACCTGTTATGAAGGCTGGTTCTTTGAGAGCGAAGTTAGCTTGGAATTTCATTCAAAAGCCGGACACCTTATTCCACAGATCCATCAAAGCTAAGTATGGGAAGGATGTTATGAATATCACACACAAGAAAACTACTTCTAAGGCTTGGCAAATATTAGTAGATGGAGGAAGACACCTTAGAGGTATTACCAGATGGAGAGTTGACAATGGTGGGGAGATTAATGTCCTGAAGGATATTTGGGTACTAGATAGATGTATAAATTACTGGCCCACTCTAATTGACTGTGATTCTTTGGAGGGAATGTGTGTCCAGCAGCTCTTGCTGGAGGATGGTCAGTGGAATTGTTCACTTCTTTAGAATGTTTTTCATCCAAATTTCATTGTGTTGATTAATCAAATTCAGATTGATCCAAGTGTAGATGATCGGCTGGAACTGCAAAAATTATGCTCGGGTATGACTATTTCTGCCTTATCTTTTGATCAAGTTTTGAAGTGTAGATACAATTCAAGAGAAGATGAGTATTGTAATTGGCTTCACAAACTCAAACTTAGCAAGAAAGTGGAAATGTTCTGGTGGAGGCTTGGAAATTCTGCTATACCCACCAATCTCTTCCTCAAAAATTGCAGTATTTCGGTGACATATATTTGTGCTAGAGGCTGTTTAGAGATTGAAAGCTATGAACATATCATGGTCCAATGTAAGTATCTAACTGAAATTGTTATGAAGTTGATTGAGTGGGGCATTCACATTCCCATTTTCCATTCTTTGGAACAATGCCTACGGGAATTAAGGAGGTTAACTGTAAGTCATATTGGCATTGTAAAAATTTACTGCACCAATGTCTATTACTCTTGGAGAAATAGGAATGAAGTTAAGCATGGTAAAATTGCTTTACCTAGTTATTTAGTTGATGCTAATGCTCTTTCAGTAGCTTTCAATAATTCTTATCCATATCTTTCCAACTGGGTTACTAATCTCCCTAGGGAGTCTCATGATACTTGGTGCCCCCCCACCAAAGGATTGGTTGAAAATAATGTTGATGCTTCCTTACTCTCTTCTGGGATGGCTGGTATCGGTGGTATTTTTAGGGATAATATAGGTAAATTCATTATTGCTTTTGGAAAGAACATGGTCCATTGGGACATTACTCAATTGGAGCTGCAGACGGCTTTCTCGGTGAGAGAATATGTTAGAAGCTAGATGCTAGAATTCAAAGGTGTTATTGTGGAAAGTGAGAACATTAATGCTATTACTTACCTTCAGAATTCTTTAAAGTCAAATAAGTTCCTTATGGATAACAATTCGGCCAAGGACTCATTCTTCCTGAACGACTTCAATAAGGTTCTCTTTTTACATGCTTATAGAAATTGTAATAAAGTAGCTAATTTGTGTGCTACTTTGGCTTTAGATAGTAGTTTTTTCTTTGATAGTTTTTCCTTTGATGATATCCCTTCCTTGTTAGCAAAGTTAATCAAGGAAGAGTGTCATCCTATTGACAATTGTATCTAGTTTCTTTGTTTCCTAATGCATATTGCAATTCATCAAAAAAAAGAAAGAATATAACTAATCATACTCTACGATCACCACATCATATTATATGATCTGTTTTAATTAGAAAACTCGCCATCCATTAAATTAGGCAAAGATTTGAATTTGAAAAGTTATTCTAATCGTACTGTACGATCATATTCGTACTGTACAATATTCAAAACATTGCCTAATTTAATCCTGTGATTATTCAATCAAAACGACTTAATTTTAATATTTTGATCGTACTATACGAACTGGATCGTACTGTACAATCAACAGAGATAATACTAGCAAACTGCTCATTTATTGAACTGTTCCTACAGCACATCGTACCAGACATCGTACTGTACTATGTTCGTATAGTACTAATTGGACATCGTACAGTACTAACATGTCAATTTTTGCACATCATACTGGACGATCTTATGATCATACGGTATGATATTTGATGGCTAAATTGAGTTTTTTTAGGGTTTTTCGAGCCCTCTTCTTAAGCACTCTTGTAAGACTTTGTAAGAGTCTTTGCCAGCCATTGTTTCTTTATTTTTCTAGAGAAAACTTGAAGAGAGGAGTTGAAAGGGAGAGAGGAAAGGGTGGAGTTTGAGAGAGGAAGAAGAACCTTGGAGGGAGTTTTAAGGGAGTATGAAGAAGATTTCCCATGGTTGCTCCAGTGAGCTTGCACCTTAGTACTATCGAATTCAAGGTTCGTCTTGAAGGAAGTTTTGGGAAGAAGAAGATCTCGTTGGTGTCAAAGGACCCGGCTCTTTCGTCGCACCGGGGAAGGTTGAAGTGATTGTGTAAGGGCTTCTCCGCCTAGCTATGGTGGCTAAAGGAGAATCACTAAAGGTTTAGTGTAGTACTCGGAGGGTGCCTCCGGGGAGTGGATGTAGGTCATGGTTTGACCGAGTCACTATAAATTGGTGTGTTCTTTCCTTATTATTTCTGCACTTTATTTCCGCATTAATTTTTAATATGATTAATTGCATGGGTAAAATTGATCATTTATCTTTTTATTGTGAATGAAATTTGCTTCCGCATAAAGTTATAAAAATATATCTTTTTAATTAAAGAAGTTTTTAATCATCCAATTCACCATCCTCTTGTCAATCTAGCTATTTTATTTGGTATCAGAGTAGGTTTCAAAAAGAGTGTTTTAGAAAACCTTGAAAAAATTGATCATGGCATATTTTGGAATTCGTAACATTGCGGAAGGCTATTGTATTACACGAACACCATTATTTGAAAATATTTCTTTTAATTTTTGAAAAATTTGCATGTCAACTTTTTTGCAATCAATTGATTATCGAATGTGGCATATGATTCAAACTGGCTATTCAGTACCGTCACGTATGATAGATGGTGTAAAATTTAATATTCCTTTTACTGAATGGAGTAGAATAGATCAAATTAATGCTCAATTAAATGCTAAATGCTTGAATTGTTTTTTCTGTGCATTAAATTCTGACGATTGTATGAGAATTTCTACATTTACTAATGGCAAAGAAATTTGGGATAGATTATGCATTACATATGAATGTACTAGTGAAGTCAAGCAATTTAAGTTGAATATTCTAATGCGTGATTATAAACTTTTCAGCATGAAACCATATGAGACTATCTTAGACATGTTTATTACATTTAATCAAATTGTGATGTCATTACATGATTTAGGTAGAGAACTTTCAAACTTTGAAAAAGTTAGTAAAATCCTACATTCTTTACTTGATAAATTTGATGCCAAAGTCACGGCTATATGTGAATAAAAAGATTTTAATGCTTATTCTATAGATAATCTAATTGGCTCACTCATTACCTACGAGTAAAGTGTGAGTCAAAGATTTTTGGATTCAGATGATGAGAAGACTATTGTGCTAAAATCCAAACACAGATGAATATGGCTTAGTAGATGATGAAAGTAAGGAGATAGTATTGATAACAAATAAATTTGAAAGTCTATTGAAGCACAAGCATGAACAACATCAAAAGTGGAGTAAAGGTAAAAATTGTAAAAAATGTCAAGTTTTTTTCTGACATAATTTGCTTTAGGTGTAGGAAGCTCGGACATTTGAAGTATGAATGCCCCAACTTAAAAGCTCTTCCTGCAAAGGAAAAGAGTAAAAACAAATCGTTTGTAATATGGGGAAAAGATAAAAAGCAAAAAGTCTCTTAGGCAGACCTAGTTTCTGAATCATCAGAACATGAGTAAGATGATGAGATATAAGTATGTTAAGGTTTGTTTGTGTGTTTTGTTTATGTGTTTTGTATGTTTGTTTATCTATTTTGCATGTTTAACTTTTTTTATCATAAATGTATGTTTTTTTTTGCTATTAGGTTGTTATTTTATGTGTTATTTTTTCTCTTCTTTTTGATAATGTCAAAGGGGGAGAAAGTATTATAGTAGGTTGTATTTTATTTTAATTATTGTTATTATTTTTTTAAAAAATAAAAAATAAAAAAAGCTTTCCCTTAATTTTAATGTAATTCTTTTTGTGAGGGGGAGTTTAGGAGAAATCTTTTTAAATTGCAAAGTCAACTAATATTATTTTACATCATCAAAAAGGGAGAGATTATTGCAACTCGGGCTTCTGAGTTTATGATTTTGATGATAACAAATAATATTTATTAATCTTTTATTTCTTCTAGTATTTGTAGTGCATATTTCTTTCTATGTTGACTAATATTTCAGGTACATCATGCACCGTTCTTTGAAGATTCAAGGATCAAGATTGCATAAAATTGGTCATATTAAATGAGTATGTAATTTTCATTTATTGAGTCAAGTCTTGTAATGATGTATGTTAGTTTGTTGATCAAGCACACACATAAAGGGAGCAAAAAATGATTATAAATATTTTAACTTTTCTGTTCATCGTATTGTATGATATGTATCATACTGTACGATCTGGTGTAATAGAAATAAATTAAAATATTTTATTTGTCCTAAAATATTTATTTTCGAATATAACTAATCGTACTGTACGATCGTCACATCGTACTGTACGATCTATTATAATTAGAAAGATCACCGTCCATTAAATTAGGCAAAGATTTGATTTTGAAAAGTTGTTCTAATCGTACTGTACGATCATATTCGTACTGTATGATATTAAAAACATTGCCTAATTTAATCCTGTGATTATTCAATCAAAATGGCTTAATTTTAATATTTTGATCATACTGTACTAACTGGATCATACTATACGATCAATAGAGACAATATTGGCAAACTGATCGTTTATTTAGCTGTTCCTACAGCACGTCGTTCCAGACATCGTAATGCACTATGTTTGTACAATACTAATTGGACATAGTACAATACTAACAGGTCAATTTTTGTACATCGTATTGGATGATCTTACGATCGTACGGTATGATATTTGACGACTGAATTGAGTTTTTTAGGATTTTTTGAGCCCTCTATTTAAGCACTCTCATAAGACTTTGTAGGAGTCTTTGGCAGCCATTGTATCTTCATTTTTCTAGAGAAAGCTTGAAGAGAGGACTTGAAAGGGAGATAGGAAAGGGTGGAGTTTAAGAGAGGGAGAAGAACCTTGGAGGGGGTTTCAAAAGAGTGTAAAGGAGATTTCACACGATTGCTCCGATGAGCTTGCACCTCAGTACCATCGGATTCAAGGTTTGTCTTAAAGGAAGTTTTTGGAAGAAGAAGATCTCGTTGGTGTCAAAGGACCCCGCTCATCCGTGGCATCGGGAAAGGTGGAAGTGATTGTGTAAGGGCTTCTCTGCCTAGTTGTGGGGGCTAAAGGAGAATCACTAAAGGTTTAGTGTAATACTCGGAGGGTGCCTCCGGGGAGTGGACGTAGGTCATGGTTTGACCGAACCACTATAAATCGGTGTGTTCTTTCCTTATTATTTCAGCACTTTATTTCCACATTAATTTTATTATGATTAATTGCGTGGGTGAAATTGATCATCTATCTTTTAATTGTGAATGAAATTTGCTTCCACATAAAATTATAAAAAGATATTTCTTTTCATTAAATAAGTTTTTAATCATCTAATTCACCCTCTTGTCAATCTAGTTATTTTAGAAGCTACCACTTTAGTTGATCCTGCACCACCTCCTCACCACTACCAATATGAGGACTTGATTCATTGATTTGAAAGACTTGAGACTCGCTTGGAATAATAATAAACCCAGCATGATAATGATATGAGTTGTCTTAGGGAGTAATTTGGAAACATCCAAAAAAATTCACCTCCATAGCCACCTTCTAATCAGGATACAACTTTGTGCTTGTTTGTTCCTGTTGTACTTTTTTTGGTCTTTATTTTCTTTAATGTTTTGTTGTGTTGTCTCTGCATCACATTTTTCTTTCCAGCACCTCTTATGTGGTAATCCTTTTAAATTAAAAAAAAATATTCTTTGTGTTTATTTATTTACTTTCAATTGATATTTCTTTTTCTTTTTAGCTAGTTTTGTGCCCTTAGATCTCTTTTATGTGCTTCTTACATGAGAAATTTGCAAAAATTGTATTTCTATTGATTCTATTTTATGACTTGGAACATAATGTATGATTCAACTCATATTGTACAATTTGGATCGTACTATATGAATAAACTCTCTATAATGCTCTTGATGTTTGCAATAAACTTACTTCTTTTATGACTTAAAGGTTTATTAAGTAATTGTTGGCATTTTTAACACTTGGAGGATAAACAAATCATATGACTTCTCATATCCCTTTTTATTTCCTCTGACTGATAATTCCTTGTGTGAACTGGACATCTAAATTGAATGGGAATTAAGATGGTTGAAATGAAAACTTATTCACTCTACTACATGTTTTTTTATTATGGATATATTCTACAATTTGACAAATAAAATTTATTATTTTTCTACATCACGCTCTTTATTCTATTAGAAAACTCAGGTTTGCCTTATAGATTATTTCTCCCTTTGTAAGAGAATGAGTTATTTTTCTATTATTTTTGGAAAATAATCTTAAAACTGAGATTCTTAAATATTTTAAAAGGAAGCAATTTGGAAATTAAAAGTCAAAAGAGGCACAAAATGAGCCCAAAATTAAAAGAGCACAATGATGCCAAAAGTAAAAGATGCACTTAATGTGTCAAAAATAAAAAAATGTGTAGTGTACACCAAAAGCTAATAAAAGAGGTTTAAAATGAGCCCAACTTAAATTAGTTTATCTTTCTATTAAATCTTTAAATCTAAGAAGATCCCTGTGTTTCATAATATGTTTAAAACTTGACTTAGAAAAATTCTGGTTCTTCATTCATCACTATTATAATAATATTCTATTTGATATATTTCATGCTTGCAGTCTAAAAAGTTTAAATTTCCTTATTTAATTGTAATTCTTGAATTAGATGCTGATTTAAAGAAAGGATTTTAGCCTATGAAGATGTTAAGCAGGGTGTGCAAACTCTAGAATCTAAATCCTTTGGTTGCAATAAAGTCAACACTTATCTTATTTGGTCTTTTCTATTTGTAATAAAATTTTATTACTATTTGAAAAATACCTATGAGAGTTCTCATGTCTATACTAGTTCTTTCTATACCTTAAGTTGTTTGTCGTTTTGAGTCTATTTGTTTTATACATTTCTTATTTATATTTTTTTTCTTCTTATTGTTTTCCCTCTTTTTGTGATGTCAAAAGGGGAGTGGTATTTTGTTGCATTAGTTATTATTTTTATTATTTGCATATTATTTAAAATTAATTTTTTTTTCTTATAATTGATTTAGAGGAAAGAAGCCATTTGAAAATCCAAAAATAATAATATTTGCCATCATAAAAAAGGAGGAGATTATTGGAAACTTGATTCAAGCACTATGATTTTGATGATAAAAAATATTATTGTGACTGTTACTACTTTCTCTTATTTTTGTGATATTTAGTTTTTTTTATGTGTAATAATATTTCAAAAAATCAGTCAACCATTCACTTATAATTATGATCAGCTCAACACTGGGTAGACTATGATTACAGCCAGTTTTCATTTATTTTCTCCTTTTTTGTGTCGTACCATATAATTGGGTGGATATCATTACAAAGTAACCTTGCACACACAAAGAGAGAGATATATATAAAAATGTTTTTAAGAGTTATCCTTTTAGTAATTCATACTATACGATATTGGTTTCGTAATGAAGTGTTATGCTCTATGAAAACCCTAACTGCTAAAGATTCAGAAATATACTAATTCAGTTCTGATCGTACAATAAGGTTTAATTCATACCATACACCATAATTCAAATCTTTCTTAATTAATCCTGTGATATCAGGTAATCAAATCATGGATAACTATTATGATTAATCATATTGTATGTTATAGTTCATATTATACAATTACCCGTGTACAAAATTGGTCATCCTTGAGATTTTACCAAATAAAATCTATAATTTTTGTGCTGATCATACCATACGATATCCACTCTATTGAACGATCACCTGTGTATAAATTTGACCATCCAAAGGATCATCCCAAATGAACAGAATGAACTTCTATAGATTATACTGTACAATGTTTTGATCATACATTTAGATGTCTTATAGAAGTTGAATAGCTCAACTGAACTATCTTGTTGAACGAGTCTGAGTTAAACTGATCGTACTGTACGAATAGAAGATGAATCTCTTAAAATTTAGGGTTTTTTTAAGCCAACTATTTAAGAATTTCTAATACTCTTATGAGAAATATTTCGCTATGGAGTTGATCTTAAAGAGAGCTTAGAGAAGGAAGAGAGAGCGCTTAGGAGAAAGAGATCCCTGTGTGGGGAGTTATAAGGGATTCATAAAGGTTACTTTAAGTAAGGTTTCCACCAACTTCTTCAAGTTGCTTTTCTGATTCCTTGGTGGCTCTAGGGGAGGTCTTCATCAGCATCAGAGCTAGGCTCTCTACCTTCCCTAGGAGGGTGAAAAAGGATTCCAAGATTCTTTGCCAACTCTAAGAGTGAGTAAAAGGATTCTAAGGTTCTGTGCCTACTCCAGGAGGGAGTAAACATATTTCTAGGTTCTCTGAGTACTCCAAGAGGAAGTAAAAGGATTCAAGGCACTCTACCTCATCGGGTCGATAGAAAGATTTTGTAAGGGCTTCTGAACCTTACAGTGGGGGTAAAAGGAGAGACTACTTTTAGTGTAATACCTGGAAAGGAGGTTTCTAGGAAGTGGATGTAGGTCAAGTTGAATGAACCACTATAAATCTGGTGTGTTCTTTCTATTTACTTTTCCTCTTTTAATTTCTGCATTATTTTGTGATTTGTTATGTGGTCAAAATTTTAAAATTTTCTTATTGTGAAATTATTTATTCTTTCATATATATTGTTTAATTTAAAATATTTAAAAAGATTTCAAAAGATATCCTTTTCCAATTAATAAATTTTTTAAATAACCAATTCACCCCCATTCTTGGTTGGCCTCTAGCTAGTTCATAAAGGTTTAAAACCCTCACAAACTTTTAAGTAGTATCAGAGCAGGATTCATAAATTAATTTTTAAAAAACTTTAAAAAAAATCTATTAATAACTTATATAATCATAGTACTATGGAAGGATACTCAATCACTAGACCACCTCTATTTGATTCTATTCATTTTGATTTTTGGAAAACTCAATGTCTACCTTTTTACAATCAATTGATTATTGCATATGGGTGCTAGTACAGGATGGTTACTCTGCACATTCACATTTAGTAAATGGTGTTCAAATAGAAATACCTTTTTCTGAATGGACTAGTGACAATAGAGATTTAACCCGACTAAATGCCAATTGTCTGAACTATTTTTTGTGTTTTAAAATATGAGGATTATATACATTTTTTTTACTTGTTCAACTGTTAAAGAGATTTGGGTCAAACTCTTCTTTATATATAAAGGAACAAAGGAAGTAAAATAATAGAGGCTAAACATCCTGCTTCACGATTATGAAATATTTTGCATGAAACCTAGTGAATCTATTTCAGAAATATATACTAGGTTTACTCAGATTGTTACTTCCTTGCATGTCTTAGGAAGAGATCTTACAAATTATTAAAAAGTAAACAAAATTCTTTGTTGTTTACCTCTCTTTCTATGAGGAAAAAATAACTGCCATTATTTAATCTAAAAATATGAATGTTTATTCCATTGATAACTTAATTGGGCACTCATTACCTATGAGTAAGGACTGAGTCATAAGTAGCTTGATATATGTGAAAGGAGAAAAGTGAGAATTATAGCCTTAAAGACTAATGATTCTGACAGCTAGTCTTCCGGACAAGATGAAGATGACATAGCCCAGATGACTAGACAATTCAAAAGCTTTTTGAAGAAAAAGAAAAAAAGTCATCAGCAATATAATAAAGGTAAGAATGGAAAAAGTTTGAAGGTCAAACGTCAAGATTCTCTTCATTTAGAGACCATGTCATTCTAGGACTAAACACATAGATATAAGATATCATTTCATTAGAGACCATGTCACCAAAGGAGACGTAGAGCTACATCATGTAGCTACTGAAAATCATCTTGCAGACATCTTTACAAAACATTGGATTTTAAAACATTCAACACCTTAAAACCAAATTAGGTGTTATAGATATTCATGTTTGAAACCGGATGCTTTAAAAATATGAAATCTGATTGTTATATATTTTTTGTTTTATTTTCCAATGTTTTATATTTTTTTTCTTTAAGCATGTGTTTGTTTATTTCTTTTAAAATTTTAGAATATGATCATTACTTACTTCAGTAGTTGAACTCTTCTTTAAATGAAAAACTTACCTTTTTTTATAAGCAGTGATTGACTACTCTAAATTAGTTAAGGGAAGAAAAATTGAAGATTATGTCTCTTCCTCTAACTCCTTTAGGGGTGTAATTTCTTTTCGAATCAAAATCTATTTCAAATTAAAAATTAGACTGAGAAATAGAGATTTATTTCATCTTCATATAGTTCTTTATCTCATTTGAATATTTTGCAATAAAGTTTTTTAAAATTTTCTTAATCAAGCTATTTATCAATATAAGATCGATCAAGTTTTGGTTTCTGGTTTACTCATCCTTATATAAGAGAGTGAGTTGTTCTTCTCTTATATTTTGAAGACAATCTCACTACTAAGAGTCTTTAAAGGCTTAGAAAGAAAGCAAGTTTGTAAAAGTGAAAAGTAGGCACAAAGTGATCCCAAAAGATGAAAAGATGTGCAATGAATGCAAAAATTTGAAAGATGCACAAAGTGTATAAAAAATTAAAATATGCGCAAAGTGCACCAAATTGTAATAAAAGAGGTACAAAATGAGCCCACAATGAATTTGTTTCCCTTCCTTTCAAATCTTTAAATCTTAGACAAAACAATATGCCAATTGATATCATTTTTAGTTCATCACTTTGTAATGATATTCACTTAGATATAATTTTGAAAAGAAGTTAAAAAAAAATCATATTTCAACTTTAATTTATTTTTGAATTAGAATATTGCTTAAAAAGACTTTAACCTATAAAAGAGCCTAAGCTAGTGTTGACAAAATTCAAATTTCTAACCTTTTTAGATCTTAGTGCAGTCAATGCATTTCTTATCGAGTACTTGATATAATCATAAGGTAAAATTTTTGTTTAAGGCATATGATCAGGATCCTTCTTTATTTTTGTTTCTTTTTTATTTTGCGATCTATGTACTTTTCTTGTTTTATTATTTCTTGTTTGTTTCTAATTAGTGCATTTTTCTCCATTTTATGATGTCATGTAGGGGAGTAGTAGTATGTTGTTAATTATTTGCATCTTTTATTTTAATGAAGATCGTTTCCAATTTTACTTGTTCTATTTTACTTTTGTCTAGCTTATATTTCTTAATAATAAAATTATATATATATATATATATATATATATATATATATATATATATATATATATATATATATATATATATATATATATATATATATATATATATAACTCTCCTTATTTTCAAAATATCATCTTCTAAGGGGGAGTTTCAAAGAATATCAAAGTGCTTTGAAATTCTTTAACAATAATGTTGCCTTCATAAAAAAAGAGGAGACTGTTGCAAATCTGAACTCAAACACTATAATTTTGATGACAATAAAGGTTATTTTTTCCACATTGTTATCTTCTATTTTTTATTATTATTGAATATCTATTTTTGTTTCCCTACTCACTAATATTTTAGGTTCCCAGTTCATTTGCAACGTCCGTCAGCTCAATATTGGATATACTATAGTTGAGTCTTTTTTATAAATTTAACTTCAATGTACTTTTACATTTCTTGAGTCAAGTTATGTATATCGTAGATACTAAGCTGAGTAATCTTAGACACAAACACTTAAGGGAGTGAGTTGGTGAGTTCAAAAAAATTTTAGCTTTAAAATAGGAAACTCTAATTAGGGCACCTTACTTTATTAAGATTGATTAAACACATCATACTATACTATCTCTATCATACATGTCGATCCATTATAATTTGTAAAATTGTAGCCATTCAAAATTTAGGTAATATTTTAATAATTGAAATCTACATATACCATATAATTATCATCATACTATACCATCAATGATAATTATGCCTAAATTGATCATGTGATTAAGTGTTTAATTATGTTTAAATTGTTCAATTAGATTGTACATGATGATCGGAGATGATTGTACTAACCGACCGGATTCCTGCATGGATGATAATTAAAAGCCACCCTTCGTACTGGAAGATTAGTTATGTATTTGTACTAATCATATAAGATAATCAAGAGGAACATACTATATGACTTGATACTTTCATGAAGCCATAACAGAATGTTGCCCCTTATACTAGATTTTTAGATATATATTTACACTAATCGTAATAGATGATGTGCCCAATCATACAAGATGATTAATATAAACACTTGAACAAATGCTACAATAGGTTGCAGTTTGTACCAGCTAAAAGTACTATTTTGAACTAATCATGCAGTACGATCTTGGATTGTATTGGATGATTAGAAGAGCTAGATTAAAATTTTGGGATTTTTTGGAGGCTCTCTATTTAATGCCTTTTATTATCCTGTTTCATAAGACTTTTGGTTGCTAAGTATTTTTGTGAGAGAGAAATGAGGTGGTTAGGAGAGCTTTGGGAGAGAGAAGAGAGGTAGAGTTTTCATAAGGGAGATTTGTGAGGGATTTAGAAGGTTGCCCCAAGCAAGGTTCTTTTTTATCTTATTCAAGATTTAGCCTTGATCCTTTGGAGGCTCCAAGAAGACATATAGTAACAATAGTCCCAGGTTTTATTCCTTCTCCAGTAGGGAGAAAAAAATATGTAGTTCTCTACCATCACCAGGAGAATGAAAAAGGATTGCAGGTTCTCTGTCTTCACCAAGAGGGTGTAAAAGAATTTTAGGTTCTCTACCTTTGCCGGGTTGGTGAAAAACATTTTGTAAGGCCTTCTCCGTCTGGTTGTGGGGGCAAAAGAGACACTAATTTCAGTGCAACATCTAAAAAGGAGAATACAAGAGATAGATATCACTAAATAGGTTCAATGGATCTCCTTTACATTCATTTTTTACGTACATAATTACTTCCATAAACATAATCCAAACACTCAAATGATGGTATCAGGTAATTCTCTAAATTCCCATAGTTTTCCCCCTAAGGGAAATTTAGAGAGGCACTGTAAATTCTATTGAAATTATCTAAGTGATAGAACTCCCTCACAAACATAACATGATGACTATTTATAGGAAATCACAAATAGGCATCTAGCCCTATGGTGCTATAAATTTTGGTGCCAATATGCTCAAAAAATGATCTATTGCAGTTTTGCTATTTTCTTGTTCCACTATGACACTTCCAAATGTGTATTAATTACTTAGTGAATAGTCACATCACTTCGCATTCTCACAGAAAATATAACACAAAAAATAACATATTATTTACCTCACTTCGCATTTTCACAGATTATAATTATTAAATTAATGAGTACCATTTGGACTTAAATTGACCACATTTTTTAGCAGCTTCAAAATTTTTTACTGAATGATAACCATCTCCTTCATTTATTCTTAATTTGTTGTCATAATTGACAACAACATTGACACTGGTGGGTAGAACATCCACCTCTGTATCATTACCACTTTCAACCTCAATATGAACATTCTTCTCATAATCCATTATATTCTTCGAAGAAGAAGACCCAACAAAATTAAAAAAAGTCAAATTATTCTTTAATTTAATTGAAAAATCTTGATCTTTAAAAAGATTATTATCCCCATCTATGAAATCTTAAATTACCTTCTTTCCCTTCCTCAACAAAGAGAATTTTTGACACACAATGATTCAATAATCTATCAAAATCATTAATCACCAAAGCACCATTTCATCCAGATGACCTTCATGGAAACCTTCTAGAGATAACCCTATGAGAACCTTCCATAGAAATTATCCCAGCTCTATGAACACCTTTGCCATCTCTAAAGATGGAGCCCTCCTATAAGAAGTGGCCGCTAGTAACATGTGATTTTTCTGGAGGGTCCTCACTTTCCTTCACGTATGGTAGAAAATAATCTTTTTCCATCATGAAATTTATTAGAGTGTGAATATATGTTTTTGTTAACTAATCAAAATATTCACGTATGGTAGAAAATCACTAAAAATGAAGATATTATTTTTTAAAGAATATTAAGGAGGAAAAAATAAATAAAAGTCAAAATCACTAAAAATAAAATAGAATTAATGTTTCATAACATGATAAAATTTTCTTTTCCATCTAGAGTGATAATATTGGCTTGATCCTCACTTTCTCTCTTCTCTATCTTCCCTAGTATATCTTCTTCTCCCTTTCTCTCTCTTCTCTCACCCAATTATAAAAGGAAATTGGTGACTAAAAATGTATCGAGTGTTTTAAATAAAATAATTTTAGATATTTAAAATTTTAAAAATAAAATTTTAGACCTAGCACTATAGTGCTCCAAACATAGTACCATATTGCTCCCTTAAATTCTAGACAATTTGAGAGCTTAATGTTATAGAGCTACCAAACATAAAGCTACAACACTCATCTAGCCAAATTTTACTGAGTTATGAAAAAAGAAATTTGAGGTTATTAACCATTTGGGTTGTTCTTGAAAGATATCATTTTTTTTTGTTTATGCATATTTCTACAAATCCCGTGTTGGTAGCGAAAGATAGTGCAACTCAAGATCCATATGGTGCTTCATTTTATCTATGATTAGGTATCAAGTTGACCTTGAATTAAGAGAAATACATTGATGTATTGAAGAAAATTCAACATTAGGGTCTCGCATATGAAAGGCTTGTAAGGAGAAAATCAATAAAGGTAATATTTCTCAGTTGGGAAAACTCTAAGAAAGCTATTTTTGGAAACTAGACATATTACCAATTTTGGTGCCTACACATGGAAGCCATATACTCAATTATGCCTAAAATTGTTTATAGGATACAAGCCATAAAATTATATTGATTCCAAAGGCAATTTTAGCATTTATGTCTTTAACTTGGTTAATGGTTTTGTTGTCTAGCACTAAGCCTCAATAGAAATTTTTTGCTCGATAAATATAGGGGTACTTTTCTAATTATAGTAGTTATTGATGCTAAATATTGATTATTCCCATTTTCTTTTATTTTTTTAAATTTGAATATAATAAATCTTGGATATAATTTTTATAATGTTTGCATGATTTAATATTGACTATTAACTTAAGAAGAAATCTATGCATTTTCTCTACTATACATTTACTTTTAGTCTATGGATGTAATGAAATATTCCTTTCATTTATCTATTTTCATTTCCTAATAGTGGCGAAGCCAAAAACATTTTAGAGATGGGGCCTAAATTAAACTTTTAAAAAATTTTCCTATACTTTTTAATTACCTTTTGATTGTAATGTTAGATTTCTTTTTTTTTGTTATTTCTAAACTTTTTTATGTAAGATCTATTATTATTTTTTTGGGATATATAATTTTTTTGTTCACATCTATAAGATCTTTATTTTTTTTTAAATCTATAATTTTTAGATTCTATTTTAGATATAGACTTGATAAATATAAATGAACTTTTTCATTTTTTTTATTTAAGTGATATGTTAGTTTTAACCTAAGTGCCAATGACTTTTCCTATAGATCTTATAATCTCAACTAAAGGGTTTGCTCAGTTTAAACAGCCCTAAAGAGTTAACACTGAACAAATGAAGATTTGCTAACCAATAGATCAATCATTATTGATAATTTTAAATATGATCTTATATTTTCCTAACAAAAGTATCAAAAGCATGCCTCAGTTCTATAGAAAAGATCAACTTAAGAAAATGAAAGTAAGATAACAGAGCTCAATAAAAAAAACATAGAAGAAAAATATAAGGAAATATGCAATAGTTCTATAGAAAAGATCAAATTTAAGATATGCAACCATCTATAGAAAAGATCAAAGTGAATCTTACTATTTTCACAGTTCACATGTGAGAAAAAACCATTAGGGCATGAGTCATTCAACACGAGTGTAGTGAAGTATGAGAGAAATATAAAGTAGGGCTTGTTGCTTGCCTTTCTTTCTTATATAAGAGGGTGGGGAGGGGGCTTGCCCCCATTATCTCCTCCCTTATTTCCTAAGACACCTAAGAAATAAATTTAGAAAGCTTAGAAGAGTTTGGGAATATCAAACATTGAGTTTATTTTCCATAAGATATACATCGTACATAATAATGATGACTACTGGACTTTCAACCATAACATGATAGATACAATGAACTTCAAAATTGAGACACATTGATGGTTAATTGATCATGATGCATCTAGGTGGACACTAACACATGATGTTGCAAATCTATTTTTATGACTTATATTTTGATGATTGACAAACACTATTGATTCTCTTGGACTACATGTTACTTCTAACTTTTCAGGAATTGAAGATTGGACGAACAAACGAAGCCAGTTCAAGATTGCGTAGGTTAGGATTGAGTCAGTCTGTACTTTGCTTTTTTCTCTTCTTGAGTCGATTTGTAATGTTCAAAGAGACTGATGCTAAATAACCCTACACACACTTGAGAGACTTAGAAATTCTATTTTTACTCAAATCGGTCAGGACGATATTTACATCGTCCTGGACGATCTAGCTTAAAATAGAAATTCTAATCAGGGATTCTTAATTAAGGCAGCCATCATTAACATATCGGCCTGGACGATACATGTATCAGCCAGGACGATAAGCTCAAAACAGAAAGAAATTATCGCCATAAACAATTAAGGTATTCTATATTTTTGGTAATCGGCAAGGAAATCTTGGATTGGCCTAGAAGATATTTTTCAATTATGCCTTAATTGATCAGACAAATCAAGGAAGTGATTGATATGATCATATCAGCTTGGACAATATCAGGATTGGCCGGGCTGATCTGTTTAAAAACGTTAGTTACTCCTGGACGATAAATATCGGCCAGCTTGAATTTAGGGTGATGCTCTGGACGATTTTCCTCTGATTTGTATATATCGGCCGGGACAATCGTGAGATCATCATGGATGATCAAGCAAATTTTCAATCGTCCAGTTTGTATTCAGAGCGATACTCTGGCCAATCTTTTGAGATTTATACGGATCGGCCAGGACGATGTCCATATCAGCCTTGACGATATTGTTGGCAACTTGCAATTAATGAGCTCCTTTGAAGCTCTTCTATTTAAGGGCTCTTGTTCAACATTTTGAATAATCTTTTGCTGCTGCCTTGACCTGAGAAGACCTTGAGGAGAGAAAGAGAGAGAGGGAGAGAGAGAGAGAATGTTGTGAGGGGGAGCTTGTGAGGGGATTCACAAGGGTTGCTTCAAGGATCGCTCTGCTTCTTCTTCGTCTAGAGTTTCTCGTCTGTGGAAGGCTCGGTAGAGGTAAGGATTCAACATCTAATTATGGTTCTCTGCCAGCTTCAGGAGGAAGCAAAAGGTGATAGATTCTCTGCCTTGTCAGGGTGGCAAAAAGAGGTTCATTTTAAAGGCTTCTCCGCCAAGCTATGGGGGCTAAAGGAGAGTCACGACTGTAGTGCAATACTCGGAGGGTGCCTCTGGGGAGTGGATGTAGGTCGAGTTGACCAAACAACTATAAATCTCTGTGTTCTTGTTTCTTGCTTCCGCACTTTAATTTCCGCACTTATTATTTGTGGTGTGATTTTGGTTTATGAGATTTTACTTCTTTGTGAATTTTTTTTTTAAAATACCAATTCACCCCCCTCTTGGTTAGCTTCGGCCAGTTCTATAGGGCTTAACATCCCTATCAAACTTTCAAGTGGTATCAGAGCGGAATTCATAAAAAATTAGTTTAAAAACTTTTTGAATTTTGATCCATGGCTAACCTTGGGAATCGTAACACTACGGAAGGGTATTCTGTTACCCGACCTCCCCTGTTCGATAACCTACCTTTTGATTTCTGGAAAAACCGCATGTCAACGTTTTTACAATCTACTGATTACCGCATGTGGATGCTTATCAAAGAAGGTTATTCTCCACCTTCTCCTAAAATTAATGGTGTTAAAACTGAAATTATTTTTACTGAATGGACTTTCGATGAAAGAGATTTAGCCCAATTAAATGCAAAATGTTTGAACTATTTTTTCTGTGCTTTAAAATCTGAGAATTACATGCATGTCTCCACTTGCAAAATGGGTAATGAAATTTGGGATAATTTGTGTATCACTTATGAAGGAACCAATGAAGTAAAACAATCTCGTTTGAACATTCTCTTGTATGACTACGAACTTTTTCGTATGAAATCTCATGAATCAATTTCTGACATGTATACTAGGTTTACTCCGATAGTTACTTCACTGCATGCCTTAGGAAGAGAACTTTTGAATTTTGAAAAAGTAAACAAAATTTTGAGATGCTTACCTTCGTCATATGATGCTAAAATCACTGCAATTATTGATTCTAAGGATTTGAACACTTATTCTATTGATAACTTACTTGGCTCACTCATTTCTTATGAGCAAGGGGTGAATCAAAGAAATCTTGATGTAGGTGAGAAAAGAAGGAGAAAATAGTTGCACTGAAGGCGTACAAATCAAATTTTGAAACTTTTGGGCCTGAAAGTGATGGAGTTGTCTTCATCACAAGGCAATTCAAAAGCTTTCTAAGGAAGAATCAAAAGCATCATTGGAGAAAAAGTAAGGATCATAAATATTTTAAAGGATCTTCTGATGTCGTTTGTTATGAATGCAGGAAGCCTGGACATGTGAAAGCCGATTTTCCTACACTCCAAGATCACCCGAGCAAGGAAAAGGAAAAGGGAGAGGAGAAACCAAAGTTTAGGAAGGACAAGAAGAGAATCCAAAAGGCGTTCTAGGCAGAATCTGGTACTGATTCCTCTAAAACTGAACCAGAGGAATAGACAACAAACCTATGCTTAATGGGGGAAGATCATCTTGAGCAAAGTGAGGAGGAAGAGGTATGTAAACCAACTTATGATGAATTATTTGAGATTTTTGAGAAAATCCATGCATCATACAAAAACTTAAGAAGACTCGAGCTAACCTAAAATTGGAACTTATAAATTTACAAAAAGAGTTTGAAGTTATTCTTAAAGATCATTCAACAATTAATTCTAATCACATGGCTCTTCCTTATGAATTTGATGATTTGAACAAAAAGCACTCGGAATTAATTAGTGTGAATGAAGCATTAAAAGTTTCACACACCTCTCTTCAATCTGATTTCAAGAAATCTAAAGAGAAAGAGAAAAGCTTAAAGGTTGAGAATGATGTTCTAAAAAATACAAACTTGAGGATCAAAAATGAATTTGATACACTTAAGAAAACTTGGATGACGCCTACTCTTGATCCAAAGCCAAAACCTACGAAGTGGCATTATAACTCAAACCATTTAAGAAAACCTTTTCCTGGAGTTAGATGTTTTTCTTGTGGCATGCTAGGACACATCTCACACACTTGCACCATTCACCGTAGTACACATTGGGTATGGAGACCTAAGGTACATGATTCACAGCATATCACACCTGCATTGTATTCTACTTTTCCTGAGAAGGGACCCAAACCAGTTTGGGTTCCTAAATCCGACTGTTGTTGAGTTTAGCAGGTGTGCTCTCACCAAAGACCTCGTGGGAGCATATGATAATTGGACATATGGAGGTTCGCAGCTCATAATTGCTTAAACTTGCTGCTTCATAATTTCTTGAAATATTTTTTTTAATTAGTTTTGTGTTTTTTTTTTGTATGCTAGTTCTTTGTTGTTTTAGATTGTTTTGTTTTCACTTTGCTTTTATGATTGATTTTCTATATGATTATTTTTTAAGCTTTCAGATTTTAGAGATTTAAAGCCATTGATTATCATATCTAAATCAGTTAAAGGGAGAAACACCGTTGATGGTTTCCCTCCCTCTAACCTCTTTTAGTGACATAATTTTTTTTCTAGACAAAAGTCTATCTCATATTGACAACTAGTTTTTGAACCTATGATTCATTTTATCTTGTTACAATAATCTATCTTGTGCATAATATCCAAAGTCCTTATATATCTTTCAAATTAAATGAAATCTTTCCATTGCATTTATCACATGATTATGATTTTGTCTTATGGGTTGTTCTTCCCTATGTTAGAGAGAGAGAGAGAGCTCCTATTCTCTAATATTTGGAGGATATACTCACAACTAAGGTTCTTTTTAAGGGTTTTTTTTGTTAAAGAGAATTTACCTTGAAAGAATTAATAAGAAAAGTGAAAAGGATGCAAAATTGAAATGAAAAATATATACACAAATATGTATAAAAAATTAAGATGCTCAAAGAGCCAAATCAAAGATACAAGAGGCATAAAATGAGCCCACTAAATACAAGTTATTATCTCTTTTCTGAACTCTTAAAACTTATAGAACTCATTGGTTATTTGATGCTTTCAAAGGCTTGATTTCAAATTCCATGATTGAGACAAATTACTTTGGTATATTATTTATAACATATTTTCTTTGTAATCAAGTTTTGATTGAATCCTATTTTTACCCAGTAAAGTTTTTCTAAGTTAGATCTTTTATTTTTAAATGGATGATTATTGCTCTGAAAGAAGTCCGAGCTAGGGATTAACAAGATCAGATATTCTACCTTTTTCAGATTTTTGAGTTGTTAAACTATTTGATCTTTTAAATATCTAAAATTTAATTGTTTGAGAAATTTGATGTATAGATTCTTTGTTAACACAAAAAAAAAAAAAATATATATTTTTTCCTTTTTTTTTAATTTTTAGTTTTTTTTATTGTTGTTTCTAGCTTTGAATTGTGAGTCTTTTATTTTTGAGGGCTTTGATCATCAACATCTTTTCTTGGATTCAAATCTCTTTTCACATCGTCCTGGCCGATTCTCATATCGTCCTGGACGATAGGACAATTCCTTCAAAATTCCTTCTGCTGACCCTTTTTCTGAGCTTGCTATAACTCTTCGTCCTGGATGATAATATATCATCCTGGATGATCTGATCAAACTCTATTGCAATCATGATGATAGTCTTGGCCGATAACAGATTTCATCCTGGCCGATGCATTTTATGGTCATCGTCCTGGCCGATACACTGAATCGTCCTGGACGATCCACGTGTCAGCGCGTTTAAATCCTTAAAATTGGCCCCGAACGATCCATTATTGGACAATCATCCCGGACGATCCACTGTTCGTCCTGGACGATACACGTGGCACAGATCTAAAACATTATAACTTCTGTCGGTACGATCAATTATTGTGCATTGTCCTGGATGATACACATAATCGGCCCGGATGATCTGCTTTTTCAACGGTCGTCCGGCTTGACTCCTCGGGATGATCACCTGTCTTTAATCGGCCTGGCTGATATCTGATCAGGCCCGACCGATCGGACCGTCTTTTTGACCAATCGGCTTGTACGCAATTATTGTGCCATATTGTCCTGGATGATTCTACAATCAACCTGGATGATATGGCCTTTTCTTTAAATTCAGGCCGTTCCAGCCATGTTTTTCACTTTACATCCCTTCTCCTCTTGTGTTTCCTTGCTAACTTCTTTCTATGGCTGGTGGGAAACGGGTTCAACAAACTTCTAGAAGTTCCTCGAGGGCCACTCTGGACCCTCGATTCAGGTAGGCAAAGGATCAGGCAACTTACCATTGCTACAATGAGTGTGGCATTACCCTTTCCAGAATAATCAATCCTGCACACCTTTCAAATACGATAATGGATCTCTTTGCCCACACTTATCTTTGTTTCATACTTACCCTCACGGTCCCTTTTTCTTTTGAACTTTTGCTAGAATTTTATGCAAATCTTCGCATAAATTCTACTTTCACAGCCCCGACCTCCTATGTTAATCGATGCCCGGACGAGATCACATATCGGGACTGTGCAGAACTTTTACAACTATCCACCACCGGGGATAAGCTGCACATAATCATTTTAGATCCTGATTTTGATTGGTCCACGACAAACCATTTTCTTCGCCAAACCAACACACCCTTACATGTTGGAGAGACTAATTCTTTAGTCAAATATTTTAGGATAATTCAGCATGTCCTTCTCACCTCAATTATTCCAAAAGTTGGGGACCGAATCCACATCACTCCTCTACTTTCTTTGACTACCTTTTTCATCATGGCCCAGAGAGAATTTAATGCCACTGATATACTCTTTCGCTACATTGATCACTTAACCACAATCCGCGATCCAGGTCATAAGAGGAAACCTAATCTGGCTTTAGGACACCTCATAGCCTATGTGCTTGAAACCAAATATCAAATTCAATATCCTGTTCCACCCAACCTCCCAACTCTCTTCTACTCAAACAGTTCCTTCAGTACCCTTCACAGTACTCGTCTCCACCCTAGGGATGAGGAACCTCGGGGGGCTGAGGAGGAGGAGGCTCCCGCTCCCATTCCTGTTCCTGATCCTACTCCTCTTCGCTAGTACTCTCAGTTTGATCAGTTAATAGAAAGATTTGATCGATGGGAGACCCACTTATATTGCTGCATAAGAGCAGCAACATTCTGAGGATATTGCCCGCTATGAGCAGCACCGCACAGAGGACTTAGCCCGTTTTGATAGCTACATTACTCTCCAGCAGCAGCAGCATGACCAGGACATCGCCTGGTTCAATGCTCAGTTTACTACGCTTGCCAGCTACATTCACAACCACCTCCACCACCTCCATCTGATGATCATGATCCCTCACTTTTCTAGTCATTGTTTTCTATTTTCTATTTTCTGTAGTTTGTCTTTTAGTTTATTTTAATTTCTATTATGTTGTTTCATTTTTCTTTTTATGTGTCTAGGACCCTCTTTTTGTGATGACAAAAGGGGGAGTAGGATGTGCTAGGAAAAGTTGATGTGCTTGTAACTTTGAAAGTATAATGAACTGCTATTTTTACTGAGATTTTCCTACTTGTGTTTGCCATCATCAAAAAAGGGGAGATTGTTGCAAATCTATTTTCATGACTTATGTTTTGATGATTGACAAATACTATTGATTCTCTTGGACTACATGTTACTTCTAACTTTTCAAGAATCGAAGATCGGACGAACAAACGAAGCAAGTTCAAGATTGCGTAGGTTAGGATTGAGTCAGTTTGTACTTTGCTTTTTTCTCTTCATGAGTATATTTGTAATGTTCAAAGAGACTGATGCTAAGTAACCCTACACACACACACTTGAGAGACTTAGAAATTCTATTTTTACTCAAATCGGTCAGGATGATATTTACATCGTCCTGGACGATCTGGCTTAAAATAGAAATTCTAATCAGGGATTCTTAATTAAGGCAGCCGTCATTAACAGATCAGCCTAGACAATACGTGTATAGGCCAGGACGATAAGCTCAAAATAGAAAGAAATTTCCGCCATAAACAATTAAGGTATTTTGTATTTTTGGTAATCGGCCAGAACGATCTTGGATCGGCCTGAACAATATTTTACAATTATGCCTTAATTGATCAGACAAATCAAGGAAGGAATTAAGGATGATTGATATGATCATATCGGCCTGGACGATCTTAGGATCAGCCAGGCCGATCTGTTCAAAAACCTTAGTTACTCCTGGATAATAAATATCGGCCAGCTTGAATTCAGGGCGATGCTCTGGATGATTTTCCTCTGATTTGCAAAGATCGGCTGGGATGATCGTGAGATCATCTTGGACGATCTAGCTAATTTTCAATCATCCAATTTGCATTCAGGGTGATGCTCTGGCCGATCTTCATAGATTTATATGGATCGGCCAGGACGATGTCCATATCGGCCTGAGCGATATTGTCGACAACTTGCAATTAATGAGCTCCTTTGAAGCTCTTCTATTTAAGGGCTCTTGTTCAATGTTTTGAACAATCTTTTGCTGCTGCCTTGACCTGAGAAGACCTTGAGGAGAGAAAGAGAGAGAGGGAGAGAGAGAGAGAGGATCTTGTGAGGGGGAGCTTGTGAGGGGATTCACATGGGTTGCTTCAAGGATCGCTCTGCTTCTTCTTCATCTAGAGTTTCTCATCCGTGGAAGGGTTGGTAGAGGTAAGGATTCAGCATCTGATTGTGGTTCTCTGCCAGCTTCAGGAGGAAGCAAAAGGAGATAGGTTCTCTGCCTTGCCGGGGTGGCAAAAAGAAGTTCTTTGTAAAGGCTTCTCCGCCTATCTGTGGGGGCTAAAGGAGAGTCACGATTGTAGTGCAATACTCGGATGGTGCCTCCGAGGAGTGGACGTAGGTCGAGTTAACCGAACCACTATAAATCTCTGTGTTCTTGTTTCTTGCTTCTGCACTTATTTTTTGTGGTGTGATTTTGGTTTATGAGATTTAACTTCTTTGTGAAAAGAAAAATTTTAACATACCAATTCACCCCCCCCCCCCCCCCCCCCCCCTCTTGGTTAGGTTGGGCCAGTTCTATAGGGCTTAACATCCTTAACGAACTTTCACATGATATTAATGGAAAGAATAAATACGATACCATGAACACTAATGAATCAAAATCCTATAATGACATTCTAAAATATACTTATGGGTGACTAATTCAAGCACGTAAAAGTGCCATTATTATATTTATAAATGATTGAGTAAAGTAATGTAAGAATAGTGTTAAGGCTCCTCAGTATTTACGTACTATATATAAAGTGTACTCGATATATTAAAATAAGAAGCTAGATATTTTCTAGATCTGATTGTTATTAGCTTAATTATTTTCATTTTCATGTTTTGGCTTTTAGGTTTTATCTAATTGTTACTATAGACCATGAATGCTATATCTATAGTTGCGAACATCTAGAATTTTATCATATCTGATGTGCCCATATTATATGTTATTTGTCACAACTGCGTGGACGTTATTATGAGTATATCTCAAAATACCACACTCTGTAAAATTTAAAACTACCATATTCTACTTAGTTTCATAGTATTTCAGAGCAACCTAATTGGCCTCATCATGATTTAAATGTGTGATTATTTTACCTTACTCCTCCTAACTATAGAAGGAGATCACTAACAATATGGAATATATCAATGAGCAATAAAATATGTAGTTGATGCAATAAAATTCAAAATAGAATGACTTACCCAAGTAATATGTAACATTTGAAACCATAATACTTTATAACTTCAAAACTTTTTCTAACAATCATTTATTTGTGCACTTATTATTTCATATTTTAATTAGCTTGTTTGTTTGTTTAGTAGACCTCGTGATTAAGGAACCTAATCTACCATTTAAATGTAGATAAGGTGGAAAGTTGAATCAGAGGATGTTAGTTTTGGTCTACTCTACCAGATGCTCACCTTATTATTGCATTTTTATGTGGTAGATAAAGTGTAGCATATCTAGATTCATTAATAAAAAAGTTAGAAGTTATGCATTTACAACAATGATTCATTTAATAATTCTTTAAGCAAGTTAATATGCTGGAAGCTGCCTCTCACCCACTAATGGTATAATGGTGTTCTATAACTATCCATTCTTCATGTTATCTATTATGAATTCAAATTTGGATTATGTGAGCCAGCTTTAATATATCAATATTTACTATCATTTACTTATAACTTTCATTGAAAGGGTTTAAACAAATAAACACTTTCCATTTAGCTATTGGTGAGATTTTCATTACATTTTAGGATGTTAATATAATTCTAGGATTATAAATTGATAACCCACAATTGGCTAGACATTCTATAGTTAGTGAAGAGGAAAAGAAAATCTTGACATGATAATTATGATTATTTATTAGGTATACACCCACATCTTGATATCATGTATCATGATCCACTAAACTTATATGCACATAAATGAATACCTCTTAGGTGAGTTCATGATAAACAATATCATTAAGCACTATATTTGTTAATCATTATTAAATTATTACTATGCACTATAAGTGGAATGAAAACATGGTTCAATAAATGCCTGTAGGGAATATTGCTACGTATAGAGGTGAGTTTGACATATTAGTTCAAAGTCAAATGTTGCAACATTCTACTTTAAATTTCTATATGAAATGTTTTCATTACAGTGGCATTATGTATGAGTACCTAAAACATACTTATTTATATATGAAGGCTATATGTTAGCCTTATAGTGACCACATTAAAGCTAGGGTTGTCAAGACATACCTAGTTCATCATAACATCTAGTTGACACATATATTACTGATTAGTTAGAAGAGAATATGCACTTGTTAGATTAGGTATTGCAATGATTTTTCTACACCCCTTATATTAATACATAGCCATAGATCATAGCTTTGTTAAAGTGGATAGGCACGAGGACGCGATGTTGATTGAATGATATACCATCATGCTTTTATATTTATATGGGAGAACATATGAGATTTGTTAGTTATTCATGATGATTATGGGGAGGACAAGGATCATGCACTATAGAAGTTTTAAATGGAAAAAGAGTAAACAATGTTTACATGCTAGATTTGAATTCAATTCAATCTCCTACTGCTTTTTGTTTGAAAACTGTTTCTGATGAATCATGGCTTTGGCATAGGAGACTTTGTCATTCTAGTATGAAAAACCTTAGGAGAATTAACCAAAAGAACTTAGTGAGAGGTATACTAAAACTAGACTTTACTAAGGACCACCTTTGTGATGCATGTAAATTAGGAAAATAAGTGAAGTCCTCTTTTAAGTCCAATAAAGATCTTAGGACCAATAAACCTTTAGAAATTCTTCACATGGATCTTTTTGGACCAGTAGGAACTGTAAGTCTATGAGGGAAGGTATACGGTTTTGTTATAATGGATGATTTCTCAAGATTCACCTGGGTTAGATTTCTTTTTCATAAAAGTGAATCGTTTGAGGAATTCAAAAATTTTTCTACTTGGATTCAAAGGAAACTAGGGAGTGAAATAATTTCTATACAAAGTGATCATGGAGGAGAATTTAAAAATGAAAGATTTAAAAATTTCTGTAAAGAAAAAAAGATTGATCATAATTTTTCTGCACCTAGAATCCCTCAACAAAATGGAGTAGTTGAGAGGAAAAACAGAACATTAATAGAAGCCTCCCGAGCAATGTTGGCAGAATACTCACTTCCTAGATATTTTTGGGCTGAGGCAGTTAGCACTACATGCTATATTCTTTATAGGGTAAATGTGAGATCAAATTTGAATAAAATACCCTAAGAGTTGCTAAAAGATAGAACACCTAATTTGTCTCAATTGCATGTATTTGGTTGCAAGGTGTTCATTCATAATAATGGAAAATCTGCCTTAGGAAAATTTGATCCAAAATTAGATGAAGGAATTTTTGTTGGATATTCAAGTGTTGGAAAATCTTATAGGGTATTCAACAAAAGAACTTTGGTCATTGAAGAAATCACACATGTTGTATTTGATGAATCTGGATATTTGGAAGAGCTGAATATTGTTGAAGATGAGATTGAGGAAAACTCCCAAAACATAGATAGAATAAATTTGGAAGAAAATGTAGAAGAGAATTTGGAAAGAGAAAACTCTATGCCAAGAGATTTGAGATTTTCTAAAAACCACCCAAGGGAATTGATTATAGGTGAACCTAGTGAGGGTGTTAGAACTAGGCGTGGACTAAACAAGGAAGTCAATCATTCATCCTTTATTTCAACTATTGAACCCACTAACATTGATCAAGCACTTTCTGATGAATTTTGGATATTGGTCATGCAAAAAGAGTTGAATCAATTTGTAAGAAATGAAGTTTGGGAATTAACTTCAAGGCCAAAAGATCAAAGTGTTGTTGGAACCAAGTGGGTGTTCAAAAATAAAATGAATGACTCAAGAGTAGTCATTAGAAATAAGGCTAGATTAGTTGCTAAGGGGTATAATCAAATTGAAGGAATTGATTTTGAGGAAACTTTTGCCCCTATAGCTAGACTTGAAGCAATTAGAGTTTTACTTGCCTTTGCCTGTTTCAAAGGTTTTAAATGTTTTCAAATGGATTTTAAAAGTGTCTTTTTAAATGGGGTAATTGAGGAAGATGTTTTTGTAGAACAACCTCCAGGTTTTGAAAATTCTAAATACCCAAATCATGTTTTCAAGTTAAAAAAGGCATTATATGGATTGAAACAGGCACCTAGGGCTTGGTATGAGAGGTTGAGCACCTTCCTACTTGAAAGATCTTTTGAAAAAGGAAGTGTGGATACAACTCTCTTTTTAAAGAAATTTGGAAAAGATATACTCATTGTTCAAATTTATATGGATGATATCATTTTTGGATCTTCAAATAAAAATCTTTGTGATGATTTTTTTAAAATAATGAGTAGTGATTTTGAAATGAGTCTAATGGGAGATTTAAATTACTTTCTAGGCTTTAGCATTAAGCAACTTGAGGAAGGAACATTTCTTATTCAAACTAAATATGTTAAGGACATCCTCAAAAAATATGAAATGGATAATGCTAAACCTGTTAGTACACCAATGAGTTCCTCATTTCAGTTGGATAAGGACCTTAAGGGAAAATCTGTTGTTCAAAAGACATTTAGAGGGATAATTGGATCTTTACTTTATTTGACTACTAGCCGACTAGATATTATATTCAGTGTTTGCTTATGTGCTAGATTTCAATCAGATCCAAAAGAATCACATTTGACAGCAGTGAAAAGGATTTTAAGATACTTACTAGGAACTCAGAACTTAGGAATTTGGTATCCTAAGTTTAGCTCTTCATTTGAAATTTTTGGTTACTCAGATTCTGATTTTAAAGGCTATAGAGTGGATAGGAAAAGCACTTCTGGAACATGTCAATTCATTGAAAATTCATTAGTTTCATGGTCTAGTAGAAAACAAAATTCAGTGGCACTATCTACTGCAGAAGCAGAATACATTGCATTAAGAAGTTGTGTGGCACAAGTACTTTGGTTAAAACAACAGTTGATTGATTTAGGATTAACTATAAGCACTATTCCAATTTATTGTGACAATACTAGTTCTATTTGTTGAGTCCAGTAATTAGGTTGTTAAGCCTAAGTAAATGTCCCACAGCTACCAAGAGGGGGGTGAATTGGTAGTTTTAAAAATTTTAAACCCTCTTAATAATAAAGTTGAACCGAAATAAAATTTTCTTTTAAAGTTAGTAGAAAAATGTTTTTCAACCACAGAGTTGTTAAAACTGAAATTCAAAGTGCGGAAACGTAAAAGCAATAAAGTAAAAGACACCAGATTTATAGTAGTTCGGTCTATAACCAGACCTACATCCACTCCTCAGAGGCACCCTCTGAGCATTGCACTAATACCACAAAGTGACTCTCTTTTAGCACCCACAGCAAGGCGGAGAAGCCTGTACAAAACCCTCTTTTCACCACTACCCGGTGCGGCAGAGAACCGTCATCCTTTTACACTCTCCTAGTGTGGGCAGAGAACCCTACGGCTGTTCACACTCTCCAAGTGTAGGCAGAGAACCTTCTTCCTTTTACACTCTCCTAGTGTAGGCAGAGAACCGACGTCTGTTCACACTCTCCAAGTGTCGGCAGAGAACCGGACCTTCTTGAATGATCTTCTCACAAGAATCTAGAAGGAAGAAAGAAAAGAGTGAAGAAATCCAATTTCACAAGTAGAGATTCTTACCTTAGCAATCCAAGTGAAGCCTTCTCGCTCCAATGGTAGGAATCCTCCTTTGAAAGCTCTCTTCCACTCTCTCCTTGGCTATTCTCTCAATAGGCACGAAGATCAAATGACAAAAAGATTGGGTGGCAGTCTAATTTGGACTATTTATACAAAAGACATGAAAAACCGCCCAAAAACTGTAAATTTCCAATTCTGTACGCAGTGGATCGTCCCGTACGATCCTGGATCGTCCTGGACGATTTTACTTAAACGATCTGAAACGACCCAATTTGTATATGTGTACGAAATGACTTCGTACAGCTGATCGTCCTGTACGAACTAGGTTCGTCCAGTACGAACGGTTATTACAAGGTCGGTTCTGGAAACTGCTGAAAACTGTTCTAAGTCGGTTTATCGTTTGGACGAAAATATGTTCGTCTGGACGAAATTTTTCCAGAGAGCCGATCGTCCTGGACGATTATTTATTTTGTCTGGACGAAAATTTTCCAAAGCACCCATCGCCGCGGACGATAATTTGCTTTCGTCTGGACGAAAATTTTCCAGAGAGCTGATCGTCCGGTACGATAATTATTTTCGTCTGGACGAAAATTTTCCAGAGGACTGGTCGCCTCGTACGATGGTAAAATTCGTCTGGATGAAATTTTACAGAGAACCCATCGTCCGGGACGATATTAAAATTAGTCCTGGACGAATAGGACTTAGAAAAATTTTTCCAAGCAAGTTCCAATTCGTTCCAAGTGCTCTATAGGAGATAACTGACAGATCGTCCAGTACGATAAATATCGTCCTGTACGATCAGTATTGAATTTCATGATCTCCTAATTTGTGTGTGTGAGATTTTATTCACTCAATTACAATCACTCCCTTTCAAAATTAATTCAAAGAAAAGACAAACTTCAAATAAACAAAATATCATATGTTGAATTTGATTTGAAGTTTTTGTAGTCTGGAGTCTGATTTTCCTGAAATGTTAGTACACACAAGAGCAAGTGCAAATCTTCTAAAATTGTTAGGAGATAACTATACATCTGAACAATAATGTTTGGAATCATCAAAACTACATAAGTTGCACAAATATAAATCATTCAAATAGCAACTATTCAAACAATCTCCCCTTTTTGATGATGGCAAAACAATTATTATTAGTATGGTTTCAAGTTAAAACAAATCTCTTATCTCCTAAACTCCCCCTGAATTTATGAGTACATTAAAATAAGGAGGCATTAAAGAATAATATTTTTGTTTTTCAAAAATTTTTAACACAGAAAACACAAACCACAAAAACTCAAACACAAACATAATAATTTCTCCCCCTTTTTGACAGCAACAAAAAGTGAAGAAGAAAAAGACAAGAAATGTAAATAATAATATGAAATTCATTTTTTAAAATTTAATCTAAATTGTGATTTGACATAGGGTATGCAATTTTAAACTAAGGATATTAGATCAATCATAGAAATTCATAAAATTTATGAAATGATATAACTTTGTAAGTAAGAAGAATTTATCAAAGACATGATTCAATTTAGACATTTTGATTATTGAAAATCATTACAAGTGAGATGTAAAAAAAATTCTATATTTCAATGTTCAATTACATATAAATGAACATTAGATCAACTTGAATTAAGAGATTAAACGAATTTGGAAAGAAGAGAATTACCTCATGTGGTGCTTTGCACATCTTTTCAAAGTTTTGGAGCACATTTTTGTGCATTTTTCTTTGGTTGGGCTTATTTTGTGCCTCTTTTTCACTTTGCAAATTTTTGCTAATCCCTTTTGATTTTTGTACATTTGTACAATGTTCAAGAGTAATTTGACCAATTCTTTCCAAAATCTATAATCTAAGATTTCAAATATTTCTAGGTGCATAAATATCATTTGAACATAGAAATACAAAATAAGAAAACATCAAAATTGCAATAACAATATTAACTTTTATGTAGTCTAAATGAATAGACATGAATTTAAAAATTCTAATTACAACAAGTTATAAACAAATTATAAATTTAGAAAGTCTAGATTTTCTAATATAGATAATCTCACATTACAATCGAATTTAAGCACAATGTAGATTAAAAACAAAATTAATGAAATTCATAAAGATTAGCCACATTTCAAAACAAATCTAAAACAAACAAACTTTCATTGATTAAAAAAAATTACATAAAAAAAGACATTGAACTTAAACAAAAACATAACAATAATCACAATAATACATATAAGATAAAAAACAAAACAACACAAAAAAAAATACAACAGACACACATAAAAAACACTTCTACTATTCTGGAGGAGGAGGAGGAGGAATGCCGCCAAAGAGGTTGAAGTAGGAGGCCATCAACATTACATTGGTATTTATTTCATGAACTTCATCTCTAATATTACCAATGTCATGTTGCTGCTGCGTAAGGTGAGCATCAAATTGATCAAACCTTTGATCAATGTGAGTCTCTAGTCTATCAAATCTCTCAATCAGATTCTGGTAATCTGATTGAGAAGAAGAACCTTGCACTCCTTCTTCTTCTTCTTCTTCTGAAGCACTAGCATGTGCTTTCTCTTTCTCTTCCTTGAAGAGCAATCTGAAAGATGCATCGTTATAGTAAACTGGCTCTTCATATTCTTCATCAGGATGCACTATATTGTACTTCTTCTCCAAAATATAAGTAATCAAGTGCCCTAAAGAAATGTTCTTCTTCCTCCTCTAATCAGGATGTCCTATTTCTGAAAGCCCATAGATATGATCTAGGATGAGTTGGGCTTCATCAATAGGATGTCTTTTCATGATTAAAAAAGTTAGACAAGAAAGGAGAGGAGTAATGTTAATCCTATCACCAGCTTTAGGAATAATTGAGGATCTAAGGATATGCTGGATGATTCGGGCATCTTGGGTCATACCGGCCACTCTAGCAACATGATTGTCAATAGCATTTTCTCTAATTACCCTATTGATTTCAAACCATTTGAAGATGTTTTCTGACATTAGGGTGTGGACTCTATATCCTTCAGTCCTTAAGTTTAAAAATGCACCAAGGTCGTGCTTGGTGATCTCAACTTTTTTCTTAAAAACAAAAGAACTAATGATAGAGTGGTCAGAATTGAAACTCATGTTGACTAGGAAGTAATGGTAGGTTTGCTTATTGTAGAAGTGGACAAGAGAAAGAATGAACTGAAATTGGGTTGAGGCGAAGAGGTGTAATACCCGAAATTTCAACTCTGTTTGGATAAGAATGCGAGACGGAGTGATTTTTGCAGATGCAAAACGAGGAAAAGATTCCTCATTTACCTTGGAAAGAAAGTTGTCTGGGGCATTCCTGTTAGGTTTCTTCACCAAAACTTTTTGTCTTTTGCTAGAGGAGGCCATAGTTGATTTGATGTAGAAAGGGATTGAAAAAGATGTTTTGAAAGTGTGATTGTCAAGTTTGAAAGCCTTCATATTTAAAGAAAAATGATATGTTCGTCCTGGACGAAAATATTCGTCCTGGACAAAAAATTATCGTTCGTCTGGACGAAGTAATTTCGTACAGACGATCCAATTCGTCCAAAATGTAACGGCTTTTCGGATTCAACACAACTTACGATGCGTCCCTTCGTACAGGCTTTTTGACTTGACCGATCGTACATACGAAAAAATTTCGTACAGACGATCGAAAAGTGTTTCGTTTTAATGACTCTTAAAAACCGTCCCCTACAATGAACCGACACATGTTCGTACAGACGAAAAAATTTCGTACAAACGAAGTTCGTATTAAAAACTGTCTTATCCACTCAACCGCTGCATTCAATCGTCCCGACGTTTGAGAAAAAGAAAAAATTCGTACTGGACGATCACAGATCGTACAGACGATCCAATAAAAAACTGCTCTCAAAACGGTTTAAATTCGCGCAAACTGTTTCTTTACACATCGTCCCGTACGAAAATATTTCGTCCTGGACTATTTCCTCCAAAAATAAATTTTAATTTTGAAATTTTTAAATTAACAAAATCAACAAAAACAATCAAAAACACAGAAAACATAAAACAAAATCATAAATCCAAAAACAATTCAAAAAACACACAAAATTCATAAAATTACAAAAACAAAACACAACAAGTATCAATGTTGCAAAGACATTTTAGTTAAGCATTCAAATCAATAACACCAAGCCTTGTTCTTAAAGTACTGAAGGTATCAAAGACTAAAGGTTTTGTAAAAATGTCTGCAAGTTGATTTTCAGTTGAAACATGTATGAGTTCAATTTCTCCTTTGGATACATGATCCCTTATGAAATGATGCCTTATATCGATGTGTTTGGTTCTAGAATGTTGAATAGGATTTTTGGAAATGCAAATAGCACTAGTATTGTCACAATAAATTGGAATAGTGCCTATAGTTAATCCTAAGTCAATCAACTGTTGTTTTAACCAAAGTACTTGTGCCACACAACTTCCTAATGCAATGTATTCTGCTTCTGCAGTAGATAGTGCCACTGAATTTTGTTTTCTACTAGACCATGAAACTAATGAATTTCCAATGAATTGACATGTTCCAGAAGTGCTTTTCCTATCCACTCTACAGCCTGCAAAGTCAGAATCTGAGTAACCAATAATTTCAAATGAAGAGCTAAACTTAGGATACCAAATTCCTAAGTTTTGAGTTCCTAGTAGATATCTTAAAATCCTTTTCACTGCTGTCAAATGTGATTCTTTTGGATCTGATTGAAATCTAGCACATAGGCAAACACTAAACATAATATCTGGTCGGCTAGCAGTCAAGTAAAGTAAAGATCCAATTATCCCTCTAAATTTCTTTTGATCAACAGATTTTCCCTTAAGGTCTTTATCCAACTGAACTGAAGAACTCATTGGTGTACTAACAGGTTTAGCATTGTCCATTTCATATTTTTTGAGGATGTCCTTAATATATTTGGTTTGACTAAGAAAAGTACCTTCCTCAAGTTGCTTAATGCTAAATCCTAGAAAGTAATTTAAATCTCCCATTAGACTCATTTCAAATTCACTACTCATTGTTTTAGAAAAATCATCACAAAGATGTTTATTTGAAGATCCAAAGATGATGTCATCCACATAAATTTGAACAATAAGTATATCCTTTCCAATTTTCCTTAAAAAGAGAGTTGTATCCACACTTCCTTTTTCAAAAGATCTTTCAAGTAGGAAGGTGCTTAACCTCTCATACCAAGCCCTAGGTGCCTGTTTCAATCCATATAATGCCTTTTTTAATTTGAAAACATGATTTGGAAATTTAGAATTTTCAAAACCTGGAGGTTGTTCTACAAAAACATCTTCTTCAATTACTCCATTTAAAAAGGCACTTTTGACATCCATTTGAAACAATTTAAAACCTTTAAAACAGGCAAAGGCTAGTAAAACCCTAATTGCTTCAAGTCTAGCTACAGGGGCAAAAGTTTCCTCAAAATCAATTCCTTCAATTTGATTATACCCCTTAGCTACTAATCTAGCCTTATTTCTAATGACTACTCCTGAGTCATTCATTTTATTTTTGAACACCCACTTGGTTCCAACAACACTTTGATCTTTTGGCCTTGTAGTTAGTTCCCAAACTTTATTTCTTACAAATTGATTCAACTCTTCTTGCATGGCCAATATCCAAAATTCATCTGAAAGTGCTTGATCAATGTTAGTGGGTTCAACAGTTGAAATAAAGGCTGAATGATTGACTTCCTTGTTTAATCCACGCCTAGTTCTAACACCCTCACTTGGTTCACCTATGATTAATTCCTTTGGGTGGTTTTTAGAAAATCTCAAATCTCTAGGCAAAGGGTCTTCTCTTTCTAAATTTTCTTCCACATTTTCTTCCAAATTTAATCTATCAATCTTTTGGGAGTTTTCTTCAATTTCTTCTTCAACAACTTTTGGCTCTTCCATGTTTCCATTTTCATCAAAAACAACATGTGTGGTTTCTTCAATGACTAAAGTTCTTTTGTTGAATACTCTATAAGATTTTCCAACACTTGAATATCCAACAAAAATTCCTTCATCTGATTTTGGATCAAATTTTCCTAAGGCAGATTTTCCATTATTATGTATGAACACCTTGCAACCAAATACATGCAAATGAGACAAATTTGGTGTTCTTCCTTTTAGCAACTCATAGGGTGTTTTATTCAAATTTGATCTCACATTCACCCTATTCAGAACATAGCATGCAGTGCTAACCGCCTCAGCCCAAAAATATCTAGGAAGTGAGTATTCTGCTAACATTGCTCGGGCGGCTTCTATTAATGTTCTGTTCTTTCTTTCAACTACTCCATTTTGTTGAGGAGTTCTAGGTGCAGAAAAATTGTGATCAATCCCCTTTTCTTTACAGAAATCTTCAAATCTTTCATTTTCAAATTCTCCTCCATGATCACTTTGTATAGAAATTATTTCACATCCTAGTTTTCTTTGTATCCAAGTTGAAAAATTTCTGAATTCCTCAAATGATTCACTCTTATGAAAAAGAAATTTAACCCAGGTGAATCTTGAAAAATCATCTACTATAACAAATCCATATACCTTTCCTCCTAGACTAACAGTGCTTACTGGTCCAAAAAGATCCATGTGTAGAATTTCTAAAGGTTTACTGGTCCTAAGATCTTTAATGGACTTAAAAGAGGACTTCACTTGTTTTCCTAATTGACATGCATCACACAGATGGTCCTTAGTAAAGTCTAGTTTAGGTATTCCTCTCACCAAATTCTTTTGGGTAATTTTTCTAAGATTTTTCATACTAGAATGACAAAGTCTCCTATGCCAAAGCCATGATTCATCAGAAACAGTTTTCAAACAAAAAGCAGTAGGAGATTGAATACAATTTAAATCTAGCATGTAGACATTGTTCACCCTTTTTCCATTTAAAACAATTTTCCCATTTAGGCTAATTATGCAGCTAGTAGGTAAAAATTTTACATTATAGCCCTTATCACATAGCTGACTTATGCTAAGCAAATTATGTTTTAAGCCTTCAACTAATAAAACATTATCTATGAAAAAGTTTTTCAAATTTCCAATCATACCTGATCCAACCACTTTCTTTGTGGTATTATCTCCAAGTGTAACCTTGCCTCCACTCCTGGCTTCCAGCGTTATGAATTGAGCAGTATCTCCAGTCATGTGCTTAGAACATCCGCTGTCCAGGTACCATATACTCTCACGAGGTCTTGTGTGAGAGTATACCTGCAAAATTCTCAAATGTTAGACCTGGGAACCCAAACTAGTTTGGGTTCACCTTTATGAAATTTATAATCAGATGCATGTGTGATATGTCTAGGTTTATGCATCTTAGTTCTCCACACCAAATTAGGTTTCATCTTTAAAGTGCAGGTGTGAGATATATGTCCCAAAAATCCACAATTGTTACATTTAACATTAGGAAAAATATTCCTATGTTTTCTTTCATATGATTGTCTTCTAAGGGATTTCATGAATTTAGGATAATACTTAGGATTTGTAAAATCTTCAAGTTTAGGGGGGTTCCTATTATCCTCGAGAGCTCTTATAGTAAGTTTGTAAAATGAATTCATTTCCTCCAAGATTCGATTTGTATAATTGACTCTATATGTCTTGTGCTCAGATTCATCCTTAAATTTCTCAAATTCTTTTTCAAGTTCAGCATAGGATGATTTTAAATTCTCAAAATTTTTATTCAAGTCATCATATTCATCAAGTAGTTTCATGTGGTTGCTATCAATTAAAGCATGATCTTTCCTAAGGATTTCGTGTTCCTTATTAAGCTCTTCCAATTCTAAAACTAAACTAGCATGCATCTTTTTCGTTTTCCTATATGCATCATGCATGTGTTCAGAAACTTCAAACAATTCATTATAAGTTAAATCACATACCTCTTCTTGATCTGATTGTTCAGCTTTATCTGCCATCAAGCAAAGGTTGGTGACTTCTTCTTCTTTTTCAGTCTCAGATGAGTCTGAAGCTGAGTCCGCCCAAAAAGCCTTTTGAAACTTCTTCTTGCCCTTCTTTACCATTGGTTTCTCCTCTACCTTCTCCTTGCTAGGAGTGGCTTTGAGTTTTGGACAATCAGTCTTTATATGACCTGGTTTCCTGCATTCATAACAAATCACTTCATTAGAAACCTTGCCATTTCTGTTATACTTACCTCTATTCCATTGCTGGCGTCTCTTCTGCTTCCTCTTTAAAAAGCTTTTGAATTGTCTAGTCATCAGTGCTATATCATCTTCATCCTCAGGTTGTGAGTGTTCACTTTCTGACTCTTCCACATTTAGTGCAATATTCTTGTCCTTTCTTGGTTCACCTGCATCAATCTTTCTTTGACTTACTCCTTGCTCGTAAGCAATGAGTGAACCAAGAAGATTGTCAATTGAATAAATGTTCAGATCTTTTGACTCTGTAATTGCAGTAATTTTAGCATCGTATGCAGTAGGTAAACAACGAAGAATCTTATTAACCATTTCAGCATTAGTTAATTCCCTACCAAGTGCATGCAAAGAGGTGACAATTTGAGTGAATCTTGTGTACATGTCAGATATAGATTCATTAGGTTTCATGCGAAATAATTCGTAGTCATGTAACAAGATATTGAGTCTTGATTGCTTAACCTCATTTGTCCCTTCATAAGTAATACAAAGTCTATCCCATATGTCTTTTCCGCTTTTACAAGTGGAAACTCGCATGTAGTCTTCAGATTTTAAAGCACAAAAGAAACTATTTAAACATTTCGCATTTAATTGTGCTAAGTCACGTTCTTCTATAGTCCAATCTGCATAGGGTGTATCTACCCTAATTCCATCAACTAATCTAGTTGGTTTTGTGTAACCTTCCTGGACTAACATCCACATGCGATAATCAAGTGACTGTAAGAAAGTAGACATGCGTGTTTTCCAAAAATCAAAAGGAATATTGTCAAACAGTGGAGGTCTAGTGATAGAGTAACCCTCAGGTGTGTTTCGGTTCCAAATGTAGCCATCTACGTTAATCAAAAAGTAGTTCAAACTTATGATTTTGAAACAATGCTCTGATACCACTTGTTGAGTCCAGTAATTAGGTTGTTAAGCCTAAGTAAATGTCCCACGGCTACCAAGAGGGGGGTGAATTGGTAGTTTTAAAAATTTTAAACCCTCTTAATAATAAAGTTGAACCAAAATAAAATTTTCTTTTAAAGTTAGTAGAAAAATGTTTTTCAACCACAGAGTTGTTAAAACTGAAATTCAAAGTGCGGAAACGTAAAAGCAATAAAGTAAATGACACCAGATTTATAGTGGTTCGGTCTATAACCAGACCTACATCCACTCCTCAGAGGCACCCTCTGAGTATTGCACTAATACCACAAAGTGACTCTCCTTTAGCACCCACAGCAAGGCGGAGAAGCCTGTACAAAACCCTCTTTTCACCACTACCCGGTGCGGCAGAGAACCGTCGTCCTTTTACACAATCCACAGTGCTGGCAGAGAACCGTCATCCTTTTACACTCTCCTAGTGTGGGCAGAGAACCCTACGGCTGTTCACACTCTCCAAGTGTAGGCAGAGAACCTTCTTCCTTTTACACTCTCCTAGTGTAGGCAGAGAACCGACGTCTGTTCACACTCTCCAAGTGTCGGCAGAGAACCGGACCTTCTTGAATGATCTTCTCACAAGAATCTAGAAGGAAGAAAGAAAAGAGTGAAGAAATCCAATTTCACAAGTAGAGATTCTTACCTTAGCAATCCAAGTGAAGCCTTCTCGCTCCAATGGTAGGAATCCTCCTTTGAAAGCTCTCTTCCACTCTCTCCATGGCTATTCTCTCAATAGGCACGAAGATCAAATGACAAAAAGATTGGGTGGCAGTCTAATTTGGACTATTTATACAAAAGACATGAAAAACCGCTCAAAAACTGCAAATTTCCAATTCTGTACGCAGTGGATCATCCTGTACGATCCTGGATCGTCCTGGACGATTTTACTTAAACGATCTGAAACGACCCAATTTGTATATGTGTACAAAATGACTTCGTACAGCTGATCATCCTGTACGAACTAGGTTTGTCCAGTACGAACGGTTATTACAAGGTCGGTTCTGGAAACTGCTTAAAACTGTTCTAAGTCGGTTTATCGTTTGGACGAAAATATGTTCGTCTGGACGAAATTTTACCAGAGAGCCGATCGTCCTGGACGATTATTTATTTCGTCTGGACGAAAATTTTCCAGAGCACCCATCGCCGCGGACGATAATTTGCTTTCGTCTGGACGAAAATTTTCTAGAGAGCTGATCGTCCAGTACGATAATTATTTTCGTCTGGATGAAAATTTTCCAGAGGACTGGTCGCCTCGTACGATGGTAAAATTCGTCTGGACGAAAGTTTACAGAGAACCCATCGTCCGGGACGATATTAAAATTCGTCCTGGATGAATAGGACTTAGAAAAATTTTTCCAAGCAAGTTCCAATTCGTTCCAAGTGCTCTATAGGAGATAACTGATAGATCGTCCAGTACGATAAATATCGTCCTGTACGATCAGTATTGAATTTCATGATCTCCTAATTTGTGTGTGTGAGATTTTATTCACTCAATTACAATCACTCCCTTTCAAAATTAATTCAAAGAAAAGACAAACTTCAAATAAACAAAATATCATATGTTGAATTTGATTTGAAGTTTTCGTAGTCTGGAGTCTGATTTTCCTGAAATGTTAGTACACACAAGAGCAAGTGCAAATCTTCTAAAATTGTTAGGAGATAACTATACATCTGAACAATAATGTTTGGAATCATCAAAACTACATAAGTTGCACAAATATAAATCATTCAAATAGCAACTATTCAAACACTATTTGCATTTCCAAAAATCCTATTCAACATTCTAGAACCAAACACATTGATATAAGGCATCATTTCATAAGGGATCATGTATCTAAGGGAGAAATTGAACTCACACATGTTTCAACTGAAAATCAACTTGCAGACATTTTTACAAAACCTTTATCCCTTGATACCTTCAGTACTTTAAGAACAAGGCTTGGTGTTATTGATTTGAATGCCTAATCAAAATGTCTTTTGCAACATTGATATTTATTTTGTTTTGTTTTTGATTTTGTGAAATTTTGTGTGTTTTGAATGAATTTGTTTTTAGGTCTATGGTTTTTTTTTATGTTTTCTGTGTTTTTGAATGTTTAGTTTGTTTTCTTAAATAAAAAAATTAAAAATTCAAAAATTGGAGGAAATCGTCCGGGACGAATTCTGTTTCGTACTGGACGATGTGTGAAAGAACAGTTTGCGTGAATTTTAACCGTTTTTAGAGCAGTTTTTAATTAGATCGTCTGTACGATCTAACGATCGTCCAGGACGAAAAATTTTTTTTTCAAACGTCGGGACGATTGAATGCAGCGGTTGATTGGATAAGATAGTTTTTAATATGGATTTCGTCTATACGAATTTTTGGTTCGTCCAGACGAACAGATGTTGGTTCATTGTAGGGGACGGTTTTCAAGAGACATTAAAACGAGTTACTTTTTGATCGTCTGTACGAAATTTTTTCGTCTATACGATCGGTCAAGTCAAAAAGCCTATACGAAGGGACGCATCGTAAGTTGTGTTGATTACGAAAAGCCGTTACATTTAGGATGAATTTGATCGTCTGTACGAAATATTTTCATCCATACGAACGATGATTTTTCGTCAAGGACAAAAGTTTTCGTCCAGGACGAACGTATCGTTTTTCTTTAAATAGGAAGGCTTTGTAAGTTAACAATCACACTTCCAAACTTCACTTTCAATCCCTTTCTAGTTCAAATCGACAATGGCCTCCTCAAGCAAGAGACAAAAGGTGTTGGTAATTGATTGACTTAGGATTGACTTAGGATTTTTAATTGGTACTTTTATAATTTTCTTTGATAATACAAGGGGGCCCTATGCATTTCAATGAATCCCATTCAATATTCTTGAACCAAGTATATTGATATAAACATCACTTCATTAGAGATCATGTGGCTAAAAGAGAAATTAAATTACACCATGTTGCTACTAAGAATTAATTTGCAGGAAATTTCATAAAACTATGGGATTTTGAAATGTTTAACATTTTAAGAACCATATTAGGTGTGATTGATCTTAATTATTAAAATTAAAATTCTATAAATTTGATTTATAATGTATTGATATGTTTATATGTTTTCTTAGGTTGTTTGTTATGGTTCGTTTGCTTGTAAGTTTTTTTTCTTTAGTTTTTTATTTATTTTTCTTTCATTAGTTATTTTATTTTTAGTTTTATTTTTCCTGGTAGCATGTCGTCAGATCATTAGTGATTGGTTTTTGAAAAAGTTTTTGTTTATCATATCTTATTTTAATTTTTTTATATATTGTACAAAATTTTTTCTTATTGTATGAATTCTGTTGCGTGTAAATTATATTTTCTGAGTTGAGCATATAAGAATAAATTGTTTAATGCATATTGTACTATACGATGGCATCATGATCTGCATGATCTTTGTTTTCTAGTTAGTTGATTTGGGATAATTTTCCAAAGTTAGTTATTAATCATAGATCATACATATGAAATCACATTTCATTAGTCCAATCTTATTAATAGTTTATCATGTGGATGAACCTAACCGTAAAAAATGATCTTCAATATTCTAATCATTCCGGACATATAGGTGTTCATCTGCATGATAATATGGATAAAAGCCTGTACAAAATGACACCTTGGGAATGCCATTTTACGAAAGTTGTTTCATTTTGGGCTATTTCCATTCATATGTATGAAATATTTTTTTCCCTTACGATTTCAAAATTTTACGTATGATCAAAATTTTATATTTATGATAGGTCATTTTTCTTTAAATTGAAAGGTGGTGGGTGATTTTTTTCTTCACATTCTCATTCAATCCAAAACCATCTAAAGTCCAAGCTTTAGGAGTGGCCAACAGTAACGAACATCCGAGTACTTCCAATGGGCTCATCCTCTCGCTCTTGTAAAGATGTGAATTTCCTTTTTAAGAAAAATGAGGAAGCCTTCAATCGTTTCATTATATGGAAGATTACCCCCTCTCGACTCATTATTCAAAGTGACATAAACTTCTATGTTATACCCCTTTTCGCCTCAACCAAATTTTCTTTTCTCCTCACCTTGATCAATGCCTATCATCAAGAACATTTCCAAACTTTTCTTACAAATATGAAAGTGAACCAAAATCTTTCTAGGATGACCTCTTATGTCTTTAAGCAGCATGTTGAAATAACTAAGGAATATCTAGGCAACTTCCTTCACTTTAGGACTCAAGGGGTTTAGGGTTTAGGGCACACACCATGAGCTCTAGAGCAAATTTTGATTGGTCAGAAATAAACTAGACTCTTAGAGGTGTTGCACAAGTAAACCATTATTCTCGTTTGTATACCCTTAATCAGAATGCTAGGATTATCAATCATATCTTTAGAACTTCTATCATTTCCAAAGCTGGTGAACATATCTATTTGACTCCTATTTTGTTTTTTATCACATACTTGATCTTGACCAAAACTCATATTAATAAAGCCCAACTAATCATGGACTACATATACAAACTTTATGATTATTGTACTTCCTCACAAAAGGAGAAAGAAAAATATGGCCTTAAGATAGTTGCTTATATTTTAGAGAAGAAGTTCTACCTAATCCATCATGATCCTCCCACTAAACTTCCCATTACTTTGCTTATGCCTCTTTTCATGCACTTTTTGGTCAGAATCAAAGTTCAGAGGGAGAAGATTTAAAGGAAGAAGGAGCCCCAGCTCCAGCATATGCACCTGCCCCTGGATCTGATCAAAATTTCTATCAAAAAATGGTCCAACATTTTGACATACTTGAATCTCATTTTGATCAATATTTTGATCGAATTGAGAATAATCTAAATTAGCAGGATGCTAGGTATAACAAAGATATGGGGTGGATCTAAGGGCAATTGACTCGGTCAACACTAATGTCACTATGATCAATAGTTACTTTATGATGTTCAGTCCTCAGCCACCTTTAGACCAAGGCCCCTCTGGATTTTAATTATTACTTCTGTGTTATACTTGCTATTTAGATTTTTGTACTTGATCTTGAGATTTTTTATTTTTTTGTGATTTCATGTGGTCTTATTGTGGTTTTTTAGTTTCCAGTATAATGCAATGTTTGTTTGTATTTCAAATGATGAATGGAATGATGAAATGATGTTTTGACGTGAATTGAAATTAGTCTTCTTAAAATGTTTATGTTTTTGGAGATAAATCATTTGTAGTTAATCTCTTGAATGAAATTTTGAATTACTTTTTTTACAAATTAATTTTCTTGCAAAGTTCAATCTCTTAAAATTTTAAATTACATTATGACTGGATGTAGATTAGAAGATGAATTTTATATTCTTATAAACAAATATTACATAGCTATGATTGTTGCAAGATAGATGTCTTATTTTTTATTTGTTTTTTTTTATGTGCTTATTTTTTTTAATTATTGAAATTTATGTTAATATTTATTGATATTGGAAAGTCCGAAAATATAAAAAGATGCAAAAATCATGCCAAACTTGAAAAGATGCACAAAATATATTCCTTGTTTAAAAAGATGCACAATGTTCGCCAAAGTGAAAAGAGACACAAAATTAGCCTAAACTGAAAAGATAGCACAAAGTGTGCCACCAACAATTAAAAAGATGCGCAATATCACCAATTGAAAAGTTCATATTATTATTTCCTTATCATTCTATCCCTTATACAAATCAATTTAATCAACAATAATATCCACTAATGAATTAGAAACTAATTAATCTTTATTTCATCTTTTTTGTATTAATTATTTTTATTTGATTTGTCTAGAATGAATAGTGAACCTAGTTGACTTGTATCTTAGTTATTCTTTGATTTAAAAATTGAGTTTTTCTTTTTAGCATTAAGAAGTTAAAGTCATATTTATAATTAGTTTAAAGTCTTTTTCATTATCAACTATTTTGATTTATCCATAGAAACTTATCATTTTAAGATTTACTTTCTTTTGTTGTTGTCAAAAGGGGAAGTCATTAGTTATTGTTTGAAGTATTAGTTTTTATTTGATGTATTATTTATTTGATGTTGCTATTTATATTTGTTATGATTATTTGTTGTGTGATTTTTGTAATGTGTGTATTGTGTTATTGTGTGTGTTTGTTATGTTGTTTTTTATTAATTTATTTTTTGAGTTTTAGGGTATTTTGTTGTTGTTGTTGTGTTGTTTTTGCTTAAGTTTTTGGGTCTATTTAATTTACTGTAGTATTTTTTATTTTCATTTGTTTTAAAATGGTCATTCATTTAGGGGGAGCCTATGAGAAAAATTGCTTTAAGTATTAACTCAAATAATAATTATTTTGCCATCATAAAAAAGGGGGAGATTATTGCAACTTAGTTTTCAAAACTATATTTTTATATCATATAGGTATTTGATGATACCAAAATATTATTATGTAGATAACTATTTTCTTAAACAAATATTAGAAAAGTTTTTTTATTTGTGGTGTTTGAGTGTACTAATATTATAGAAAAACTACACTCTAGACTGGCAAAGACTTCAAGACATATTAGATTAGGATTTCTTGTAATTGAAGTATGTAATTTTTTTCTATTTTTCTTTTATGAATTTTCTCTTGGAAGTGATAGTGAGAGTGTTTTGGGATTGTTTGGTAGTGAGGATTGACAAATCTTGCAAGTCAAAATTATAAAGGGTTTACATGGTTGCAATAAGGTGAGAATCTCATTATATATTCTTCAAATCTTTTCCCTACTTCTTTGAAGAATCTTGAGAGAAGATCTTTGAAGAAGAGTCATTACTCTGTCGTCACTAGGAGGGTGAGAAAGAATGTTGGTACTCTTCCATCACCAGGAGGGTGAGAAGGGATGTCGGTACTCTACCATCTCTAGGAGGGTGTGAAAGGATATCGGTACTCTACCATCATTAGGAGGATGAAAAAGAATGTCGGTACTCTACTGTCACCAGGAGGGTGAGAAAGGATGCCAGTACTCTGCCATCACTAGGAGGGTGAGATAGGATGATGGTACTCCGCAGCACCGGGGTTGGTGGATGAGAGGTTATTATAAGAGCTTCTTTGCCATGCTGTGGGAGCAAAAGGAGAGTCACTTTGGTATAGTGCAATACCTAAAGAAGGAGTCTCCAGGGAGTGGACGTAGGTCTATTTGGATTGAACCACTACAATATTTAGTATTCTTCTATCTTTACTTTTTACCACTTTTTATTTTCTGCACGTTTAATTTAAGTGTTTGAAAAATATTTTTTAAAAAAATTTAATTATTGTACAAAATATCTTAATTAATTTTTTAAATTACCAAGAGATTTTTAAATAACCAATTCTCCCCCTCTTTTGGTTAGCCTTGAGATAGTTTTATTAGGTCTAATAACCTATTCAAACTTTCAGGTTATTCTACACCATTTAGATTCATAAATGGTGTTAAAATCAAAATTTCTTTTACTGATTGGACTACTAATGATAGAGATCTAACACGACTAAATGCTAAGTGCTTGAAATATTTTTTCAGTGCCTTAAAATCTAAAAACTATATGCATATTCCCACTTGTTCTCCTTGAAAAGAAATTTGTGGCATATTATGCATAACATATGAAGTTATAGATGAAGTTAAAAAATTTAGACTGAATATTCTTTTGCATAATTATGAACTTTTTTTCATGAAACCTAGCAAATTTATTTCTAAAATGTATATTAGGTTTACACAAATTATTACATCACTATATGCCTTAGGAAGAGAACTAACAAACTATGAAAAGTTAACAAGATTATGAGATGTTTACCTTCTTTCTTTGATGTAAAAATTATTTCTATTACTGAATCTAATGATTTGAATATTTATTCAATCAATAACATACTTGGATCACTAATTGTTTATGAGCAAAGAGTGAAACAAAGAAAACTTGATGAAGGTGAGAACAGAAAGGAAAAAACTATAGCCTTAAAGGTTAATAATTCTAACACTGATTCTTTTAGTTCTAAAAATGATTACATTGCTTTCATAACTAGGCAATTTAATAGCTTCTTTAAGAAAAAGCAAAAGAAATGGAATAAAGGTAAGAATAATAAAAATTCTAAAGTTTCTTCTGATGTTATTTATTTTGAATGCAGGAAGCCAGTACATTTAAAGTCTGATTGCCCAACTCTAAAAACTCAACCAAGTAAGGAGAAGAGTGAGGAAAAATGTAATTTTAAGAAGGAAAATAAAAGGATGCAAAAGATTTTTTGGATGGACTCAGCATCAGACTCCTTTGAAGCTGAAGCCGAAGAGGAGATAACAAAATTGTGTGTAATTGTTGATGAACATCTTGATCACTCTAATTAAGAAGAGGTATGTGAGCTTACTTATGATTAATTACTTTAAGTTTTTGAGAAAATTCATTTTTTATGTAGGAAGCTCAATAAACGACATGTTATTCCTAAAACTAATTTTTTAACTCTATAGAAAAAGCTTGAATGCTTGAGAAAAGATCATTCCACTTTAGATAGCAATCATATGACTTTACTTGATGACTTTGAAAAATTGAATAAAAAGCATTTTGAATTAACAAATGAGCATGATTCCTTGAAAATTTTACATGTTTAACTAGAAAATGCAAATAAGGACTTAGATACTCTTACAATTAATTTAAATAGTAGGGAGCATGCTTTGAAAATAGAAAATATATTTTTTAAAAATTCAAATAAGTTCTTAGAAGCTAAATTAACTACTTTCAAAGAAAATAGGAAACCACCTATAATTCTTGAGTTTCACAATCCATTAGATTAGCATGCATCATTTAAACCTAGGAAGAGGCACCGTAACCCAAGTACATTAGTAAATCTTTTTCTTGATGTTAGATATTTTTTATGGCATGCTATGATATATATCCCACACTTGCACCATTCACCGTAGAACATATTTGGTGTGGAGACTAAAACTTCAAAATTCACAGCATAATATGTATGCATTTAATTCCTCTTTACATAAGATTGGACATAAATTTGTTTGGGTTCCCAAATCTAATATCTGATGGTTTTGTAGGTGTGCTCTTAAAAAAGGCCTCATGAGAGCATATGGTATAAGGATATCAGATATTTAAGCCATATGACTGGAGATGCAAATCAATTCATTTTGTTGGAGGCTACGGCAGGAGGCAATATAATACTTAGAGATAACACCACCAGGAGAGTGGTGAGATCAGGTATAATTGGAAACTCTAAAAATTTCATTATTGAAAATGTTTTACTAGTTGATGGATTGAAACATAACTTACTCAGCATCTGTTAGCTCTATGATAAAGGCTTCAGTATTAAATTTTTATCTATCGGCTGCATAATAAGCTTGAATAACAACATTATTTTGCAAGGAAAAAAGATCAACAATGTCTACATGCTTGGTCTAAATTACATTAAATTTGACACTACTCTTTGCTTAAAAATTATTGCTAATGAATCTTTATTGTAGCATAAGATATTGTGTCATGCAAGCATGAAACACTATAGGAAAATCACCCAAAAAGACTTAATGAGAGGAATTCCTAAACTAGAATTCACAAAAGACTACATGTGTGATGCCTGTCAATTAGAAAATAAGTTAAATCCTCTTTCCATTCAATCAAAGACATTACCACTAGCAAACCCTTAAATGTCCTTCACATGGATCTCTTTGGACCTGTTAGTACTGCAAGCTTAGGAGGGAAAGTCTTTCACTATGTGATTATTGATTATAATTTCAAGTTACTTGGGTTAGATTCCTATCTCATAAAAATTAATCATTCAAGGAGTTTAAGACTTTTTTCACTTGGATTCAGAGGAAGCTAGGTTGTAAAATTCTAACCAGTCATAGCAATCACAGTAGAGAAATTGAGAATGAAAAATTTGAATCTTTCTGTAAGGAGCAAGGAATAGACCACAACTTTTTAGCTCCTAGGATCCCTTAACAGAAGGTAGCTGAAAGGAAGAACAAGACCGTAATAGAAGCCAAAAGAACCATGTTATCTAAATACTCACTTCCAAAATACTTTTGGATAGAAGCAATGAATACAACTTGTTATGTTCTAAATAGAGTGAATGTTATATTCAAATTGAACAAAATACCCTATGAAATTATGAAGGGTAGGACACCCAACCTCTCTCAACTCCATGTTTTTGGATGTAAAGTGTTTATTCTGAGTAATGGGAATTCTTAATTATGAAAGTTTGACCCAAAATGCGATGAAGGAGTATTCTTAGGTTACTCAAGTGTTGAGAAATCCTATAGAGTCTTCAATAAAATAACACTGTTAGTTGAAGAGACCACTCATATTATATTTGATGAATATGATAATTCTAGAGGGTTTGGGTAGAAGAAGAGGAGGCTGTAGAAGTCACCCAAGGATTATAATACACAAATCTGGAGGAAATGATAGAACCTAAAATACATTTCCTAGAGAATGAAGATATTCTTCAAGTTATCCTAAAGAACTAATCTTATGAGACCTATCTAAAGGTGTTAAAACTAGGCATGGACTTAGAAAAGAAGTAAACCACTCCACCTTCATTTTAATACTGAATCCACCAACCTAAATCAAGCTTTATTTGATCAATTCTAGATCTTAGCCATGCAAGAAGAACTGAATCAATTTGTAAGGAATGATATTTGTGAGGTAGTTAAAAGGCCTAAGGTTTAGAGCGTGGTTGGAACTAAATGATTTCTCAAAAATAAAATGAATAATTTTGGAGTAGTAGTGAGGAAGAAGGCAAGATTGGTAGCTAAGGGTGTATAATAAAATAGAAGGAATTGTTTTTGAAGAAATTTTTGCCCTTGTATCTAGATTAGGAGAAATTAGAGTGCTACTAGCCTTTACTTATTTTAAGGGATTCAAACTGTACCAAATGGATGTTAAGAGCACCTTTCTGAATGGGGTGATAAAAGAAAATATGTACATTGAACAACCCCCAGGTTTTGAAAATGCACAATTTCTTAATCATGTGTTCAAATTAAAAAAGACATTGTATGGAATAAAACAAGCACCCAGGCCATGGTACGAAAGGCTAAGCATATTCCTACTAGAAAGATCTTTAGTTAAGGGGAGTGTAGATACCACCCTAGTTCTATAAAAAGGTAGAAAATTAATTACTGATTGTTTAAATTTATGTTGATAGTATTATGTTTATATTTTTTGATAAAAATCTATGTGATGTATTCTCAAAAAATAATGAGTAAGAAATTTGAAATGAGTTTGATGGGAGAACTAACTTACTTTTTAGGGTTTAGCATAAGGTAGAAGGATGATGGAACTTTCCTTAGTTAATCAAAATATATTAAGGATCCTTAAGAAATATGAAATGGATAAAGTCAAACAAATTAACACTCCCATGAGTTCCACTATTTAGTTAGACAAAGATTCAATAGGAAAATCTATTGATAAAAAGAATATAAAGGAATAATTGGATCACTTATTTACTTGACTGCTAGTAGAACTGATATTATATTCAGTGTTTACCTTTTTGATAGATTTCAGGCTGAACCCTTTTATTAAGAGAGTTCATAGGAACTCTTAAGAACCCCTGACATAGTAATCTTATATCCTATGCATAGCACTTGCTTTGAAATCATGGGATATTCTGATTCATATTTTGTGGGATGTCGAGTTGATAGAAAAATCACATCTGGAGATTGTGATGTCATAGGATAATCCTTAGTCTCTTCGTCTTGTAGAAACTAGAACTCAGTTGCCCTATCCACTGCTGAAGCTGAGTACATTTTCTTAGATAGTTATGTGGCCCAAGTCCTCTTTTTAAAGCAACAAATTTTGGATTTAGGTTTACCTGTGGGAATAATTTCAATGCCTCTGTGATAACATTAGTTCCATCTATATTTCAATGAATCCAATCAAACACTCTAGGACCAAACACATTAATGGAAGACATCACTTCATTAGGGACCATGTTACTAAAGGAGACATAGAGCTACACCATGTATCCACTCTAAACAAACTTGTTGATATTATTAAAAACCCACTAGCTCTTAAATCTTTCAACATCTTAAGAAACAGATTAAGTGTCATAGATATTAATGCTTGAAATCGATTCATTCTATTTTCTGATATTTTTGTTTTTATTTATTTGCATGTCTATTTCTATTTATGTACTTTTATTTTTTATTTTTCATTTTTCTGTTATTTTTCCCTTTAATTTTTTTTTTAAATCAGATCAATGGTCACTTGTAGTATTGATTTCTTAAATGAGATTTTTTCCTTGCTTCTGGTTTTGAAAATTTGTAAGTAGTAATTAACTTCTGTAAATAAGTTAAGAAAAGAAACATCAATGATTGTCTCTCTTTCTCTAACTCCTTTAGTGGTGTATTTTTCTTTTTGAAGAAAAATCTATTTTGAGGTAAAAGTTGGACTTTGAAATTGATATCTTTCTATCTTCTTATGGTAGTCAATCTCAAATGAATAATTCTTAAAGTCATTAAATCACTTTGAAGGTTTCTCGACCAGGTTATTATATTTATCATATAGATATGATTCTGATTTATTATTTATTCTTCCTTATATTAGAGAGATAGTTTTCTTCTCATATATCTAAAAGATTATCTCTCAACTGAGAGTCTTTAAAGGTGTTGAAAAGAAGCCAACTTATAAAAATAGACAAGAGGCACAAAATGAGCACAAAAGAAAAATGAAAATATGTGCAATGACCGCCAAATAATTACAAGATACATCAAAATGTATCTCAAATCAAAAGATGCGCAAAGTGCACCAGATAATTGAAAAAGAGGCTTAAAAAAGCACATAAAAAAAGTTTCCTTCTCTTTCAAACCTTTAAATCTTAGAAGAATTCATGTGCCACTTGATATCTTTAAACACTTATTTTTTGAAACTCATGATTTTGATTGATTGCTTGATATATTATTCTATAAAATATTTTTCTAAAATGAAGTTTTAAACATATCACTTTTGTTATCTATTTTTTTTTTTAATTAGATTTCCTTCTTAAACAGATTTTTAACTTGTAAGGAGTCCAAGTTAGGGTTAAGAATATAGATTTTCTACTCTTTTCCGATTTCAACATTATTAATTCATTTCTTACTTTTTTTAATCCACTCACAAGGGAAATATCTCATTTACTAGAGTTGATTGATTAAAAAAAAAGCTTTTATTTTTTATTTATGGTTGATTTTTATTTATTTTTAATTTTTTTTATGTATTTTTATTTGTGTCTCGAAAAACTCCTGGTCATCACTTTCCATATTCTGAATTTTTTTCTATTTTATTCACATCGTCCAGGATGATCCACATTGTCTTATATGATCTAAAAAAAATACACCTCTCTAATCACAGCACATCCAACAGTTGATCTCCGCCAATTATTAGTAATCGTCTCATATGATTTGTGCATCATACTTGATGATCCACATGTAAAAAATTGTTGGACAATTTGAATATTATTAGGCCAATCTATTACTGCACATCATCCTGGACGATACATGTGTTTGTCCTATATGATTCCTTTATTCAATGGTAGCACATGATGACTCCTCAGGACGATCTTCCTGTGTCTAATCGTCAAGTACAATATAATATCATCTCGAATGATATGATCAACTTTTTTGACCAATGGTCTGGATAAAATTGTTAAGCATGATCATCTTGGATGATCTCACAATCATCCTAGAAAATATTCCTGACCTATATAAATAACCCAAATTTAAGGTTTTCTTTACACCAAGCTTTTCAATTTCCTTCTCTCTTATTCGAGCTTTCAATTCCTAACTATGGTGGGAGATAAATAATCTTGTGTCATCATCAGCATCTCTTCCCATAGTGTTGTCTATCCTCACTTTATTGAAGCAGCTGATGAAGCTACTTACACTCACTATATATCTGTAGGGATTAATCCCTCAAAGGCTATCAATCATGAGGTATTAAATTCTGGTACTAGACCTCTTTTCTTGCACCACTCTTGGCTTCATTCTCATACTTGCTTTCCCCTTCCATTCTAAAATGCTTTTTGAAATTTTCTCTTGTCTCCATCTAAATCTAATTTTACTACACTTCAATTGTATATTAGTTGATGCCCTGTCAAAATAACATATCAAGATTTCTATAAAGTTCTCCATATTTCCACCAAGTGGCAAACTTCATATTCTGGCTTCAGAACTTGACTTTAACTGGGGCCCTGCAAATACTCTTCTTTAAGATAACAATGCCCCCTTAATGACTCTACAACTAATTCTTTACTAAAAAATTGCCCAAACCATTTAGCACATCCTTCGCACCTCCATTATTTTTAAGGCTTGGGATCAAATCCATATTACCCCCATTTTTTCACTCACCAGCTACTGTATATTGGCGCATTGTGATTTTAATGCGGATGATCACCTAACTTGATATATTAAACATCTAACCAGCATTACGGATCCCAATCACAAAAGAAAGCTAAATCTAGCCATACGACATATCATTTTCTATGTACTTGAATTCAAATACAACCTTCAATATCCAAAACCACCTTATCATCTCCATGTTTTCTACTTGAATAGCTCCTTTCATGTACTTCACAGGACTTATTATCACCCTGTGTACAATGAGGCTGCAAAAAAAAAAAATGAAGGACATATTCTTACTCCTGACCCTATCCACCAGCACTCGCAGATCAATCAATTTGTTCAGAGGTTTGACTATGGGAAGCCAGATTTTAGTCATACATCACTGAGCAGCAAAAACAACATGATCAGGATATAGCCTGGTTTTAGGCATACGTAGCACAACAGTAGTTTACTTCCATTCATTGATATTTTCAGTAGCCACCACCTCCACCTGGTTAGGCCTCCTCTTTCTACTAATTTGTTTGTGTTTGTTTCTATGTTTGTACTGGTTTTTTTTTCTATATTTTGTTTCATATAGTGTTTATTTTTGTTTCCTCCTTTTAAGTGTAATTTAGTTTGTTTTACTAATGTTGTTTTTATGTCTCAATCTTTTTCTTTCTTTATTTAAAAAAATTTATTTGTTGTTTGATCTGAAATTTTAAACAATAATATTTGCCAACATAAAAAGGTGGAGATTATTATAAAATTGGATCTTAATTCTATGATTTTGTTGATAATAAATATTACTATTTCTTTATCACCACTATTATTACATTTCTATTTTATTTGCCCTACTTACTAACCTTTCAGGTACACCAAAATCACTTATAATACAAATCAGCTCAAGATCTGATAGATTAGGGTTCAGTCACTTGTAATTTTATTCTAATGTATTTTTTACCTTCGTTGAGTCAAATCTTGAATATGGTGGACCCAAGCTAAGTAAACTTCACACACACATTCAGGGGAAGAAATTTGGTGAGTTAGAGTATTTTTTTTATTTTTGAACAAATCGTCTAGGATGATATGAAATTGTACTAGATGATCAGCTACAAATAGAAACCTTGATAAGGGAAACCATGTTAATGTTGCGGATCTACGATTTTGATGATAGCAAACATTCCTTATTTCTCTACGATTGCCTTATGTGCTAACGTTTCAGGTCCACACGATCAGACTGTAATCTATAACCAGCTCAAGAGGGTGCCTCCAAGGAGTGGACGTAGGTCAAGGTTTGACCGAACCACTATAAATCCGGTGTGTTCTTTCTTTATTACTTCTGCACTTTAATTTCCGCATCGTTGGTTTTCTATGTGGTGATATTGGTTTTAGTTTTATCTTTGGTTTTAAAGTTTTCCAATTCACCTCTCTCTTTTAAATTAGCTTTGGGCCAGTTCTATAGGGCTTAACATCCCTAACGAACTTTCAAGTGCCATATGAGCACTTTCAGTTAATTTCAAGTAATTAAACAAATCATTCTAGATGATCCATATCATCTTGATGATTAGTTTAGATGATGAAAAATAGCTACGAATCATAATTTAGGTAATATTTTATTTTCAAATTTTATTCTAATCATACAGGATGATGAATATTGTATTGGACAATTTATGACAATGATGCCTAAATTGATCTGGTGATTAGGGAAATAATTATGGTTAAATTGTTCAATCATATCTTACAGGACAATCCATTTGGATTTACTGGATGATCTAATATATTTTGTAGGATGATTCCCTTTTGTTCAAGAAGAAAAATCATAATTTTCTTCCAATCATCTAAAGGAATTATCTTGGATGTCTTGAGATGTTTACGGGATGACATGAAGATTGCCACCCATCATCCCATGTTATACTGGATGATTAATATAATATCTTAAACTAATCATCTTGGATGATCGCAAGATCATACTAGATGATTGCAATATGATCATACATAGCAAAGGTGATCATCCTGGATAAAAGGGCTATTTTGTACTAATCGTACAGGATGATATGTCTATTATCCTAGACGATCAGTTAAGCATAATTGAAAATTAAGGCTTCTTTTGGTGACTCTCTATTTAATGAATTATATTAACCCTTGAGTTAATCTTTTGTTGTGGAGTTGATCCAAGAGGGAACTTAGAGAAGGAAGAGGGAGAGCTTGAGAGAGAGATCCTTATAAGGGGGAGTTTGTGATGAATCACAAAGGTTGAACCAAGTAAGGTGTTTGTCAACTTCTTTGAGTTACTTCATTGGTTCCTTGGTGGCTCCAGGAGAACATCTTCAACATTAGATCCAGGTTCTCTGCTTACTTTAGGAGGGAGTAAAAGGATTCTTGGGTTCTCTACCTTCACCAAATGGGTGAAAAAGATTTTTAGGTTCTATGCCTACTCCAAGAGGAAGTAAAAGGATTTAAGGTTCTCTATCTCACCATTTTTATAGAAAGATTTAGTAAGGGCTTCTTTGTCTTTCCATGGGAACAAAAGAAGAGTCGCTTAAGTTTAATATAATACTTGAAGAGGGTGTCTCCAAGGAGTGGATGTTGGTTATATTTGACTGAACCACAATAAAATTTTGTGTGTTCTTTCTTATTACTTTTATCACATTTTTATTTCTACAATTTTCTTTAATTTATTCTGTGATTTAAACTAATTATATTGTTATCGTAAAAATTATATTTCTTCTGCATCAAGGGTTATTGTTTATTTTAAAATATTTATAAAGATCATAAAGATTTTCTTTATATTTAAGATTTTTTAAAACTACCAACCCATCCCCCTCTTGGTTAGTCTCATACTAGTTGTTTAGCATTTTACATCCTTCTTTAACTTTTATTATTGATATATCATCAAAATTTTATGTTAATCAGACTTAAATCTTGAAGCAAAATCAAGTTGAAAACTTCAAAAATTAAAGTGGAGACCATCTGAACTTTCATTTTAGCAAACTTATAGTCAAACTCAATGCCTAAAAAATATGAACCCATTGACACAAAATTTTACGAAATCCGAGCCCAAATGGGTCCAAATCAAAGACACGAAGCATTTTTGGAAGGGTCAAACCATAATTTAGATTACCAAATAGCTTCTAAATGTGATATACTTATTGTCGAATAGAGCGGCTTAACGAGATGAATCCAATGAGCTCAAGATTGTCAAATTTTTATATCATTTAAGCATTCAAATGCCCAATAAATTGTCCATGATTAGGGGATTCAACATTAGCCATCAAATCAACTAACTCAAAATTTACCCTTGATCTTCCTTCTATTTACTGGCTATACCACTCTTAAAAAATTATAAATTGACCCCTTATTTCCCATAAAAAGGGACCCCCAAGGGGGGGGGGGGGAGTGAAGGAGTTCCAAGCAAGAAAGAGAATCCTCCTCGACCACTGCCAGACTTCCACCCCACAGCCTATCGATGCTAGAGTTCTACCCAAATGACATATGACATCGGAGTTCTTCTCGGTCATCGTCTGGAGTCAAATTTCTACATGACGTCTGACCTTCACTCATCGTCAGATTTCTACTAATGCTATACTTCTACCTGATGCCAGACTTCTGCCCGTTGCTAGAATTTCACCAAACTTTTATCTGACATTGAACTTCTATCCATCGATGAACTTCTACCCAACATCAAACTTCAAATAGTTACTAGATTCCTACACAACACCTGACTTTTGCTCGTCGCTATATTCCTACCCAACACTGAACTTTAGCCTGTCCCTAGATTCCTACCTAACTTTGGACTTCCACCCAACACCATACTTTTGTCAGACTTCTACCTGACGTCAAACATCTACCTGACTCCAGACTATTGCTCATCATCAAACATTCATCAGAGTTCTATCTAATGTTGGACTTCTATCCATTACTGGACTTCTTACTAAAATCATCCTTCTAATCTCCATCGTCAGACAACAGTCTTTATGACCTCCATCACCAGCCAACTACGGTCCCTCTGACCTACGTTTTCCATCAACTATAGTTCTTCTGAACTCCATCGCCCACTGAAAATGGTCTTTCTGACCAAGCGAAAATGTCAATAGTGATTCTTTTTATTTCCACCATGCAACACACTCTATATAATGTATATTTGTTACATAAAGTCTTGGCCTTCCTTTAAATAAAGGGCATAATTTGTAATCAATTGTAAATACTAGTGGATGTATTCAAGTTGGGCTAGGCCCCATGATTTTTCCCCTTTTTAGAGATTTCCACGTAGAAATGTTGGTATCTCCTACAAATACTCCACCCTCTCTTTATTTGTATGCGTGCTGGATTATTGTACAAAGCTAAGATGATAAACTTTATATTTCTCTACTGCTGTAACTATTCCAGGATGCAATAATAATAATAATAATAATAATAATAATAATAATAATAATAATTATTATTATTATTATTATTATTATTATTATTATTATTATTATTATTATTATTTATGTCTATAATAATAAATATTGAAAGAATTTTTGATGATCTAACTTTTGATGGAGACTAGAGATACGCGAATAAGAAAACTAGTTTCTTTTGTGTAAGCTATGCTTGAATGGTAGTTTCTTTTGGGACTTTTTTTTTATAAAAATTTTCTTTATTTTTTTATTTCCTTAGTGAAGGAAGAATATGATATATTAGCTATCATATAATTATATTTATTTTCTTTTAATATTAATATTTTTATTTTCATTTGCCTCAAAAAAAGAATAAGAAAACTAGTTTAGAAGAGATTTAGGAATTTTAAGCTAATGAGGTATACTAAAAAGGGCCAAGGTGAAATGGCTTAAGAAGGGAGACATAAAATCAAATTTCTTTCATGCATTTGCTAATGGGAGAAGAAATGGGAATGTCATCAATCAAAATAAAAATGAGGAAGAACATCTAATGGAGGATCTATCAGCCATTAGAGAGGTTTTCTTCAAGTATTTTGGGAACAAATGGAGACAAAGGGAGTGTTGTTTGGATGGCTGGCCGAATCCATCTAGAGATTTAAATAATGAAGAATGTAAGCTTCTTGATCAGGAATTCACTTATGAGGAGGTGGAAGTTATTATACAAGTCTTGGAAATAATATCTCTCCCGGGCGGGATGGGATTTCTTTCTCTTTTATTAAAGCCTATTGGAAATTGATAGGTGAAGATGTTTGGCAAGCTATTTATCTCTTCTTAACATTGGGTAGGATGTACTCTAGGTGGAAAGAAACTTTGGTGGTGCTCATTCCTAAAGTAGGCAACTCTCTTCTTCCTTCCAACTTTAGGCCAATAAGCCTTTGTATGTCAATTTATAAGATTGTTGTAAAGATCTTATTGAATAGATTGATGAAAGTTATTAATTAATTGGTGATATATGTTCAATTGGCTTTCATCAAAGGTAGATCTTTATCATATCACATCCTCCTTGCATAAGAAATCTTCTACAAGCTTAGATTCTCTAAATCTAAAAAAGGTTTGGCTGCTATCAAAGTAGATATGGAGCAAGAATATGATAGTATGGCTTGGGATACACTTAAACAAATTCTTCACAGTTTTAGCTTTCCTATGAAGTTTTCTGAATTTTTGATGGAATGTGTGAAAGATCCCTATTTTTCTATTATGATTAATGGAATCGGTTCTGAGTGGATTAAAGAGAAGAGTGGCTTTAGGCAGGGCTGTCCAATTTCTCCTTACCTTTTCATCTTATGCTCTCAATTACTGACTAATGCCTTTGAATTGAAAGAAAGTAAGCTGGGAATTAGAGTGGCTCTATTGGCTCTAAAAATTAGCCATCTTATGTATGCCGACGACATCCTAATTCTCTTTGAAGCAAATGATGGGGAAGGGAAGTTGATTCAGAAAATTTTGAAAGTCTATTGCTGCTGGATGGGACAGCACGTGAACAGGGAGAAATCTGTGGTAATATTTATGAAATCATTGAGTAGAAAACAAAGAAGATGTATCAGGAATATATTGGAGATCAAGGAGGTGAAGGAGTTACAATATCTGGGTGTGAAAATGATATTGAGGAGATTGAAACACTATGACTTCCTATGTATATTGGACAAGGTATTATCTAAATTGGATGTTTGGGGGAGAAAGTATATTCCTCTCCAGGAAAATTATCTCTTATCAAGTCTGTGGTTCTTTCAGTACAAGGCTTCTTCTTTGTACATACTTTATTTCCCTTAAGTATTTTGAAGGAATTAGATAGATTGTGTAGAGATTTTCTATGGAGGAAGGATGATGGTAATCTAGGCTTGCATTATGTGGCCTGAGACGATCTTTGTAAACTGATTTGTGATGGAGGCCTAGGGGTCCATTCACCAGTTCAATCTGTAGGACCTTTAAGAGCTAAGTTCACTTGGAATTTCTTCAAGAAACTAGATTCCTTACTTAATAAATCTATAATAGAAAATTTTGGAAGAAATGTAATGCATGTTGATGTAAAGAGATTCAATTCACCTACATGGAATATTTTCTTCTGTGGAGCTCAATATTTACAACCGGTTATCAGATTCAAAATTGTTGCAGGAAACTCTATAAATATTCTAAAAGACTGCTGGATATGGGATAGAAGATTGGAGCTATGGCCTACTTTCATTGTAACAGTTGAAGGTGAGTTTGCAAACTTGGAGAATTTTATCTTGAATGGTAGTTGGAATAAAGTTGAATTGCTGAAATTCTTTGGGAACGAGTTGGTTGATATAATTCTACAAATTAAATTGTATTCGGAACAGCCTGATGATGAAATGAAACTTGTTAAATCTTTTTATGGTAAGACTATGGCTGGATTAACCAGGTCTTATGCAGATGATAATTCAGATCCCTGGAGCTGGTTTAAGAAAATGAAATTGATTCCACGGGTAGAATGGTTCTGGTGGCGCTTGTGGAGGAATGTAACTCCATTTAAAAACTTCCTTATCTACAAAAGATTAGCAAATGATAATCTTTTTCCTAGAGGATGTGATTCGGTGGAGAGTTCAGAGCATTTAGTAGTTAAATGTGGAAAGCTGAAAGAAGCTATCGGTTTGGAAAATAGATGGGGTTTCTAAATTCCTACATTTAGTTCTTGAACAGATTATATGTTGAAGCTGAAATACATGTTGAAGGTAAACATGTTTGCTTCAAATTTATAATGCACATTAGCTTTCTTCTCCTGGAAGAGTAGAAATTGAAAGTTTGTTAGGGATGTTAGGCCTTTAAGAACTATCCCGAGGCTAACCAAGAGGGGGGTAAATTGATATTGAAAAAATTCTTTAAACAAAAGAATAAATATCACAAACCAAAGTCACCACAGAAAAATAAGTGTGAAAATTAAAGTGCGGAAGTAGTAAAAAGAACACAAGGGTTTATAGAGGTTCGATCAACTTGACCTATGTCCACTCCTCGGAGGCGCCCTCTTAGTATTGCACTACCAAAGTGTCTCTCCTTTAGCCCCCACAGCTAGGCAAAGAAGCCCTTACAAAAACCTCCTTTTTGCCACCTAGCAAGGCAGAGAACCCCACTCCATTTGCTTCCTTCTGAAGCAGGCAGAGAACCTCCATCAATCGCTGAAGCTTACCTCTCCCAACCCTTACAAGGACAAGAGACTCTAGTGGAAGAAGAAGTGGAATAATGCTTGGAGCAACCCTTGTGAACTCCCTCACAAGTTCCCCCCTCATAAGATCCTCTCTCCCTCCCTCCCTCTCTCTCTCTCTCTCTCTCTCTCTCTCTCTCTCTCTCTCTCTCTCTCTCTCTCTCTCTCTCTCTCTCTCTCTCTCTCTCTCTCTCCTTTAGGTTTTCTCAGGTCAAGAAAATAGCCAAGGATGTTCAAAAATGTTGAACAATAGCTCGTAAATAGAAGAAATTCAAAGGAGCTCAACAAATACAAGTTGACAACTTTATCATCCAGGACGATCATCATATCATTCTGTACGATCCGTTCAAATTACATATGATCGGCCAGAACATCGCTCTTAAAATGAACTGGACGATTGAAAATTGGTTTGATCGGTACGGCCGATCTCACAATTGTTCCAGATGATCAGTTCAAATCTAAGGAAAATCGTCTAGAGCATCGCCCGAAATTTGAGCTGTCAGATCTTGATCGGGCAGAACATCGCCCAGAATTTGTGCTGGCTGATATGTATCATCCATGAGGAACTAAGAGTTTTTGAATAGATCATCCAGGATGATCTTACGATCGTCCAGGGCGATGTGATCGTATCAATCATCCTTAATTGCTTCCTTGATTGTCGAATAAATTTAGGCATAATTGGGCCATATCGTCCAGGCCGATCCAAGATCGTCCTAGCCAATTTCCAAAAATACAGAATTGCTAAATTGATCATGGAGGCTATTTCTATCTATTTTGAGCTTATCATCCAGGCCGATCGGCTAATGACGACAGCCTTAATTAAAAAACTTGATTAGGGTTTATCTTTTAAACACTACATGAAAGCAGCTAATTTCTAATGGAATTTTCGGCAAAAATAAATTCGATAGAAATTTCGTCGGATTTTCCGGCGGATTTCTGACGAAAATGTTTTTATGGAGAACCATCGTATTTTTTTATTTGCTTTCTAATGGATTTAATTTCGACGGAATTTCCTGCAAAATTTCCGGCGGATTTCTAACGAAAATTAAAGATGTTTAAAAAAATTGTTATAATAAATATTTATAATTATTTATTTTGTTAAATTAAGTTAAATAATTTAGTGACTCATTATCAAATTAAATTATTTAGAGTTTAGAAAAATAATATATTTTTAAAATTACATTAGAATATAATAATATATATTTTTAAATTATGTTATAATTAATTAGTTTTACTTATAATTATTTTTTATATAAATTTATCTGTTCTACTTTAAATATAATAAAGTCTAGTGCATAGAAGTTTTTAATGTTTGGCCTAGTGGATGGAGCGGGTGAGAGAAACTTGGCGGGGGTTTGAACCCCGCAGCAGGTGCATAAGCGCAGAGGTGGTGAGCGGAGGCTGTTAGGGAACTCCTGAGGTTGGCGTGCTGAGGGGGTGCTTGGGGGGGAGGCGCTCGGGTAAGATGGAGTAGGCGGCCAGCTTTTCTTTTCTTTTTTTCTTATTTTCCAGCGCAAAAATAATCCGCCGGAAATATGTCTCCGACGAATTTTTTGCCGAAAATACGCCAGAAATATTTCCGGCAAAATATTTAACGCCGGAAGGGCTTTTCTGATGCATGGTTTACCGACGGAAAATTTTCCGCCAGAAATCCACCAGAAATTAGCATTTCCGGTGGATTTTAGTCATTTTTCCGATGAAAATGACCGTAAAAAATGACATTTTTTCCTATAGTAAATTCATATCGTCCAGGTCGATATAAATATCATCTGGGATGATATGAGTAAAAATAGAAATTCTAAATCACTCAAGTGTGTGTGTGTAGGGTTAATTTGTTACAAATCTATTTTTGGATTATGATTTTGATGATAGCAAACAAATCTTACTTTTTTCTCTATTGACTTTTTAGGACCCAAAGATCGGACGAAAATTAGAATCAACTAAAAATGGGGTAGATTAGGGTTGAGTCAGTCTGTATTTTTATTTTTGCCCTTTTTCAGTTAATTGTAATCTTTTATGTGACTAATGCAAAGTAACCCTACACACACACACTTGAGAGACTTAGAATTTCTGTTTTTACTCAAATCGGCCAGGACGATTTTTACATCGTCCTAGACGATCGGGTTTAAAATAAAAAATCTAATCACGGGTTCTTAATTAAGGCAGCTGTCATTAGCCAATCAACCTGGGCGATACGTGTATCGGCCAGGACAATAGGATCAAAACAGAAAGAAATTGCCGCCATAAATAATTAAGGTATTCTGTATTTTTGGTAATCAGCCAGGACGATCTAGGATCGGCCTGGATAATATTCACTAATTATTCCTTAATTGATCAGACAATTAAGGATGATTGTACGATCGAAGGATCGGCCAGGATGATCTAGTTAAAAAACCTTAGTTACTCCTAGACGATCTGGATCAGACAGTTTGCATTCAGGGCGATGCTCTGGATGATTTTTCTCTGATTTGAACTGATCAGCCGGGACGATCGTGATATCATCCTGGATGATCAATACAAATTCCAATCATCCAGTTTGCATTAAGGGCGATGCTCTGGCTGATCTTCTGATATTTGTACTGATCGGCCAGGACGATATAGTCGACAACTTGCAATTAATGAGCTCCTTTGAAGCTATTCTATTTAAGGTCTCTTGTTCAACTTTTTTGATGATCCTTAGCTGCTATCTTGACCTGAGAAAACCTAAAGGAGAGAGAGAGAGAGGATCTTTTGAGGGGGAGCTTATGAGGGGATTCATAAGGGTTTCTCCAAGCATTGTTCCACTTCTTCTTCCCTAGAGTCTCTTATCCTTTGAAGGGTTGGGAGAGGTAAGTTCCAGTAAACGATCGAGGTTCTCTTCCTGCTTCAGGAGGAGGCAAAAGGAGGAAGGTTCTCTGCCTTGCCGGGTGTTGCAAAAAGAGGTATTTATAAAGGCTTCTCCGCCTAGCTGTGAGGGCTAAAGGAGAGTCACGATTATAGTGCAATACTCGAAGGGCGCCTCCGGGGAGTGGACGTAGATCAAGTTTACTGAACCACTATAAACCCTTGTGTTCTTATTTTTACTGCTTCTGCATTTATTTCATCCGCACGTTATTTCTTTGTGGTGATTTGGTTTGTATTTATGCTTTGTCTAAAGATTTTTAAAATACCAATTCACCCCCCTCTTGGTTAGCCATGGGCCAGTTTTATAGGGCTTAACATCCCTAATGAACTTTCAAGTGATATCAGAGCGGGATTCATAAAAACTAAGTTTGAAAACTTTTTAAATTTAATCCATAGCTAACTTTGGGAATAGAAACACTACTGAAGGTTATTCAATTACACGACCTCCATTGTTTGACAATTTACATTTTGATTTTTGGAAAACCCGCATGTCAATATTTTTACAATCTACTAATTATCGTATGTGGATGCTTATTAAAGAAGGGTATTTTCCACCTTCTCGTGAAATTAACAGAATTAAAATAGAAGTTGCTTTTACTGAATGGCCTTTCGATGAAAGAGATTTAGCTCAATTGAATGCAAAATGTTTGAACTATTTTTTCTGTGCTTTAAAATATGAGGATTACATGCGTGTCTCCACTTGCAAAACTGGTAGAGAAATTTGGGATAAATTGTGTATCACTTATGAAGGAACCAATGAAGTAAAATAATCTCGTTTGAATATTCTCTTGCATGACTACGAACTTTTTCGTATGAAACCTCATGATTCTGTTTCTGACATGTATATTAAGTTTACATAGATAGTCATTTCACTGCATGCAATATGAAGAGAACTTTCAAACTATGAAAAAGTGAACAAGATTTTGAGATGTTTGCCTTCATCATATGATGCTAAAATCATTGCAATCACTGAATCTAAGGATTTGAACACTTATTCTATTGATAACTTACTTGGCTCACTCATTACTTACGAGCAAGGGGTGAATCAAAGAAATCTTGATGCAGGTGAGAAGAAAAAGGAGAAAACGGTAGCACTGAAGGCACACAAATATGACTCTGATTCTTCCGGGTCTGAGAGCGATGAAGTTGCCTTCATCTCAAGGCAATTCAGAAACTTTCTAAGGAAGAAGCAAAAGCATCATTGGAGAAAAGGTAAGGATAATAAATATTCTAAAGGATCTTCTGATGTTGTATGTTATGAATGTAGGAAGCCTAGACATGTGAAATACAATTGTCATACACTTCAAGATCACTCGAGCAAAGAAAAGGAAAAGGGTGAGGAGAAATCCAAGTTCATGAAGGACAAGAAAAAAGTTCAAAGAACATTCTGGGAAGAATCTGGTACTGACTCCTCTTAGACTGAACCAGAGGAAGAGACAACAAACCTATGCTTAATGGGGGGAAGATCATCTTGAGCAAAGCGATGATGAAGAGGTATGTAAACGAACCTATGATGAATTATTTGAGATTTGTGAAAAAATCCATGCATCATACAAAAAACTTAAGAAGACTTATGCTAACTTTAAATTAGAACTTGCAAATTTACAAAAAGAGTATGAAGTTATTCTTAAAGATCATTCAACGATTGATTCTAATCACATAGCTCTTCTTGATGAATTTGATGATTTGAACAAAAAACATTCAGAATTAATTGATGAGAATGAAGCATTAAAAGTTTCACACACTTCTCTTCAATATGATTTCCAGAAATCTAAAGAGAAAAAGAAAAACTTGAGGGTTGAGAATGATGTTCTTAAAAATACAAACTTGAGGATTAAAAATGAATTGGATACACTTAAGGGAAATTGGAAGACTCCCACTTTGAATCCAAAGCCAAACCTAGGAAGAGGCATTATAACTCAAACCATTTAAGAAAACCTTTTCCCAGAGTTAGATGTTTTTCATGTGGCATACTAGGACACATCTCACACACTTGCACTATTCACCGTAGTACACATTGGGTGTGGAGACCTAAGGTACATGATTCACAGCATACCACACCTGCATTGTATTCTACTTTTCCTAAGATGGGACCCAAACTAGTTTGGGTTTCTAAATTTGACTGTTGTTGAGTTTTGCATATGTGCTCTCTCTAAAGTCCTCGTGGGAGCATAGGATAATTGGACATATGGAGGCTCACAGCTCATAATTGCTTAAACTTGCTGCTTCATAATTTCTTGAATTAGTTTTTAATTAGTTTTGTGTTATTTTTTATTGTGTGCTAGTTTTTTGTTGTTTTAGATTGTTTTGTTTTCGCTTTGCTTTTATGATTAGTTTTCTATATGATTAGCATTTTAAGCTTATAGATTTTAGAGATTTAAAACCATTGATTATCATATCTAAATCGGTCAAAGGGAGAAACACCGTTGATGGTTTCCCTCCCTCTAACCTCTTTTAGTGACATAATTTTCTTTTCTAGACAAAAGTCTATCTCATATTGACAACTGGTTTTTGAAACTAAGATTCTTTTTATCTTGCTACAATAATCTATCTTATGCATAATATCCAAAGTTCTTATATATCTTTCAAGCAAAATGAAATCTTGCCATTGTATTTATCACATGATTATGATTTTCTTTTGTGGCTTGTTCTTCCCTATGTTAGAGAGAGAGCTCCTATTCTCTAATATTTGGAGGATATACTCACAACTAAGGTTCTTTTTAAGGGTTTTTGTTAAAGAGAATTTAGCTTGAAAGAATTAAGAGGGAAAGTAAAAAAATGCAAATTTGAAATGAAAAATATATATACACAAATGTGTATAAAAAATCAAGATGCTCAAAGAGCCAAATCAAAGATACAAGAGGCATAAAATGAGCCCACAAAATACAAGCTATTATCTCTTTTCTGAACTCTTAAAACTTAGAGAACTCATTGGTTATTTGATGCTTTCAAAGGCTTGATTTCAAATTCCAGGATTGAGACAAATTACTTTGGTATATTATTTATAAGATATTTTCTTTGTAACCAAGTTTTGATTGGATCTTCTTTTTACCCAGTAAAATTCTTCTGAGTTAGACCTTTTGTTTTTAAAAAAGATGATTATTGCCCTGAAAGAAGTCCGAGCTAGGATCAACAAGATCGGATATTCTACCTTTTTTAGATTTTGACTTGTTAACTCTTTGATCTTTTGAATTTCTAAAATTTAATTATTTGAGAAAGTTGTCATATGGATACTTCGCTAAAAAAAAAATTTAAAATAACCAAAAATAAGAAATTTTTTTCTTTCCTTCTTTTTTTCTTTTTCTTTCTAGTTTTTTTTGCCTTTTTATTGTTACTTCTAGTTCTGTATTATGAGTCATTTATTTTTAAGGGCTTTGATCATCAACATCTTTTCCTTGGATTCAAATTTCTTGTCACATCATCCTGGCCGATTCTTATATCATCCTAGACGATAGGACAAACTCTCTTCAAAATTTCCATATGCTGAACTTTTCTGTGCTTGCTGTAACTCTTCGTCCTGGATGATAATTTGTCATCCTAGACAATCTGATCGAACTCTGTTGCATTCATATTGATAGTCTTGGCCGATAACATATTTCGTCCTGGCTGATGAATTTTATGGTCATCGTCCTGGCCGATACACTAGATTGTCTTGGATGATCCACGTGTCAGCACGTTTAAATCTTTAAAATTTGCCCCAGACAATCCATTATTAGACAATCGTCCTGGCCGATCCACTGTTCATCCTAGACGATACACGTGGCACAGATTTAAAATGTTTTAACTTCGGCCGGTACGATCAATTATTGTACATCATCCTGGATGATACACCTAATCGGCCCGGGCGATCTGCTTTTCAACAGTCGTCCAGCTTGACTCCTCGGGACGATCGCCTGTATCTAATCGTCCTGGCTGATATCTGATCGGCCCAGCCAATTTGACCGCCTTTTTTACCAATTGGCCTATATGCCTTAACTAAACCAAATCGTCCTGGACGATTCTGCGATCGTCCTGGACGATATGGCCATTTCTTTAAATTCATGCCATTCCAGCCATTATTTTCACCTCAACCTTCTTCTTCTCTTGTGTTTTCTTACTGGTTTCTTGCTATGGCTGGTGCGAAGCGAGTTCCACAAACTTCTGGAGTTCTTCGAGGGCTAGGATTGACCCTCGTTTAAGGGAGGCAGAAGATGAAGTTGCTTACCATCGATATAAAGAACGTGGGATAACTTTCTCCAGAATCATCAATCCTGTCCACCTTTTGTATCCGATAATGGATCTCTTTGCTCACACTTCTCTTTATTTCATTCTTTCTCTCGCTGTGCCCTTTCATACTAAGCTTCTTTGTGAATTCTTCACAAATCTTCGCATAAATCCTACTTTCACAGCCCTGACCTCCTATATGAATCGACGTCCGGTCGAAATCACATATCAGGACTGTGTTTAACTATTGCAACTATCCACTAGCGGGGATAAGCTGCATATAATCGTCTCAGATCCTGACTTTGACTGGTCCATGGAAAATCATTTCCTTCGTCAGACCAATGCACCTTTTCATGTTGGAGAGACTAGCTCTTTAGTCAAAGATGCTTGGACAATTTAGCATGTCCTTCGAACCTCCATTATTCCAAAACTACATCACTCCTCTACTTTCTCTGACTACTTTTTATATCATGGCTCATAGAGAATTTAATACTGTTGACTTAATTTTTCGGTACATTGTTCATTTAATCACAATCAGTGATCCATGTCATAAGAGGAAACCCAATCTAGCTTTAGGACACCTCATAGCCTATGTCCTTGAAACCAAATATCAACTTCAATATCCTGCTCCTCCCAACCTCCCAACTCTCTTCTACTCAAATAGTTCCATCAATACCCTTCACAGTACTCGTCTCCACCCAGGGGATGAGGAACCTCGGGGGGCTGAGGAGGAAGAGGCTCCCACTTCTGCTCATGTTCCTGATCCTACTCCTCTTCGACAGCACTCTCAGTTTGACCAGTTAGTGGAGAGATTTGATCATTGGGAGACCCGTTTCGATGCTTATGTTGCTGCACAGGAGCAGCAACATTCTGAGGACATTGCCCGCTACGACCAGCACCGCATAGAGGACTTAGCACATTTTGACAGCTACATTACTCACCAGCAGCAGCAGCAAGACCGAAACATAGCCTGGTTCAATGCTCAGTTTACTACGCTATCTAGCTACTTTCAACAGCCACCTCCACGACCTCCATCTGATGATCATGATCCCTCATTTTTCTAGTTTTTGTTTTCTATTTTTTATTTTCTATTTTCTGTAGTTTATCTTGTAGTTTGTTTTAGTTTCTATTGTGTTTTTTCCTTTTTTTTCTTTATGTGTGTCTAGGACCCTCTTTTTGTTATAACAAAAGGGAGAGTAGGATGTGGTAGGAAATATTGATGCTTGTAATTTTGAAATTTTAATGAACTGTTATTTTTACTGAGTTTTTCCTACTTGTGTTTTCCATCATCAAAAAAGGGGATATTGTTACAAATCTATTTTTGGATTATGATTTTGATGATAGCAAACAAATCTTGCTTTTTTCTTTATTTTCTTTTCAGGACCCAAAGATCGGACGAAAATCAGAATCAGCTCAAGATGGGGTAGATTAGGGTTGAGTTAGTCTGTAATTTTATTTTTTCCCTTTTTGAGTCAATTGTAATCTTTGTTGTGACTAATGCAAAGTAACCCTACACACACACACACACACTTGAGAGACTTAGAATTTCTGATTTTACTCAAATCGGCCAGGACGATTTTTACATTGGCCTGTACGATCGGGTTTAAAACATAAAATCTAATCAGAGGTTCTTAATTAAGGAAGCCATCATTAGCTAATCATCCTGGACGATATGTGTATCAGCCAGGATGATAGGATCAAAACAGAAAGAAATTACCGCCATAAAAAATTAAGGTATTATGTATTTTTTATAATCGGCCAAGATGATCTAGGATCGGCCTAGACGATATTCACAAATTATGACTTAATTGATCAGATAATTAAGGATGATTGATATGATCACATCATCCTGGATGATTGAAGGATCGGCCAGGATGATCTAGTCAAAAAATCATAGTTACTCCTGGACGATCTGGATCGGACAGCTTCCATTCAGGGTGATGCTCTGGATGATTTTTCTTTGAATTGAACAGATCTGTCGGGATGATCGTGATATCGTCCTGAATGATCAAGCCAATTTTCAATCGTCCAGTTTGCATTCAGGGCGATGCTCTGGCCGATCTTCTGAGATTTGTACTGATCGGCCAGAACGATTTCCATATCGTCCTGGACGATATAGTCAGCAACTTGCAATTATTGATCTCCTTTGAAGCTCTTCTATTTAAGGTCTCTTGTTCAAAGTTTTTGATGATCCTTGGCTGCTGTCTTGACCTGAGAAAACCTAAAGGAGAGAGAGAGAGAGAAGGAGAGAGAGAGAGAGGGAGAGAGAGAGAGAGAAAGGATCTTGTGAGGGGGAGCTTCTGAGGGGATTCACAAGGGTTGCTCCAAGCATTGTTCAACTTCTTCTTCCCTAGAGTCTCTTGTCCTTGGAAGGGTTGGGAGAGGTAAGTTCCAGCAAGCGATCAAGGTTCTCTTCCAGCTTCAGGAGAAAGCAAAAGGAGGAAGGTTCTCTGCCTTGTCGGGTGTGGCAAAAAGAGGTGTTTGTAAAGGCTTCTCCGCCTAGCTGTGGGGGCTAAAGGAGAGTCACGATTGTAGTGCAATACTCAGAGGGTGCCTCCGGTGAGTGGACGTAGGTCGAGTTGACTGAACCACTATAAACCCTTGTGTTCTTGTTTTTACTGCTTCCGCACGTTATTTCTTTGTGGTGATTTGGTTTGTATTTGTACTTTGTCTAAAGATTTTTAAAATACCAATTTACCCCCCTCTTGGTTAGCCTTGGGCCAGTTCTGTAGGGCTTAACATCCCTAACAAACTTTCATACTTAGCATCAGATATTTCATAAGATTACAATTGACTCAAGAAAAGAAAAGGAAAAAATACAGACTGACTCAGACCTAGTCTACCAAATCTTTAGCTGGCTCCATTTGTCGTCTGATCTCTTGGCCCTGAAATGTCAGTAGAAAAAGGTAGTCAAAGTGTTTGCTAACATAAAAATCACAATCCATGAAACAAGTTTACAATAATCTCCCCCTTTTTGATGATGGAAAACACTTTGATGATTATAGTAGTGTAATTCAAGAATTTCAAAAATTCAAAGTAGAAATAAGTGCAAGTACAAACTAAAGCAACAAGCATAATCAATCAAGTACAAACAAGTGCAAGTTCAAACTAACATAATCAACAAGTACAAACATATTACTCCCCCTTTTGACATCTCAAAAAGGAGGAGAGAATTAAAAAGCAACTAAAGCTACTAGACAAAACCATAAGAAACTACAAAATGTAAAAAAAAAAAAAAAAACCCATCATAAGTAACTATAGAAAATAGAATTTAAGACTAGAAAGATGAGGGATCCTGATCATCAAGCAAAGGTGGTGGTGGTGGTGGCTGCTAAAAGAACTAGTCATAGAAGCAAACTGTGAGCCAAACCAGGCCATGTCCTGGTCATGCTGATGCTGCTGGTGTGCAGCATAGGCATCGAAACGGGCTACATCCTCATCGTGCTGCTGCTGCTGGTAAGCTACAAAAGTGTCGAATCAAGTCTCCAACCGATCAAATCACTCTACTAACTGATCAAACTGTGAGTGCTGGCGGAGAAGAGCAGGTTCAGGAACGAGAGTGGGAGCCTCCTCCTCCTCAGCCCCCTAAGGTTCCCCATCCCCTGGGTGGAGACGAGTACTGTGAAGGATATTAATAGAGCTATATGAGTGGCAAGGAGGTTGAAGGTCGTGACGAGCAGGATATTAAAGTTGATATTTGGTTTCAAGAACATAAGCTATGAGGTGTCCTAAAGACAGGTTGGATTTCCTCTTATGGCTTGGGTCGTGGATTGTTATCAAATGATCAATATATCAAAAAGCAAGTCAATAGCAATAAACTCTCTACGGGCCATGATGTAAAAGGTAGTCAGAGAAAGCGGAGGAGTGATGTGGACTCAATCCTTGGCTTTTGAAATAATGAAAGTGCGAAGGACATATTGGATTGTCTTAACATCTTTGACTAAAGAGCTAGTATCTCTAACATGAAATGGTGTGTTGGTCTGGCAAAGAAAATGATTTGCTGAGGTCCAATCAAAATCAGGATCTAAGATTATGGTATGCAGCTTATCCCCAGTGGTGGATAGCTATAACAGTTCAGCACAGTCCTGATATGTGATCGACCGGGCGTCGATTCACATAGGAGGTTAGGGCTGTGTAAGCAGAGTTTATGCGAAGATTTGCAAAAATTCAAGAAGAAGTTCAAAAGAAAAAGGGACTGTGAGGGTAAGAATGAAATAGAGAGAAGTGTGAGTAAAGAGGTCTAATATCGAATACGAGAGGTAGACAGGGTTGATGATTCTGAGAAAGTGATGCCACATTCTTTATAACGATGGTATGCAGCTTGATCTTCTGCTTCCTAAAAATGAGGGTCAAGAATAGCCCTTGAAGAGCTCCTGGAAGATTGTCGAATTCGCTTTCCACCAACCATAGCAAGAAAATAGTAAGCAAAAGAGAGAGAAGGAGAAGCTTGAGGTGAAAAATAATGACTGGAAGGCCTTAATTTAAAGGAACAGCCACATCATCCAGGATGATCGTAAAATTGTCCAGGACGATCTGGTTCAATTATTACTTACAGGTTGATTGGTCAAAAAGTCAGTTCGATCGTTCGGGCCGATCCGATATCGGCAAGGATGATTATACACAAGTGATCATCCTGAGGAGTCAAGTTAGACGACCATTGAAAAAGTAGATCGTCCTAGCCGATTAGGTATATCGTCTAGGACAATGCACAATAATTGATCGTATCGATCAAATTTAAAATGTTTTAAATATGTGTCACGTGTATCGTCCAGGACGAACAGTGGATCAGCCAGGACGATTATCCAATAATGGATCATCTGGGGTGATTTTAAGAATTTTAAACATACTACCCCATGGATCGTCTAGGATGATCCAGTGTATCGGTCAGGATGATGACCATAATTCCATCGACCAGGATGAAAATTGTATCGGCCAAGACGATCAAGATGATTGTAACAGAGTTTGATCAGATCATCCAGGATGTTAAGGTATCGTCCGGGACGATGATTTATAGCAAGCTCAGAAAAGTTCAGCAGATGGAATTTTGAAGAGAATTTATCATATCGTCTAGGATGATATTGATATTGGCTAGGATGATGTGACAAGAATTTGGAAACCAAAGAAAGATGGAGATGATCAGAGAAATCCCCAAAAATAAATAAAATAAAATAAAAAGCTAAAAACAACAACGAAAAACTAAAAACTAACAAAGGAAAGAAAATTGAAATTTTTGTTTTTAACTTATATATATATATATATATATATATATATATATATATATATATATATATATATATTATATATATATATATATATATATATTAGCAAAGCATTCATATGACAAATTTGCCAAAACATTAAATTTTAGAGATTCAAAAGATCAATGAGTTAACAATGTCACAATCTGAAAAAGAGAGAATATCCGATCCTGTTTATCCCTAGCTCGTACTTCTTTCAGGGTAAAAAATTATCTTTTGAAAACAAAATACCTAACTCAGGACAACTTAATTGGGTAAAAAGAAGATCCGTTCAAAACTTGGTTACAAAGAAAATATATTATAAATAATATACCAAAGTAATTTTGTCTCAATCATGAAATTTGAAATCAAGCCTTTGAAAATATCAAATAACCCATGAATTTTTCTAAGTTTTAAAAGTTTTGAAAAGAGAGGATAGCTTACTTTTAGTGGGCTCATTTTTTGCCTCTTGTCACTTTGATTAACTCTTAGAGCAACTTTTGATTTTCAATTTCGCATCTTTGCCACTTTTTTTTTTAAATTTTTGTAAGCTAAATTCTCTTTACAATCTCTTAAAAAAGATTCTTAGTTGTGAGTATATCTTCTAGATATTAGAGAATTGGATCTCTCTCTCTAACATAGAGAAGAATTAGTCACAAAACACAATCAAGATCATATGATATGTGCAACGACAAAATTTCAATTTACTTGAAAGATATATATAAAAAAACTTTGAACATTATATATAAGATAGATTATTGTAGCAAGATTAAAAGGATCTTAATTTAAAAAACCCTTTGTTAAAATGAGATAGACTTTTGTTTAGAGAAGAAAATTATACCATTAAACGAGGTTAGAAAGAGGGAAACCATCAACAGTGTTTCTCCCTTTAACCGATTTAGAGATGCTAATCATTGACATTAAATCTCCAAAATCTAAAAAGCTTGAAAAACTCATCATATAGAAAACCAAAGTTAAAATGAAATAAGATCTAAAACAACAAAATGCTAGCATGAAAAACAAAAACAACATTAATCAACAAATGTATTTCAAGAATTTATGAAGCAGTAAGTTTAAGCAATTATGAGTTGTGATCCTCCATTTTTTCCAAGTATCCTATGATCTCACGAGGTGTTTAGTGAGAGCAATCCTGCAAAAATCAACAACTATCAGATTCAGGAACCCAAAACAGTTTGGGTCCCTTCTTATGAATAATAAAAAGTAATGCTTATGTGCTATGCTGTGAATCATGTAATTTTGGTCTCCACACCCAATGTGTACTACGGTGAACAGTGCAAGTGTGTGAGATGTGTCCTAGCATGCCACATGAAAAACATCTAACTCCAGGAAAAGGATTTCTTAAATGATTAGGATTATAATGCCTCTTCTTAGGTTTTCGGCTTTAGATCAAAAATGGGTGTCATCCAATTTCCCTTAAGTGAGTTCAATTCCTTTTTAAGCCTCAAGTTTGTACCTTTTAAGACATCATTTTCAATCCTCAAATTTTGCTTTCTCTCTTCAGATTTCTTAAAATCAAATTCAACTGAGGTGTGTGAAACTTTGAATGCATCATGCTCATCAATTAATTCTGAATGCTTTTTGTTTAAATCATCAAATTCATCAAGTAGTGCCATGTGATTTGAATCAATTGTAGAATGATCTTTGAGAATCATTTCATGCTCTTTTTGTATATTCAAAAGCTCTAACTTCAAAATAGCATGAGTTTTCTTAAGTTTTTTGTATGATACATGAATTTTCTTATAAATTTCAAACAATTGATCATAAGTTGGTTTACATAACTCTTCTTCATCACTTTGATCAAGATGATCTTCCACCATTAAGCACAAGTTTGTTATTTCATCTTCAGGTTTAGTCTCCGATGAATCAGATGCAGAATCCACCCAAAACACCTTTTGAAGTCTCTTTTTGTCCTTCCTAAACTTGGGTTTCTCCTCACCCTTTTCTTTGCTTGAGTGATCTTGAAGTGTAGGACAATCAGCTCTGACATGTCCAAGCTTCCTGCATTCAAAACAAACAACTTCAGAAAATCCTTTAGAATATTTGTTATCCTTACCTTTTCTCCAATTTTGATGATGCTTTTGATTCTTTCTTAGAAAGCTTTTGAATTGCCTTGTGATTAAGGCAATATCATCGCTCTCAGACCCGAAAGAATCAGAGTTCCTGTTGTTGGCCTTTAATGCTTCAGTTTTCTCCTTCTTTTTCTCACCTGCATCAAGATTTCTTTGATTCACCCCTTGCTCGTAAGAAATGAGTGAGCCAAGTAAGTTATCAATCGAATAAGTGTTCAAATCCTTAGATTCAGTGATTGCAGTGATTTTAGCATCAAAAGAGGAAGGCAAGCATCTTAAAAATTTGTTCACTTTTTTATGGTTTGAAAGTTCTCTTCCTAAGGCATGCAAAGAAGTTACAATTTGAGTAAACTTTGTATACATATCAAAAATTGATTCAGAAGGTTTCATACGAAGACATTCGTAGTCATGCAAGAGAATATTCAAACAAGATTGTTTCACTTCATTGGTTCCTTCATAAGTAATGCACAACCTATCTTAAATCTCTTTTCCAGTAGAGCAAGTAGAAACACACATGTAATCCTCAGACTTTAAAGCACAGAAAAAATAGTTCAAACACTTTGCATTAAGTTGAGCTAAATCTTTTTCATCAAAAGTCCATTCAGTAAAAAGCACTTCAGTTTTAATTCCATTAAGTTCACGAGAAGGTGGAGAATATTCTTCTTTAATAAGCATCCACATGCGATAATCAGTTGATTGTAAAAAAGTAGAGATCAAGTGTTCCAAAAATTAAAAGCAAGGTTGTAAAACAAAGGAGGTCGTGTAATAGAATAACCTTCAATTGTAATACGATTCCCAAAGTTATCCATGGATCAAAATTCAAAAAATTTTCAAACTCAGTTTTTATGAATCCCGCTTTGATACCACTTGAAAGTTCGTTAGGGATGTTAGGCCCTTAAGAACTATCCCGAGGCTAACCAAGAGGGGGGGGTGAATTGGTATTTAAAAAATTCTTTCAACATAAGAATAAATATCACAAACAAAAGTCACCATAGAAAAATAAGTACGAAAAATTAAAGTGCGGAAGCAGTAAAAAGAATACAAGGGTTTATAGTGGTTCGATCAACTTGACCTACGTCCAGTCCCTGGAGGCACCCTCTGATTATTGCACTACCAAAGTGTCTCTCCTTTAGCCCCCAAAACTAGGCGGAGAAGCCCTTACAAAAACCTCCTTTTTCCACTCCGGCAAGGCAGAGAACCCCACTTCTTTTGCTTCCTCTTGAAGCAGGAAGAGAACCTCGATCAATCATTGAAGCTTACCTCTTCCAAACCTTCCAAGTACAAGAGACTCTAGTGGAAGAAGAAGTGGAACAAAGCTTGGAGCAACCCTTGTGAACTCCCTCACAAGCTCCACCTCACAAGATCCTCTCTCTCTCTCTCTCTCTCTCTCTCTCTCTCTCTCTCTCTCTCTCTCTCTCTCTCTCTCTCTCTCTCTCTCTCTCTCTCTCTCTCTCTCTCTCTCTCTCTCCTTTAGGTTTTCTCAGGTCAAGACAGCAGCTAACGATGTTTAAAAATGTTGAACAATAGCTCTTAAATAGAAGAGCTTCAAAGGAGCTCAATAAATGCAAGTTGCCGACTTTATCATCCAGGATGATCATCATATCGTCCTCTACGATCCATTCAAATCATAGATGATCGACCAGAACATCGCTCTAAAAATGAACTGGATGATTGAAAATTGGCTTGATCGGCCAGGCCAATCTCATGATCATCCCGGATGATCAGTTCAAATCTGAGGAAAATCATCCAGAGTATCGCCCGGAATTCGAGCTGTCCGATCCTAATCTGCCAGAACATCACCCGGAATTTATGTTGGCCGATATGTATCATCCAGGAGCAACTAAGAGTTTTTGAATAGATCATCCAGGATCATCTTGCGATCATCTAGGATGATGTGATCGTATCAATCATCCTTAATTACCTCCTTGATTGCCGGATTAATTTAGGCATAATTGTGCCATATCGTCTAGGCCGATCCAAGATCGTCCTGGTCGATTTCCAAAAATACAGAATACCTAAATTGATCATGACGGCTATTTTTTTCTATTTTAAGCCTATCGTCTTGGATGATATAGGTATCGTCCAGGCCGATCGGCTAATGACAACTACCTTAATTAAGAAACCTGATTAGGGTTTCTGTTTTAAACCATATCATCTAGGATGATATAAATATCGTCCGGGACGATGTGAGTAAAAATAGAAATTCTAAATCAATTAAGTGTGTGTGTGTGTGTATAGGGTTACTCAGCATCAGACATTTCACAAGATTATAATTGACTCAAGAAAGGAAAAAAAAAAAATACAGACTGACTCAGACCTAATCTACCCAATCTTGAGCTGGCTACATTTGTCGTCTGATCTCTTGGCCCTGAAATGTCAGTAGAAAAAGGCAGTCAAAGTGTTTGCTAACATCAAAATCACAATCCATGAAACCAAGTTTACAACAGAAATAAGGTGATTCATGATGGGAAAGAGATTAGACTATCATCTGTAGTATCAAATGCTATCAGTACTACTTTTATTGCTCTGAATTTTAGTTCAATTTGGGATCACTGGGTGCTAATCGATTGTTAAGACCGTTGTCAAATACTTGGCATCCCCCACCCCCCGAGTGGATTAAAGTCAACATAGATGCAACGTTGTTGAGATCTAATGAAGCCGAAATTGGTGGTGTTTTTAGAGATCATAAAGGTAGATTTTGCCTAGCTTTTGGAATCAAATGTACACATGGGGACTCTGGAGGTCTGGAGCTGTTGGCATTCCAAACTTTAAATAAGGTTATCAAGGATTGGATGATGGATTTAAAAGGTATTATACTTGATAGTGATAGTTGCAATGTTGTGAACTATCTGAAGGTTGCTATTAAGAAACCTTTTCTGATCAATGATGCTAGGTATGAAGATTTCTCTTTCCTCAAAAAGTTTGATTATTTCTTATTTGATTGGGTAGATAGAGAATGTAATAAGTTAGCCGATTATTGTGCTAACTTCGCGTTGTTGGGTGATTTTATTTGGGAAGATATTTGTTCAAATAAAGTTCCTCCTAATTTCTTGTTATTATTAAAGGAGGATTGTGATAGAATTCCTATCACTTAGTAGATTGTAGTAGGGGTTTTCTTTACTTTGTTTAATGTTATTTGCAATTTAAAAAAAAGGTGCAGTTGTATCTCAAGAGATGCCTATTATGTAATATAAAATTTATTTTAAAAAACTTTTAAAAATTTCAATCTTACAATTTTTTGCATATAATTAAAATGCTTTTCATTAATAACCTACCAAAACAAAAATGATAGTTAAATCTAGTTTTAAAAGAATGATCTACAATTCATAGTCTGAGTCCATTTAGGACTTCTTAGATGTTGGATTAAAATTTATAACTAAATAATAATCTACCTTATCTTACATTTTGTGAGAGCATGCATCAAAATTTTAAAAGACAAGGTACAATTTAGTTAGATATCCTATCAAGGCAAGATTATAAATCCATAAAAGTCAAACTTTCTTAAATCCTTGGTAGGGTAAGTGATATAAGTCCCATTGCATTTTGTTAGATCAAAAGCTAAACTTTCATGGTGGAAGGTTCGCTAGAGATCACTCGAAGTTACCAGAAATCACCACATAGAAAGTTAATAGCTGGCAAAGGAAGCTCTTTCAAAAAGAAATAACCATCTCTTGTTTAGTCAAAATGGAGGCTATTCATAAGTGTTAGGTAGTACATTTGGATGGGATTTATGCTAAATTCAAACCACCTATGGCCATCAAGTTGGGTCAAGAAAGTCACATGAAGCTCAGGGAAGGGTTCTTGAAAGTTTGTGGGATTAGATTCGCTTTGAAAGAAAATTCAAACTGAACCTATGGGTTAGCTTCTTGAATTATGTCTAAAGTTGAGTACTACATCTTGGGAGCTAAGGTGTTAGAGTGTTTGTAGAGTTCCTAAACTCATTGAAAGTTTTAATTATGATTGGGCAGGATAGGCATGCAATGTTTCTTGATTTAGACATTTTGGATGACATTGGGCTAACTCAATTAGTTAACTCAAGTCAGCCCAAGGTATGAGATGAGCAAGACATATGTAATAGACTATATGGAATGCAATGGCAGTGCTTGCTTGGGATAGTATGGTCTATAGTTGGATTTGGCTTGATGAACATAATTATTTTTGGAACAGTTTGTACATTATGATGTAAATTTATACACATGGCTAATAGTGTATAAAACTAAGTTCGTCCAAGTTCATACCAAAGAAGCCTTGATTTTTTGAACTGTTTATACCATGATGATCCACGTTCATGCAATATAAATGTAGGATGGTTATCTTTAAAAAAAATTAGTTTTTGGACAAATTTTCATGTGTTTTCCATATAAAGGGTCCTAGAATTATCTCAACTATCCTTTGCTTCAAATTTCCTTTGAGAGGGACCATTGAGAGTTTGTTTGAGAGAGATTTGGTGAGTGAAGAGTGAGATATACTGAAGGAGAGTTGTGAGGGATTTACAAGGTTGCCTAAAGTGAGGATCTCTTTGTCTTCTTAATGTTTCTACCTAACTTGTTTGGAGGCTATTTAGAGAAGATCTTTAAGATTGAATCAAAGTTCTCTACCTTTACTAAGAAGGTAAAAAAGGATGTGAAGGTATGCTGCCATCACTTGAAGAGTGTGCGATGGCTCTCTACCACATCGAGTTGGTGGAAGAGAGTTTTTAAGGTCTTCTTCACCTTACTGTTGGGCTAAAAGGAGAGTCGACATTGTTTAGTTCAATATCTGGAGGAGTATCCAGGGAGTGGATGTAGGTTAAGTTAGATAAAACCACTATAAATTTTGATGTTCTTATGCTATTTTTTTAATTTTTTTTATGAATTTTTTTTTTATATTAAAAAATTTGTGGTTGAAAAATTCTCTGTGATAATGATTTATATAGATAAATATATGTTTCAGGATTAGTGATTTAACTTTCTAAAAACATTAAAAAGGGTTTCAAAAATATAAGAATTGTTTTTTAATAACCAATTCACCCTTTCCTCATTTTTAGCATTGGAATAGTTCTATAAGCTCTAACAAACTACATGAACATTAAAGTGCTATCAAAGCCAATTTCAAAAATTAGGTTTAGACAACTTTTTGATAAATGATCGTGGCTAATTTTGAAAACTAGATTACTGTTGAAGGATATTCGATCACTAAACCACTTTTATTTGATAACATTTCTTTTTATTTTGTTTATAAAACTCACATGTATACTTTTTTAAATCAGTTGACTATCATATTTGGATATTAGTACATGATGTTAATACTAGATCTACTAGAATTGTTGATGGCATTATAATTGAAACAGTATTTACTGAATGGACTTTAGAAGAAAGAGAATTAGCATAGTTAAATGCAAAATATTTAAACAATTTTTTTTATACTTTCAAATCTAAGAATTATATGCAAGTTTCTACTTGCAAAACTGGAAAAGAATTATGGGATAAACTTTGTATAACTTATGAATAAATAAATGAGTTAAAATAATCTAGGTTGAACATTTCATTACATGACTATGAACTATTTTGCACGAAACCAAATGAGTCAATTTCTAATATGTATATGAGATTTACTCATGTTATTGCTTCATTCCATGCTTTAGGTCGAGAACTAACAAATTTAGAAAAAATTAATAAAATTTTATATTGTTTACCTACTATTTATGATGTAAAAAATACTTCCATAATTAAGTCTAAGGATCTGAATGTATATTCTATTAATAATCTACTTGGATCACTTATTGGTTATGAGCAAGGAGTAAATCAAAGACAGATCAATCTAGGTGAAAAAAGGAGAGAAAAATAGCATTGAAAGTTGATGATTGAGAGACTTATCAATCAATGCCAGAGGATGAAGAAGATATTGCACTTATGACTAAGCAATTCAAAAGTTTTCTTAAGAGAAAGCAACGATGACATTAACATTGGAATAAAGATAAGTTCAATAAGAATCCAAAATTTACAAATAAAATCATTTGTTATGAATGAAGAAAGTCTGTACAAATAAAGAGTGAATGCCCATATCAGAAAGCTAATCCTAACAAAAATAAATTTAAGGAGAAAACAAATGTTAGAAAAGTTAAAGAAAAGATTGTAAAGTGCTTTATGGCCTGACTCAGCTTTAAATACTTCAAAAATAGAAGTAGAAGAGGAGGTTACAAATTTGTGCTTAATGATAGATAAACTTGATCATTCAGATCAAGAGGAGGTATGTGACGTTAAGAGAATTTCTATTTGCATGTTTTACATTCTTGCAACTTTATAGTTTTGATGATTTCAAATATTATTATTTTATGTATAATTATCTCCTAACACTTTTTGGAAAAGTTGTTTTTGCTCTTGTGTGTACTAACATTTCAGAAAAATCAAACTCCAGACTACAAATACATCAAATCAAATTCAGCATGAGATACTTTGTGGATTTAAAACTTGCAATTTTTCTTTGAATTAAGTTTTGAAAGGGAGTGATTGTAATTGAGTGAATACACACACACACTTAAGGAGATCTTGAGAAATTTGTACTGATTGTACGGGACGAACATGGTTCGTACGGGACAATCAAGTTAGTTATCTCCTTATAAGAGCAATGGAATGAGCAGGAGTCGAAGGAAATTTTTCTAAGTCCTGATCTTCCAAGACGAAGTGTATTCATCCCAGGAAAAAATGTTCTCTGGAAAAGTTTTGCTCAAAAATTAAGTGTATTCGTTCCAGGATGAGTTGCTCTATGGATTGCTATCGTCCAGGACGAAGTATATTCATCCCGGGATGATTTTCCCTCTGTAAAACTTTTTTCCGGATGAACCTTAACTTCATCTCAGGACAAAGTGAACCAACTCTGAAAGTTAAGTGTCATTCTATAGTTTTTGGGAACTGACCTATGGAATAACCGTTTGTATCGGACGAACCTAGTTCGTACGGGATGATGTGTGTGTACGAAATCATTTCTTACCCATAAACATTATGTTCATTTCCAACGCAATTAAGTAAAATCATCTAGGATGATCCACGATCGTACTAGATGATCCAATACGTATTGACTTGAAAATTTACAGTTTTTGGACGGTTTTTTGTATCTTTCCTATAAATAGTCGAAACTAAACAACCACATAATCTTTTTGCCTTATGATCTTCATGCCTATTGAAAGGAGAGTCAAGGAGAGAGTGTGAGAGAGTGGTTGAAGGAGATTTCTAGCCATTGGAGCGTAAAGGTTTCACCTGGTACTCAAAGGTAAGAGTCTATACTTTTGCTTTGAAATTACTTCACTCTTTTCTTTCTTCCTTCTAAGATTCTTGTGAGAATATCTATCAATGAGAACCGGTTCTCTACCAACAATTAGAGAGTGTGAAAAGAAGAAGGGTTCTCTGCCCACACTAGGAGAGTGGTAACAGTCGAAGGGTTCTCTGCCCACACTAGGAGAGTGTGAACAGCCGAAGGGTTCTCTGTCCATACTAAGAGAGTGTGAAAGGATGAAGGATTCTATGCCTACACTAGGAGAGTGTGAAAGGATGAAGGGTTCTCTGCCCATACTAGGAGAGTGTGAAAGGATGAAGGCTCTCTTCCAAAATTTGTCATAGTGTAAAAGGATGACGGTTCCCTGCCGCACCTGGTAGTGGTGGAAAGAGTGTTTGTAAAGGCTTCTCCGCCTTGCTATGGGTGCAAAAGGAGAGTCACTATTGGTATTAGTGTAATACTCAGAGTGTGCCTTCGGAGAGTGGATGTAGGTCTGGTTTTGGCCGAATCAGCATAAATTTGGTGTTCTTTATTTTTCCGCTACTTTTATTTTGACGTTTACAACTTGTGGTTGAAAAATCTATTTTTATAAAACTTACTAAAGTTAGTTTTTATTTCCAAATTTTAAGAGGGAAATTTTTTTTTAATTACCAATTCACCCCCCCCCCCCTCTTGGTTAGCCGTGGGACATAAGCTTAGGTTTAACAACCTAATTCTTAGTAAACGAGTTTCAACAAGTGGTATCAGAGCTTTGTTTTAAATAATAAGTTTAGACTAATTTTTGATTAATGTAGATGGATACATTTGGAAACCGAAATATACATGAGGGCTACTCTATAACTAGACCTCCACTGTTCGACATTATACCTTTTAATTTTTGAAAAACACGCATGTCTATATTTTTTTAGTCACTTGATTATCGTATATTGAATTTAGTTCAGGAAGGGTATACAAAACCAACTAGATTAGTTGATAGTTAGAGTTGAAACCCCTTTTGCGAACTGGACAGTAGAAGAACGTGACATAGCATAACTAAATGCCAAATGCTTGAATTGTTTCTTTTGTGCTTTAAAATCAAAAGATTACATGGGGTTTTCACTTGCAGAAGTGGGCAGGACATATGGGATAGACTTTGTATAATTTATGAGGTGACTACTGAGATTAAGCAATCTAGACTTAATATCTTATTGCATGATTATGAACTATTTCACATGAAACCGAATGAATTCATTTCTGATATGTACATATGATTCACACAAATAGTCACCTCTTTGCATGCACTAGGTAGGAAACTAACAAATGATGAAATGGTTAACAAAATTCTTCGTTGTTTTCCATCTGCTTACGATGCTAAAATTACTTCAATTTCTGAGTCTAAAGATCTAAACGTTTACTCTATTGACAATCTTCTTGGTTCGCTAATTGCTTACGAGCAAGGAGTTAGCCAAAGAAAGATTGATGCAGGTGAATCACGAAGGGAGAAGAATATAGCACTAAATGTGGAAGAGTCTGAGAGTGAACGCTCACAACCTGAGGATGAAGACGACATTGCATTGATGACTAGATAATTTAGAAGCTTTATAAAGAGGAAGCAGAAGAGATGCCAGCATTGGAATAGAGGTAAATTTAATATAAATGCCAAGGTTTCAAATGAAGTGATTTGCTATGAGTGTAGGACACTTGGTCATATCAAGATTGAATGCCCAAAACTCAAAGCCACTCCTAGCAAGGAGAAGGTTGAGGAGAAACCAATTGTAAAGAAGGGCAAGAAGAAGTTTCAAAGAGCTTTCTGGGCGGACTCAGCTTCAGATTCATCAGAGACTGAGAAGAAAGAGGAAGTCACTAATATGTGAATAATGGCTGATAATCTTGTTCAGTCAGATCAAGAAGAGGTATGTGACTTAACCTATGATGAACTTTTTGAAGTTTCTGAACACATGCATGATGCATATAGGAAAATGAAGAAAATGCATGCTATTCTAAGTTTAGAATTTAAAGAATTACAAAAGGAACATGAAATCCTTAAGAAAGATCATGATTTAATTGATGACAACCACATGAAATTACTTGATGAATTTGATGACTTGAATAAAAAATAAGAAAATTTAAAATCATCCTATGTTGAACTTGAAAAAGATTTTATAAGGATGAATCGGAGAGCAAAATTTATAGATCAAATTATACAAATTGAATTTTGGAAGATATGAATTCATTTTACAAATTATTGATAAAAGCTCTCGAGGATAATAGGATACCCCCTAAACTTGATGATTTTACTAATCCTATTATGTATCCTAAATTTATACAATGCCTGACTAGACAGATGAATGGTAAAAGACTTAGAAAACCATTTCAAAAATGTAAAATGTAATAATTGTGGATTGTTTGGACATATAGCTCACACCTGTACTTTGAAGATGAAAACTTATTTGGTGTGGAAACCTAAGATGTATAAACCTAGACATATCATACATGTATCTGATTATAAATTACCAAAAGGAGAACCCAAACTCATTTGGATTCCCAGGTCTAATGTTTGATAATTTTGCAAGGTCACTCTCACACAAGACCTCATGAGAGTGTATGGTATCGGGACAGTCGATGTTTAAAGTATATGACTTGAAATACCTCACAATTTATATCACTTGAAGCCAGGAGTGGAGGCAAGGTTACACTTGGAGATAATACCACAAAGAAGGTGGTTGGATTTGGTATGAATGGAAATCTTAAGAACTTTTTTATAGACAATGTGTTATTAGTTGAAGGCTTCAAGCATAATTTGTTAAGTATAAGCCAGCCATGTGATAAGGGTTTTTGTGTAAAATATTTTCCTACTAGCTGTATATTAAGCCTAAATGGTAAAGATGTTTTGAATGGAAAAAGGGTAAACAATGCTTATATGCTAGATTTGAATAGAATTCAATCTCCCACTATTTTTTGTTTGAAAACTGTATCTGATGAGTCATGGCTTTGGCATAGGAGACTTTGTCATTCTAGCATGAAAAATCTTAGAAGGATTACCCAAAAGAACTTAGTTAGAGGAATACCCAAACTAGACTTTACTAAGGACCACATTTGTGATGCATATCAATTAGGAAAGCAAGTGAAGTCCTCTTTTCAGTCCAATAAGGATCTTAGAACTAGTAAACTTTTAGAGATTTTACATATGGATCTTTTTGGAACTGTTGGTACTGTGAGTCTAGGAGGGAAGGTATACGGATTTGTGATTGTGGATGATTACTCGAGATTCACATGGGTTAGATGTCTATTTCATAAGAGTGAATCATTCGAGGAATTTAGAAATTTTTTGACTTGGATTCAAAGAAAACTAGGGTGTGAAATTATTTCTATACAAAGTGATCATGGTGGAGAATTTAAAAATGAGAAATTTAAAGAATTTATTAAGGAGAAAGGAATTGATCATAATTTTTCTGCACCTAGAACCCCTCAGCAGAATGGGGTAGTCGAAAGGAAAAATAAAACATTAATAGAAGCCGCCTGAGCAATGTTGGCAGAATACTCACTTCCTAAATATTTTTGGGCTGAGGCGGTTAGCACTGTATATTATGTTCTGAATATGGTGAATATGATATCTAAATTAAATAAAATACCCTATGAGTTGCTAAAATGAAGAACACCTAATTTGCCTCATTTGCTGTTTTTGGTTGCAAGGTGTTTATTTATAACAATGGAAAATCTGCCTTAGAAAAATTTGATCCAAAATCTATTGAAAGAATTTTTGTTGGATACTCAAGTGTTGGAAAATCTTATAGACTATTTAATAAAAGAACTTTGATAATTGAGGAGACCACACATGTTATATTTTTGGATCTTCAAATAAAAATCTTTGTAATGATTTTTCTAAAATAATGGGTAGTGAATTTGATATGAGTCTAATAGGAGATTTTAGTTACTTTCTATGATTTAGCATTAAGAAAATTGAGGAAGGCACATTTATTAGTTAGTCAAAATATGTTAAGGACATCCTCAAAAAGTATGAAATGGAAAATGCTAAACCTGTTAGTACACCAATGAGTTCCTCAGTTCTGTTGGATAAGGACCCTACGAAAAAATATGTTGATCAAAAGAAATTTAGAGGAATAATTAGATCTTTACTTTACTTGACTACTAGCCGAGCAGATATCATGTTCAGTGTTTGCTTATGTGCTAGATTTGAATCAAATACAAAAGAATCATATTAGACAGCAGTTAAAAGGATTTTATGATATCTGTTAGGAACTCAGAACTTAGGAATCTGGTATCCTAAGTTTAGCTTTTTATTTTATATAATTGGTTATTCAGATTTTAACTTTGCAGGTTGTAGGGTGGATAGAAAGAGCACTTCTGGAACATGTTAATTTATTTGAAATTCTCTAGTCTCTTGGTCCAACAGAAAACAAAATTCAATAGCCCTATATACTACAGAAGCTGAATACATTGCATTAAGAAGTTGTGTGGCATAAGTACTTTGGTTGAAATAATAGTTGATTGATTTAGGATTGACTATAGGCACTATTCTAATTTATTGTGATAACACTAGTGCTATTTGCATTTCTAATAATCCTATTCAACATTCAAGAATCAAACATATAGACATAAGGTATCATTTCATAAGGGATTTTATATCTAAAGGAGAAATTGAACTCACTCATGTTTCTACTGAAAATCAACTTGCAGATATTTTTACAAAACCTTTAGCCTTTAATACTTTCAGTGCATTAAGAATAAGGCTTGGTGTGATTGATTTGAATGCTTAAATAAAAATGTTTTTGCAACATTGATGTTTATTTACTAGTTAAATGTGTTTGTATTTTTATGTGTTCATGAACTTGTTTGTGTTATTTTCTTTATTTAGAGTTTGTATTTTTTCATTGTTTTGTGCTTTTAGTTTGTTTGTGTTTAAGTTTTTTGATTGAGAACAAAAATTTGAAAATTTTGAGTGATAATCATCTGGGACGAAATGTTTTCGTACGGAATGATTTGTGTAGTGTGACAAATTGTCGGATTTTGAACCATTTGAGTGCAGTTTTAAGTGTTTTATTATCACTTCATCTATACGATCGTCATGATCATCCGGGACGAAATGTTTTTCAAATGATGGGATGAATGATTAAAGGGCTTGAATGGATAAGGTAGTTTTTAATACGAACCTCGTACGTACAAACGTTTGGTTCGTCTAGACGAACACATGTCAGTTCAATGTAGGTGACATTTTTTGTGTTGTTGGAATTTTGAAAACAAGTTTTGAAAAATATTAGTTTTCTTTGGGACTTTTAAAGTTTAGATTTAACTCTAACTCTAGAAGTTGAATCAACTCGTTTGAAAAAGTATATCGCCCTGAAGGACGAAAATAAAATTCCATAACGGCGTTTAGACTTAGAATTATATAATTCATCTTGAATATCATGGCTAGATTCTAAAGAGAACTTCACACGGCCCCGAAGGGACAAGGTAAAGATTAACTAAATATCCAGTTATGATATTCATAGCGTATGATTGTCGAATTCGTATCTAAAGCCTTATCAAAGAAGGATGTATCTCCCCAAAGGGAGATAACACCTCTCAATGATAATTCTTCTAATATGATAGCGACAATCGTTCTTTAACTTTTTCCAAAGAAATCTAAGAAGATTTTAAAAAGATTAATTTTGAAATCAGGTATGTGTGGTTCCAAATCTCCTACGAGGGCAAGCCCTCGTAGTTAATTATATCGTAGGTAGATAGGATCTCCTACGAAAACTCCCGATTAAAATGGTGGCAGAATTTCGTTAGAATTTCTAGGAGTGATATCAAAAAGAGAAGTGAATTTTGGAAATTCAACAGGGAATAGATCTAAATTGAGCAGTTATTAACGGAGTTAAAGGAGGAGAGGTAGGGGACACTTTGAGATTCCAGAACCATCCGGAAGTGTCCCAACTTAATCTAAGTGTTGGGCTTCATGTTTTGGATTGAAATGATATTTAATTAGAGTTGAGCATTTTATTAGAAATTTGGGATTATATTCCCAAAATTTGGGATCTTATAATCAAAGATCTGCCCCGGATCCTAAATCTATTTTGGACACTTGACCATAGTCGTCCGATCCTAACTAATGCAGTGCAAGATCTGGACTTATCCCGGCCTGGATTGGGGAGCCAGCTAACCACCTAATTGATTTAAAATACATTAATCCGGTCTTTTTATGAAAGAGTGGTAGGGACGTTGTAATTAAAGTTTTGGAGAGTCGGGGCCAACATCTAGAGGTTCTCCTAGTTGGCCCCTTTGACTTATGTTGGGTGCAAAATGCTAAGGACTATGCAATTAAAATCTTGACCCTTTTAATTTGTATCTAATGCAATGCATGCTGGTTAATAACTCTAAATCAGATATGCTTGAAATTTTAAAAACAGGCTTAGAAAATAATTTTTTTAGAAGACTGGACTTCCCCAGGTCCGGCACCTCATTCTCATAGGTCAGACTATCCGGACTCCACCCGCAAGCGGGGAAGGGTCTAAAGCAAGGAGAGAGTAATGCAGAAATATGCATGCGACCCCGGGGTCGATCCCCGGTTAATTCCCTAGATTCATTATCTTTCTATATTATTTAGACTCACTAAAATTTTAGACTTTTAGAATTATGAGTATAAAACTTTCACACCCTTGCGAGCCTCACGAGTTCAGGCAAAAACAAAAGCGGCACGCAATCGCCAAAAAACTAAGAAAAATAAGCAGTCCTAAAGGCAATCAATTCATCACATCAAATATAAATTAATTAATAAATATACATAGGCAAAGTTGCCTTGTTTATTACAAACCAGAATTTTGCAGAAAGTAAAGTGGTCGGGCACCACTAACAACAACCCGGATTCTAAACCTAGTAATGACGCAAGTAGTTTTGAGTGGGATATTCTCAATCTTCAAGTCTTCAATCTTTTTATTCTTTAGACTCATTTCCTTCAAGCTCCTTGGATTCTTTATAGTGGACTACCCAAATGGATAAGAGGGCACTTCCTTTAAGGGGAATGCCACTCTTTCCCCTTTGGGTAGGGAAGAAGTGTGGCCCAAATTTGAATCTCCAAATAGAAAAGGTCTACTCCCCTAAGGGGCATCCTTTTCTCTTCAGAGTCCAAGGTTTGGACCTGTGTATCCCAACTCAAAATCTAACTTTCACAACACTTAACAATTACACAAATTACATTTATATCAAATTAAAAATCTAGACTCTTCTATAAGGTTATCCTAAGCAGTTAATAAATACAATGTAATTATTCTCAAGCAGTTATATATGTGTAGAAAAGAAAGTAAACACACTGGCCACGCTCCTTTTATTTGGGTGACTTTAGCAGTTGAAGCACCTGTGCAGCATTTATAATAATTGATTTTTTTATTAACTTAGCCCCCCCTTTTTATTGCCCTGCATGAGCGTGGCCACCTATAGAAAACTGTGTGAATATCCATATCATACCTAACCTAAGGGTAATCTAATCGCCAAATACATCAATCCATCGACAGAGTGCAGAAAAAGTAAGCAGACACAACAAAGCAATTTCATCCACAACATGCAGTGAAAATAACGAAAAATCCGGCACACAGCAGTAAAGTAAACACTGGCCTAACCTAGGTCTAGAGTTGGTTGTCCTAGTACATCATATAAAGTGTGTGTAGAAGGTCGTGTGGCAGGGGTAGATCCTGAGGTGGGTGATTAGTTACAGTTGTCTAAAAGTCTGGGTTTGTTAAGGCTAAAAAGGGATTTAGATTAAAATTTAAGTATTAATAGATTAAGAATTTTAATTAAATATATTTTAAAAGTTAATTGATTACTACCTTTGTTTCACACCGAGGCCGTGAAGTTTATTTCACCTTCCTTGGGGCTAAGCTAATAGCTCATAGGTCTGGGTTACCCAATAGCAATCGGGGTTGATTAAGTTATTTAAACTAGTTGGAATTAAAGGAGTGAATTGATATTAAAGGGAGTTGGTTACTGATTTTAATATGTTGGTTGAGAATTTTATTATCCTATTAAGGAAATTTTGGAGTTTGGGGGAGTTAATAAGTTTTGGAGGGTTATCCGGATATGTTAACTAAGGGGTCAAATTTTGATTTTTAAAATTAAGGCTAATCTTAAGGGTTTCAGATTTTTAATAAATACTAGACCTTATTATGAGTTGTTAGACAGGTAATACACTCAATTTGGATTTTTCTTTCAAAAGTTATGATTTTTAGAAGTTTTGACCCGGTTTTGACCTAGAGTTGACCAAAATATTGACTTTTTTTATTTTTATAGTTTTATGGAATTTTAATATTTTTAATAAATATTAGGCATTATAATGAGTTGAATGCTAGTTAGTTTGGTCAATTTGGATTTTATTTGATTTAGTTATGAATTATTGAGGTTTTGAGCATTTTAATGAATTTTGTAAATTGCTTAATTAATGGCCCTTTTTATGGTTTTGCTTCAAATAAGTTCCCAATTTCTTAAAAACACCTCCAAAGGTCAGGAATGACCTAAGGAGGGATTCCCAAGTGTTTGGGGAATTTCTTGAAATTTTTAATTATTATTAATTAATTATATTAATTAAATATGGGTTTTTAGTTAAAATTAAATTAATTACATAATTAATGTCAAATTAAAGGGCTTATAATTTTCTTGGATTAAGGGCTTAATTCTGGTCAGTTAGAAGGGTTATACATATTTTTAGGGTTTAAATTTGATTTATTACAATTTCTGGAAGGTTTAAAGGCTTAACTAAGGCTTAAACTTAGGAAAATTGGTTAAGGGTCCTAATGTCTTCTAAAATCAGTAAAAAGAAAAATTTCTAGTGGTTGTACATGTCCCTAAGTTCAATTGTTTGAAGTTTCAACTCAAGAGGAAGTGAATCCTAATTATTGGAAATATTCTAAATTTTCTAAATGTTTGTCCTTAGTTATTGTCCTTAATAGTGTCACTAGGTTGTATAGGTTTGAATCAAAGTTCTCTCTAACCCTTGGACTAATCATGACATAAGCACATAGAGACAATCAAATCCTAAACCTAGGAGAGCCTAGGCTAAGTGCATGTGTGTGCACAACCTAAGCATGCAAATCAACTTGAAGCCTAATTAAATGAAGGATTAATCGATGAATAATTAACAAAATAATTATTCATTGATTGATCATAACTCCCCAAAAATTCTATTCTATCAAGCTTAATCTAAATTTAAAATTTCACGGGATCTCTCAAAATTAATTATTTAAATTTATAATTTTAACATATTTTTAAAATATATGTATTTATATGTATAAGCTTATACATAAAGACATAAATTTTAAAATATAATAATTTTAAAATACTATTAAAATATTTTTTAAGGATTTGAGAGAGATCTTTGAATTTTTTGAAGTTGTTTGAAAATAAAATTTTTATTTTTTTTAAATAATTAATATAATATTTAATTAAATAATAATTAAATAATACGGATATTCAAATAATTTGAAATAATCAAAGTGTATTAAGTTTTAAATTTTGAAAGTAGTTTTAAATTAAAGCTCTCAATTTTATCAAAAATTTTGAAATATCTAAATTATTTTAATCAAATATTTTTATTAATCATTGATCAAAAATATAAAATATCTAATAATTGAAATAATTTAAAATATATGCAGTATTTTAAATCAAAATTAATTTCAAATTAAAGATCTTATTTTTTTGAGCATTTTGATATAAAAAATTAAAGTTTTAGATTTATATTTTATTTTTAATGTTTTTTTTGAATTCCCTGCTAATTAAAATAGTTAAAATATTAATTAAAATTGATTAACAAGTAATGGTGGCGGCAGCTCCACGTGGCGCCTCCGACTGCGTCCACCAAAATGCGGTGGCAGCGGTCAAGCGGGGTCCACGCGCTTTCCACTTAAACACGTCGGCATCAGCTATGAGTCATTGGATCTCCGCTATCTTGAGTTGAACGGTCCAGATCAAAGCCCGCAATCTGATCTCATATGGAGAGATCGGACGGTGGACAGGCGATCCCGCAGTTTGGGATGGATGGCGTAGATCACATCGGACCAGATGCGAAACCGCGGGCTCATATACACGTCGGACGGGTTAACCGAACGACGTGATCAGAGAAGTTGATCTTAATATCAACGGCTCAGAAATTGTGCCATCTAGCACAGTTCGTCCGAAGCCCTAGAAGAGTTTTTGAGCTCGTTCTCTCAATCCAGTCAATCAAATGCAATGAAATTTTAAACCTAGATTTACGAGGTGAATAGAAGTTTTGGGGAACTATTTAAACGATTAAATAAGCACTTAATAAAAATCTAATTTAACCTAAGTGTCCTAAGCTAGGTTTAGAGATTTACAACAATTAAATGGACGGTTTAGACCATTTTTGGATTCTCTGAGCTTTTAGATTGTCCACGATTAAGTTCCTAGTTGAATCCAAGCTCCAACGCTCCACGAATCGCCTGGTAAAAGCCTTGGGCGGATTGGACGTTAGCCGGAAAAAGCCTTGACCGCCGGAGTTTGGGTGGGGATGTAAATGGAAAACTCAAGAGAGCTCAGAGGAAACGAGAGTTCGGCTGTTGCAAAACTTAGACGGTGAGAGAGAGCTAGGGTTAAAAAAAATGCCTTTTTAGACGTTTTTCCTCTATTCAAACATCTCCAGGTGATTTGAACAGCTGTGATCGACTCACAAGTTCTCCAGATAATTCCACATGTCCATGGAAACGTTGGAAGGCTGCCCTAAAGGCTGGACACGCCTTGCTCCTATTTGGTGGACTTGGGATGAGTGGGAGGAGACATTGCCTAAATTGCCTAAACCAAACCCTTAGAGCAGCTTAAACAGGGGTTAATCAGAGGAATAAAGTAAAAAGGGGAGCTTAGGCATGTGATATAGGAAGAAAAAAAGGGTTTTATTAGGGATTTGACCATAAAAAGGGATTTTAAAAGGGTCTTGACTCTCTTGACCAGTCAACTGGTCAATGGTTGCTGATGTGGCATAAGAGAGGTCAAGGTTACAGGTTGGAGAAGGTCCAAGCTTAAGCTCACACTCTTTGAGGTCAAATAGGAGGTTTGACCAATTCAAAAAAAAAAATATTTAAGGGCTTTGTTGACTTGGTTGACCAGTCAACGAAGTCAAAGCTGGTGATGTGACATTTGGGGAGGTAAGAGGTTATTTGGGATAGTTTGGTCGAGGGTCAAAAGTCAAAAGTCAAGGGTAGGGAAAATAGAAACCAATGCCACCAAGGATTGAGGGTTGACTTGGTCAACTCAAGTTGGGTTGAACTCAAAATATGTTTAGAAATATTCAAGACATTAAATGGAATGATTTCCAAGGGTTTGAGGATATTGATATGGTTAAATGGGTCGAAGTGGTTCATTTGAACTCTTAAGGGTTCATTGGGTCAAACCATGTTGACTGAGTCAACCAAGTTGACCCAAGGGGTGAGTCTGGGCTGGACAAATTTGAAATAATATTTGGAGACCACTGGAGGTGGTCCCCAGGTCTGGGAAGGTCAATTCAGTCAAAATCCCTATTTGAAACCTTAAGGGCCTGTTGGGTCAACCTGGGTTGACTTGATCAACCAGGTTGACCCAGGGTTTTGGTTTGGGCTTAACAGATTTGAAATGACATTTCAAGACCAATGGAAGTGGTTTCATGGCCTAGAGAAGTCATTTGGGTCAAAACACCTATTTGGACCCTAAAGGGGGCCTTTTAGGTCAACTGTGTTGACTTGGTCAACCAGATTGACCCAGGTTCTGGAAATGGGTCAAATAAGTTTGGTTTGATATTTAAAACTTGCTGGAGGAGTCTGTTTTCAGTTTGGAGGTCGTTTGGTTTGAAATCCCTATTTGAGCCCTCCCATAAGCGTATTCTGGTCATTCTTGGGCTTATGGTCACTAGGGGATGAACTGGGTCTAAAAAAAAATGTAGTTTATTGATCACCATATCAGGATTAATGGTCTGGAATTGATTAGAAGCTTTGGTGAAGGTTCTAGGGTCAGAATCTTCAAGGTGCAGGTCCGGTGGCATAGGCTGTAAATATCTGAAGGTTTTACAGCCTTTGAATTTTGATTTCGATTCTGGGGTTAGAGACCTCAGAATGAGCCCAAATTTGAAGGGTATCCTCCAGAGACATGTATTATCACTTTGCAAGTGATAGACTCTGAATCAAAGATCATTTGACTGGGTTTCAAAGTATTTGAAAAATCAATGAAAAGGGCCTTCAGGACCAAGCCTTTGAACCTTGGATTTGAGTCTGGATTTTTTGGATTTGAAATGGATTCTGAGTTTGAATGACTGGATTTGAATTATCCACATCATTTGTGATCATTTTTCATGATCATGAGTGGTAGGATAGGGTTGAAGTTTGACAGATGCAAGATTAGAGTTTTAACTTAAGTTTGGGTTTTGAACTGGACTGAAGTCTGGTTTTGATTGAGACTCAAATTGAGTTGAGACCTGGAATGGATTGAGGTCAGGATTGTATTAATGTTTGAATTGATTGAAGCTTGAATTTATTTAAGACTTGAATTGATCAGAGGGTTAGATTGGTCCTAGGATCTAAAGGGACTCTAAGATCTAGAATCTAGAAGGATCCTAAGACTTGGAAGCTAAATTGTTTCTAGGATTTAGTATCTAGAGTATGGAGGAATCCTGAGCTCTAGAGTTGATCCTAGGGTCAGGAGTCTGGAAGATTCCTAAGGTCTAGAATAGATCCTAGGGTTCAGATTAATCTGGAGTCTGGAAGGGTCTCAGTGACCTCATACAAAAATGAGGTCAACAATTTTTAACTGCCATTAAAACTATATAAGTTTGGATCGTCCCGGGACGAACACATGTTCGTCTGTACGATCGGACTGGTCAAAAGTCTGTACGAAAGGATGCTTTGTAAGTTGTGTTTATTACGAAAAGCTGTTTCATTTTGATGCTTTCGATTGTCCAAACAAAATTTTTTGTACAGGACGAATTGAAAATTTCGCACAAGACAAAATATTTAGTCTGGTACGAACGTATCATTTTTAATAAATAGAAGGGCTTTTGAACTCAACTGTCACACTCAAAACTCCATTTTCAATCTCTTTCGTACTCTAGATCCTCTTCCAAATGGCGAGTTCAAGCAAGAGACAAAAGGTTATGGCAAAGAAACCACATCAAAATTTCTCTAAAAATTTCCTTTCTAAAGCTAATGAGAAATCTTTTCCTAGGTTTGCCTCTGTAAAGATCACACCCTCAAGAATCCTAATCCAAGAACAACTTACCTTTCAGGTAATGAACATATTTTCCTCAACATAGTTTGGTTTTATCCTTACCCTCGTCTATCTCTACAATAAGGAAACCTTCCACTACTTCCTCGCCAACATGTCATTTAATTCTGACCACTCTATAATTCGTTTCTTTGTCTTCAAACACAAAGTTGAAATCACTAAGCATGACTTAGGAGCCTTTTTGAATTTAAGGACAGAGGGAGCCAGAGCCCATCACTTGATCAACACTCATGATTATTCTTGGTCTGAACTTAATAATGTGATTAGAGGAAATAATGTGAATGAACATGTGGCTAGAGTATCTGGTCTAGTTCGTAATGCACGAATCATTCAGCATATCCTTAGAACTTCCATAATTCTTAAAGCTGGTGATAGAGTCAACATTACCCCTCTTCTTTCTATGGTGACCTTTTTGATCATGACTAAAGAACCTATAGATGAAGCCTAACTTATCCTTGACTATCTTTATGGGTTATTTAAAATTGGGCATATAAAGCATAAGAGAAAGAAAAACATCACCTTAGGACATCTTGTTGCCTACATTTTAGAGAAGAAATTCAATATGGTTCATCCTGATCAAGAGTTTGAAGAATCGCTCTAATACAACGACGGATCATTTAGAGCAATCTTCAAAGAAGAACCAAGTAAAACTCATGTCATTAGTGATACAGAAGAAGAAGCAGAAGCTGCACTTGCACCCTCCAATGAACCAAATTATCAGGATTTGGTTCAAAGATTTGATTGCTTAGAGACTCATTTTGATCAACGCTTTGATGAAATTGAGACTCATCTTCAGTAGCAGGCCAATTAGTATCAGCATGACATGAATTTTATGAGGGATCAGATGAATAATATTAGTACCAATATGCTTATGATGAGTACTTACTTTAATATCTTTGGTGTTGTACCTCCTCCTCCTCAACCAGATCAGGGTCCTTCTCAGTGATTGTAGCACTTAGTTTTATGTATTTTCTGTAATTTGTGTTTTAGATATATTTTAAGTAAGTTTGTTGTATTTTTCTTTACTTTAGATGTTTTGTTTCTATATTGATATCCTAACCTTAAATTGTAATATCTTTTTAGTGATATCAATATATGTTCACATGTTTTTGGATTTAATTGTATTGAAATATGTGTTAGCCTTTATGCCAATCATTAAATTTTTTATCTTAATAGTGATATACTTTGAAGTGTAAGTCTAAATTAAATTCATTAGAAAATCTATTTTTTTCTAAATTTAAATTCTTCTTATAACTTGATATGATTATAATTCTCAATTTCATGTCTCTTATTTAGACTATATTAATTCTAATATTATTATTGCAAGTATAGTATTTTTTTATTTTATATTTCACTTATCAATAAATATTTATGCACTTAAAAAAATTTGAAAATTTTTATTATTGATTTTGAAAAGATCAAAATTACTCTTGAAAAAATGTACAAATGTACAAAAATCAAAAGAATTGTGCAATGGTTCGCACGTAGAAAAAGAGGCACAAAATAAGCCCAAAAATAAAAGAGATGCACAAAAATGTGCCAATAATCTGAAAAGATGCACAAAGCACCACATGTGATAATTATTTATTTCCATTATCTTTTAATCTCTTAATTCAAATTAATCTATTTTACATTTATATTCTGTATTGACATTTGAAATATACAAATTTTCTATTCATCCTATTTGCAAGGATTTTCTTTATCTTAGTGTCTAAATTGACTCATGCTTTTGATATATTCTGTTTATTATCAATATTATATCTTTTCTTAAATTCTATGAATTAATATGATTTATTTAATGTTTTAATTTTATTTGCATAACATATTTTAATCACTTTCAAGATTGAATTATCAAATGATTTTCATATGTCTGCTTACATTTCAAGCCTTTTTCTTCTTTAATTTTTGATGTTGTCAAAAAGGGGGAGAAATTGTTTGTATCGTGATTTTTGTTTTTGTTGATTCATATTGTATGTATGTGTGACTTTTTTTATTTTGTTTATGGTTTTTTGTATGTTGTATTTTTGTTTTATTTTTGTTTGTTATATATTTCTAAAAATACCTCCTTATTTACAAGTGTTCATCAATTCAGAGGGAGTTTAGGAGATTTTTTAAATTTGAAAATTATACAAGAAATAATTATTTTGCCATCATCAAAAAGGGGAAGATTGTTAAGAGAGTTGCTATTTGCATGTTTTACATTCTTGCAACTTTTATAGTTTTGATGATTTCAAATATTATTATTTTATGTATAGTTATCTCCTAACACTTTTTGGAAAGGTTGTTTTTGCTCTTGTGTGTACTAACATTTCAGAAAAATTAAACTCCAGACTACAAAGACTTCAAATCAAATTCAGCATGAGATACTTTGTGTATTTAGAACTTTTATTTTTTCTTTGAATTATGTTTTGAAAGGGAGTGATGGTAATTGAGTGAATACACACATACTTAAGGAGATCTTGAGAAATTTGTATTAATAGTATGAGAAGAACATAGTTCGTACGGGATAATTAGGTCAGTTATCTCCTCATAAGTGCAATGGAACGAGCAGGAGTCAAAGGAAATTTTTCTAAGTCCTGATTATCCAGGACGAAGTGTATTTGTCCCAGGGCGAAATATTCTTTGGAAATTTTTTGTTCAAAAACGAAGTGTATTCATTCCAAGACGAGTTGCTCTCTGGATTGCTATCATCCAGGACGAAGTGTATTCATCCCGGGGCGATTTTCTCTCTGTAAAACTTTCATCCGGACGAAACTTAACTTCATCCCAGGACGAAGTGAACCGACTCTAAAAATTAAGTGTCGTTCTGTAGTTTTTGGTAACTGACCTATGGAATAACAGTTTGAACCGGACGAACCTAGTTTGTATGCGATGATGTGTGTGTACGAAATCATTTCGTACCCATATACATTAGGTTCATTTTCAATGTATTTAAGTAAAATCACCCAGGATGATCCACAATCGTACGGGACGATCCAATACGTATTGACTTGAAAATTTGCTGTTATTGGACGATTTTTTGTGTCTTTCCTATAAATAGTCAAAACTAAACTACCACATAATCTTTTTGCCTACTAATCTTCATGCCTATTGAAAGGAGACTCAAGGAGAGAGTGTGAGAGAGTATTTGAAGGAGATTTTTTGCCATTGAAGTGTGAAGGTTTCACTTGGTACTCAAAGGTAAGAGTTTATACTTTTGATTTCGAATTATTTCACTCTTTTCTTTCTTCCTTCTAGATTTCTTGTGAGAAGATCTATCAAGGAGATCCGGTTATCTGCCGACACTTGGAGAGTATGAACAGCCGAATGGTTCTCTGCCCACACTAGGAAAGTGTGAACAGCCGAAGAGTTCTCTGCCCACAATAAGAGAGTGTGAACAGCCGAAGGGTTCTCTGCCCACACTAGGAGAGTGTGAAAGGACGAAGGGTTCTCAGCCCACACAAAGAGAGTGTGAAAGGAAAAAAGGTTCTCTGTTAGCATTGGGGATAATGTAAAAGTACAACGGTTCTCTGTCGCACTGGGTAGTGGTGGAAAGAGTGTTTGTAAATGCTTCTCCGCCTTGCTGTGGGTGCCAAAGGAGAGTCACTATTGGTATTAGTGCAATACTTGGAGGGTGCCTCCGGGGAGTGGATGTAGGTCTGGTTTTGACTGAACCATTATAAATTTGGAGTTCTTTATTTTTTTGCTATTTTTATTTTAATGTTTACAACTTGTGGTTGAAAAATCTATTTCTATAAAACTCACTAAAGTTAGTTTTATTTCTAAATTTTAAGAGGGTAAATTTTTTTTTTAATTACCAATAACCCCCCCCCCCCCCCCCCCCCCCTCTTGATTAGCCGTGGAACATAAGCTTAGGTTCTTAGTAAACGAGTTTCAACATGTGACATATCCTATGATGAATTATTTGAAGTTTGTGAGAAGATTCATAATGCATATAAAAAACTTAAAAAATTGCATGCTAATCTTAGTATTGAATATTTAAATTTACAAAAAGAACATGAAAATCTTAGGAATGATCATGCAACCAAATATTACAATCACATGGTTTTGCTAGATGAATTCGATGATTTGAATAAGAAGCATGAACTATTGAAAATATCTTATGTTGAGGTTGAATATGATTTTAAAGAATTTATGGCTGAATCTAATAAAAGTGAACATGATTTGGAGATTAAAAATTTAATTTTGGAAAATGAAAACTCATATCTTCAAATAAAATTGAAAACTTTAAGGAAACAAGATAGCTCCCACACTTGAATAGTTTTACAATCTTAACCAAAAGCATATAAGTTCAAAACCTAGGGAAATATATAATAGCTCATATAGATTAGTAAATCATTTTCCTGGTGTTAAATGCTTTTCATATTGAATGATGGGGCATATTTCTCACACTTGAACTATTCAAAGTAGAATATATTTAGTGTAGAGACCTAAGATTCATCAATCACAACATATCAAACATACATCTAGATTTTCATTATCAATAAGAGAACCCAAATTGATTTGGGTTCCTAAGTTTAATGTTTGATAATTTTATAGAGACGCTCTCATATAAGCCCTCATGAGAGCATTTCATACCTGAATAACTGATGTTCAAAATATATGATTGGAGATACAAATCAAAGTATATTGCTGGAGGTTAGGACTAGAGGCAAAGTGACACTTAGAGAAAACACCACTAAGAGAGTAGTAGATTCATGTATGATTGGTAACACAAAGAATTTTTTGATTGAAAATGAGTTATCGGTAGAAGACTTAAAACATAACTTGCTAAGTATTAGTTAGCTTTGTGATAAGGGTTTTAACATAAAATTTTTGCCTACAAGCTACATTATAAGCCAAAATGGAGTTGATGGGTTGGATTGAAATAGGCTAAAAAATATTTACATGCTTGATTTAAAATTTGTTAAATCTTCAAATTCTATATCTAAAAACTATTATTGATGAATCTTAGTTATGACAAAAGACTTTATGATGTAAGCATAAAAAATCTTATAAAGATTAACAATGAATTGGTTAGAGGCATACCTAAATTAGACTTCACTAAGGATCACCTGTGTGATGCATATCAATTAGAAAAATAAGTCAAGTCCTCATTTCATTCAATTAAATATATTAGAACTAGCAAATCCTTAGAAGTATTTCACATGGATCTCTTTAGACCTGTTAGTACTATAAGTCTAGGATGAAACATTTTTGGGTATATGATTATTAATGAATATTCTAGGTACACTTAGATTAGATTCTTATCATATAAGAGTGAATAATTTCATGAATTTAGAAATTTTTATACTTGGATTCAAAGGAAGCTAGGTTGTAAAATTCTTGCATTCATAGTGACAGCAATGAAGAATTTGAAAATAAAAAATTTAGGTTTTCTATAAAGAGCAAGGGATAAATCATAGATTTTTAGCTCCTAGAACTCCTCAAAAGAATGGGATTGTTAAAAGAAAGAATATAACTTCAGCAGAAATTGCTAGAGTCATGTTAGTTGAATATTCATTTCCTAATATTTTTGGACTGAAGAAATTAATATAACCTATTTTGTTCTAAATTGGGTGAACATTAGATCTAAGTTAATTAAGTAACCTTATAAACTTCTTGTGGGTAGGACCCCCAACCTCTCATATCAATGTGTCTTTGGATGTAAACTGTACATACATAATAATGACAAAACTCTTTTAAGAAAATTTGATCCTACATTTGATGAGAGAATTGTTTTTGGATATTCAAGTGTTTGTAAATCTTATAGAGTTTTTAACAAAAGGACTTTAGTAGTAGAGGTGACCACTCATGTAGTTTTTGATGAATCTAATATTTCTAGAGGATCTTAGTTGGAAGAAGAAGATGTTGAAGAAAAAACCCAAGGAATTGAAAATATAAATCTTAAAGAAAGGGTTGGAACCAAAAATAAATTGCCTAGAGAATGGAAATATCCTAAAAGTCATCCTGAAGAACTAATTTTGGAGACCTGATTGAAGGTATTAGGACTAGGCATGGACTTAGAAAAGAAGTGAATCACTCAATATATATTTTAATGATTGAACCTATTAATACAAATCAAGCACTTTTTGATAAATTTTTTATTCTAGCTATACAAGAAGAGTTAAATCAATTTGTTAGAAATAATGTTTGGGAGTTGGTAGAAAGACCTAAAAATTAAAGTGTTGTTCGAACTAAGTGAGTTTTTAGAAATAATATGAATGATTCATGTATAGTGGTTAGAAATAAGATAAGATTTGTGGCTAAGGGGTAGAATCAAAAAGAAGGAAATAATTTTGAGGAGACTTTTACCCCTTGTAGCCAAACTTGAAGCAATAAGGGTGCTTCTAGCATTTATTTGTATAAAGGATTTAAATTATTTCAAATGGATGTTAAAAGTAACTTTATTAATGGTTTAATAAAAGAGGATGTTTATGTTAATCAACCTCTAGGTTTTGAAAATTTAAAATTTTCTAATCATGTCTTTAAATTGAAGAAGGCATTGCATGGACTAAAACAGACACCTAGGGTATTGTATGAAAGGCTAAGCATTTTCCTACTAGAAAGATCTTTTACTAAATGAAGTATGGACACCACTCTCTTCATAAAAAGAGTAGGAGATGACATTCTAATTATTTAAATTTATGTTGTTGATCTTTTTTGGATCCTTTAATAAAGATCTTTGTGATGACTTTTCAAATACAATGAGAAAGGAATTTAAAATAACTTTGATGGGAGAGTTGAGTTACTTTCTTTGTTTTGGCATAAAGCAAAAAAAGGATGTCACCTTTCTTAGTCAGTTAAAATATATTAAGGATATCCTTAAGAAGTATGAAATGGAAAAAGCTAAATAATGAGTTCCTCAAATCAGTTAGATAAGGAATCTAAATGATAATCTATTGATCAAATGAAATTTAGAGGGATAATTGGATCTTGACTTTATTTAACTCCTAGTAGATTGATATCATATTTAATGTTTGTCTTTCTACTAGATTTCAAGCTAATCCAAAAGAATACCATTTGACTACTATTAAAAGAATTCTTAGATATATTTTAGAAACTCAAAACCTAGCGATTTAGTATCCTGGGCACAACACTTAATTGAAATAAATAGATATTATATTCAAATTTTGTATGATGTAGGGTTGATAAAAAAAGTACTTATAGAACTTGTCAATTCATTGGAAATCTTTAGTTTCCTGATCTAGAAAAAAATATAACCCTGTAGCCATTTCAACTACTGAAGTAGAATATATAGCCTTAGGAAGTTGTGTGGCATAGGTTCTTTGGTTTAAAAAATAACTTATGAATTTAGGTTTTTTAATTGGCACTATTCCAATTTTTTTGTGATAATATAAGTGTCATTTTCATTTCAAAGAATCCAATACAACACTCTAGGATATGCTTATGGACATAAGACATCACTTTATTAAAGACCTTGTTACTAAAGGAGAAATTGAGCTACATCATTTAGTTGCTGAAAATCAACTTACAGATATTTTTACAAAACCAGTAGATTTTGAAACTTTCAGTACCTCAAGAACCAGATTGGGTGTTATTGATATTCATGCTTGAAAAAGTTGTAAGTATGCTAAATGCGAGTGTTTATTTTTTTTCTTGTATTTATGATTGTAATTTGGTTTTTGTTTTTATTTCTCTTATTGGGGCTTATTTAATTTTTCTTTGATTTATTCATTTATTGATTTAGTTTTGTTTTAAATGGGTCTTGTTTGGTTTATTTTAAAAAAATATTTTGATCATAATATACAAATCCAATAGTTGATTTTCATTCGTACTATGCAAACCACTTTCGTACTATATAATTTTTTAAGATTTTTCATGAATTTTTTTTGGTAGAGGAATGTTTTATGCCAATTCATTATAGTGATTTAGTAAGAATACCTCATAATCTATATGAATCATCAAGGTTTTGTCTATATGAACACATGGCAAAATAATTTAGAATAAATTTATTTATGCCTTAGGGCATTACTATTTGAAAATCATCCTTAATGAACACATGTTCATCTATATGATCCAGTTGTCGATTTGTGTGCAGATGAATTTAATTGGTAGGCATGATCATTATTGATAAATCATCTCGGACAAACACATGTTCATATGTACAATTAGTTTTTGTCAAAGATCTTACGAAATGACTCATCAGGAAGGTAACTTTATGTAAAGGTGCTTTGCTATAATAACTTTTCTTGATAGTTTATATTAGCATATATGAACCCAATTTCATACTATACGAAGTTCGAAGTCATACATTCGATCTCAATTTGTACTGTATGAAATTGTCTGATTTCTATAAATTTGAAGATGTTCTTTTAATTTGTTTAATCTATTCAACATTCAGTCCTTTTCAATCCTTATGTCCAATGCCTTTTCAAATGGCAAGAGGCATCAAATGGTAATGTCTTTCCAAAGGAAGTTCATATTGTACTGAACAAGATGATAATTTTCTTTCAAGATAGAATGAACAAGCCAACAATAGATTTGTTCAAGCTAATATTACTCCTTCCAATCTTCTAATTCAAGAAGATATCAATTTTCCAATTATGTTTCTCTTTAACTCCATTTAGTTTTCATTCATTCTCACTTTGATCTATGCATTTCACTCAGATCCTTTTTATTATTTTCTTGCCAATATAAGAATAAGAGAGAACAACACCATAATGTTCTTGTAATGCTTCCACCAACGAGTTGAAATCACTAAAGGAATAAGGGCACATTATATGACTTCAAGAAGTGATTTTGATTGGTCTTCTGTAAATCAAACTCTTAGGGTTATACCTTCAATCCAATACATACCTCTTGTTCACACTTTGAATCAAAATGTCAGAATCATCCAGCATGTTTGAAAATCCTTCATTATTCATAAAGTTGGTGATCGAATCAATATCACTCCTTTGCTTAGTATAATAACATACTACATATTGTTAAACACTCCATTTGATGAAGCCTAATTAATTTTAGACAACATTAATAACCTTACTGATATCAAACTCCCTGCTACTATAAAGAAGAAAAATGTGGCCTTAGGACACTTGATTTCCTATATCCATAAGAAGAAATATAATCTTATTCATCCCTATCCCCCAAATAATCTTACTGTCTATTTTATTAATGCTTCATTTCATATTCTTTCCCATCAGGATCAAGGGGATGGGGAAGATAAATTTGATGAAGAGGAAAGATCTCGTCCAGCACCTGCATCTGCTCCTATTCTTAGACCTGAGCATCAATTCTACTAAGATTTGATCCAGATATTTGATTGCCTTGAGTCTCATATAGATCAATGATTTGATAAGGTTTAGATTCACTTAGACTTGTAGGACTTTAGATATAATAAAAATATGAGTGAAAGTTTGTTAGGGATGTTAAGCCCTTATGAACTAATCCCGAGGCTAACCAAGAGGGGGGTGAATTGATATTTTAAAAATTTCTCAATCAAATCTTAAACTCAAACCAAAAAACAATTCACCAAAAAAAATAGAATGCAGAAATTAAATGCGTAAGTAAAAACAAAGGAAAGAATATTCCAGATTTATAGTGGTTCGGTCAAACCTTGACCTACGTCCACTCCTCGGAGGCACCCTATGTGTATTGCACTATCTTAGTGTCTCCCCTTCAGCCACCAAAGCTAGGCAGAGAAACCCTTACAAAACACTCCTTCTCACCAACCTAGGTGAGGCAGAGAACTGACTCCTTTTACTTTCTCCTGAAGCAGGCAGAGAACCGACTCCTTTTGCTTCCACCTGAAATAAAACTATCTAAATAGATCTAGCAGCTGATTCTTTCTGATTTGAGCATATCGTCCCGGCCGATAAAAAAATTATCCAGGATGACATGTAGTTTTTTTATTCTTTTTATTTTTAACCTATCATCTAGGTCGATTTATGAATCATCTCGAACAATTTTAGCAAAATCAAAAAACTCTAAGTCAGACAAAAAAAATCACTCAAGTGTGTGTGCAGGGTTACTTAGGATCAGGCACCACAAAGATTCAATTAACTCAAGAAAGGGAAAAAATACATTTAAAACTGACTCAGACCTAATCTACCCAATCTTGAGCTGGCTTGAGTTGCACTTTATCTTGTTGACCTAAAATGTTAGTGGGCAAGGAAATCGTAGAAAAATAAGAATGTTTTCTATCATCAAAATTCTAACTCATAAAACCAGATTTGCAACAATCTCCCCCTTTTTGATGATGGAAAATAAAAATTAATCTAAGCAATTCAAGACAGTGAATTGGAAGTAGTGCAATTATAAAAAATATAACATATTCAAATTTCAGAACATAATAGTATAAGTACAACACACTACTCCCCCTTTGACATCTCAAAAAGGAGGAGGAAAATAGAACAGAAATAAAGAAGAAACTAAATAACAAAAAAAATAGAAACAAACTATAATAAAAGAATAACATAAAAAAACTAGTAAAATGATGGCCCTTGATCATCTGAAAAAGGAGATGGTGGTGGTGGCTGCTGAAAGTAGATAGATAGCGAGGTGAACTGTGCTCCAAACCAGGCCATGTCCTGGTCGTGGTGCTGCTGCTAGTGCTGCTGTGCAATATAGGTGTCAAAATGAGCCAAGTCCTCAGCACGTTGCTTCTCCTATGTAACAACGTAAGTCTCAAAGCGTGCCTCCTACTAGTCGAACGGCTCGACCTGCTCATCTAGCTGAGAGTGCTGGCGAAGCAGAGCAGGTGCTAGAATAAGTGGGGGAGCCTCCTCCTCTTCTGCCCCCTGAGCTTACCTTCCCCCAAGGTGAAGATGAGTAATGTGTAGTATATTGAAGGAATTATTGGAGTAAAAGGCAGGTTAGAAATTTGGAGGAGCGGATATTGGAGGTTATATCTAGATTCTAAGACATAAGTAATGATATGTCCTAGGGCTAGATTTGATTTCCTCCTATAAAAGGTGGTGATCGAAAGAAGAGGAGTAATGTGGATGCGATCACCAGCTTTGGGAATAACAGAGGTGTGAAGGATGTGCTGGATCATCCTAACTTCTTTAAGTAAAGAGCTAGTCTCTCTAACATGAAAGTGGGCATTGGTGTTGCGAAGAAAGTGGTTGGCCGTATGAAGGGGTCAGAACACAGGGTGTGAAGCTTATCCTCTGTGGTGGAGAGTTGTAAAAATTCTGTGCAGTCCTGGTATGTGATCTCGATGGGGCGTCGATTCACAAACAATCCAAGAGAAGTTAAGGTAGAATTTATTCTAATGCTAACAAAGAATTCAAATAGAAGCTCGGAATTGAAGGGGTTTGTGAGAGTGAGAATGAAACAAAATGCAATGTGAGTGAATAAGTCAAGTATCTGATAGGAAAGGTGGTTTGGGTTGTTCGATTGAAAAATAGTAATGCCAGTCATTTTGCAGCATTGGTAGGCGGCTTGATTATCCATCTTCATGAATCTGGGATGATTAGATACAGGTGATCATCCCAAGGCGATAATCCAGACGATCGTTGAAAATGTAGATCATCGAGGATGATGAGGTGGATACCATTGAAAACATAGATCATCGAGGACGATGAGGTGGACCATCCAGTATGATGATCAATAATGAATCATACCGGCCAAATTTAAAATGTTTAAATGCACTGCCATGTGAATCGTCCAGGATAAACGGGTGGATCGTTCGGGACAATGCTCTAATAATGGATCGTATCGGTCAAATTTAAGGCTTATTAAACGTATTTCAACATGTATCATCCAGGATGAACAGGTGGATCATACGAGATGATTACCAATAATTGAGCAAAGAGTAAAGGCATCATCCAAGAAAAAATATGATCATCTAGGATGATCAAGGATGATTGAAGCAGAGGACGGTCAAATCATCAAGGACGATAATGTATCGTCCATGATGATAAAGAGCAAAAAGGTCTGAACCACCATCAGATGAATTTTTAGAAGTGAATTGAACCGATCATCCAGGATGATGGGAATATCATCCAAGACGATGTGAGAAAAATTTTAAAAAAGATAATGGATGGAGATGATCGGACAAGGCCCAAAAACATAAAACTTAAGTAAAAATGATAAACGCAAGATATGAAAAAGACATAAAAATGAACAAAAATAAAGGTTTTTTTTTTTATCAAGGCATGAATATGACATAGTTTCCATGTGATTGATTTTAAAAACTTGTAAGTCAATGAATTAAAATCGTCAGAATTCAAAAAATTGGTAACAAAACTAATCTTGTTATCCCTAACTCGAACTTCTCCCAAGGCAAAACTTCTTTTTAAAACAAAGATCTAAATCAAATAAATCAATTGGACAAGATAAAGAAATTCATTCAAAACTTGGTTTTAGAAAAATATTTTATAAAATAATATATCAAAGTAATTAGTTACGATTAATAATCCTGAAATCAAGCTTTTGAAAAATATCAAGTGACACATGAATTCTTTTAAGATTTAAAAATTTTGAAAGGAAATGAGCTTGCTTTTGATGGGCTCATTTTATGCCTCTTGTCAATTTGATTGGTGCTCTTTGCACATCTTTTGATTTTTGATACACTTTGTGTATATATATTTTTCAATTTGATGACATTGCGTATCTTTCCATTTTGGCATTATTGGCCACTTTTTTTTTCATTTAGTTTTGCAAGCTAGGTCCCTTTTCCAAAATTCTTAAATTCTCTCAGTTGTGATTATATCTTCTAGATATTAGAGAAGAAAAATCCACTCTCTAATATAAGGAAGAATGGATGACTCCTAAAAGGGCTGAAATTGATGACGGCTTTAGAGAGAGAAACTGCCGTTAGAGAGAGAAACTGCTGGAATTTTGAATTATGATTTCGCAATTTTTTAGCAACCCTCATTACCGGCTCTTGGTGATGACGGTGGAAGGCCACCGACCACCAGTCAGTGTGCATAACCTCATTGGAATATCAAATGGACTTATCAGAGAATATCGTCGCTAATTGTTTCTGCGTTCGAAATCAAACAACGTTCATGTGAAGATGTCTGCAAGACCTCTGATTATCAGAGATGTTAGCGACTCACCGGTAAAGAAGAATGTTGAAGTTGTGGAAGGTAAAGGTAAGAAAAATATGACAAGCCTTGATTACATTACTCCTCATCTTTAGAAATCTAGTGCAAATCTGAATCTTAATTCTAATGGTTTCGAACCTTCTTCATCAGAAATGAAGATTTTTGTTAATAAATTTGGCTGTTCAAATGCAATCTCTGACCTATGGCCAGCGATAAATGTGAATAACCTGAACGTAGTTAACAATATATCCCATTCTGATGATAAGCATTCTTCTATTCTTTGCACTGGATTACCTGTTAAGTCTATTTTGCAATCTGGGAATGTTGATAAGAATTGTTATGAGGGTCATTCTAAGAAGGGAGAGTTTCAGACTGATAATGGATTGAAGAACATTTATGAGGTTACAACAAATGACAATGTGACTGGTCCTAAGGAAAGCTTCCCTAATGCATGGAAGAAGACTCAGCATATCAAGCTTAACTATGATATGAAATCAGCTCCTATTTTTTTATGATGGTATTACAATGATTATGAATTCAGAATGTGAAAATGCAAATTCACATACTTTAAGGAATTCACTGGTTATTAAAGTATTGGGAAGCAACATCCCTTTTCCTTTCTGTAGCAGAGAACTTCAGAGGCAATGGTTCAAATTTGGTAATTTTCATCTCACAACTTTGGGTCTTAATTGGATCCTATGTTCCTTTACCAAGCTAGAAGCTATGGAAGAAATCATGGAAGGAGGTCCATGGTTTATTGGAGGAAACATTATTGGTTTGGATAAATGGTCCCCCTCATTCAACCCTGAATCTCTTAAAGGTCTTTCTGCACCTGTTTGGATTTGCATGCCTTGTTTGCCTTTACATTGTTGGGATGAATAGAATATTTCTAGAATTGCATCTATGATTGGAGTTCCTTTATATCTATATGATAATTCATTTAAATGGGGAAAGAGGGAGTATGCCAGAGTTTGTGTTCGCATTGACTTAGATAAAAATTACCCAAAGGAGTTTGGATTGAAGGAAAGCATGGTAGATCATTCCAAAAGGTTGAATTTGAGACGATCTCATCTCTGTGTTATCACTATGGAAAAATTGGACATCTCAAGAACACATGCCCTCTTACTAATAACACTTCTAAAAAGACATTTGTTCCTGTTACAAATGTAAGTAATGAAGGGATGTTTCATGAAGAAGGTGATTCTAATGAGCATGATGAATTAGGACCTTGGATACAGGTCAAATTCAGGAAAAATAAATGATTTGGTAAAACTGTAGTTTTTTCAAATCAGAAATCTAAAAATCAGAAGAATCCTCCGATCCAAATTGAGCCCATCATAGAAGAAGGAGAGATTATTGAACCACAAAGCAATGTTGTTGTTCAAAGTATAGAAACTGATGCCAAGGGTAACTCACTTGAGACCAACAACTCTGGCTTTAGAGTGAAGAACAATTTCAGTATCCTTGAAGAAATATTGGATGAAACAAACATGGGAGATACTATGAAGAATGATGTTATTGTTGAACAGGTTCAGACAAGGAATCTGCCACCAAACATTTTTGTTTGCGCTTCTCCTGATAATCTTATCAAGCAAAATTTGGTAATAACAAGTGATGTTATTATAGGTGAAAATTTTCTTACGATAGCTTCAGTTAAATTGAAGTTATCTAAAGAAGTAAGGGATTTGAGCCCTGTGGATACATTCAGTAAGAATAGAAGAGGAGTGAATAAAAACAAAAAGAAAGGTGGGGATTCATCCCCTCCTGGGAATTAATGGCTTCCCTTATTTTTTGGAACTGTAGGGGGGGCAAGAAGAAGGAGGCTTCCCTCTATCTCAAGGAGATAGTAGAAGATAATGAAGGCTGTTTTATAGGTCTTGTAGAGACTAAAATCTCAAGCTTTGACAGACTTGATGTTGATAAAGTTATTTGAAGGGGGTGGGATTTCTTCCACCATCCTGCTGAAGGTAATTCAGGTGGAATCATTATTTTATGGAATAGAAATAATGTTTCCTTTGAAGTTTTGGATCATTCTTCTCAAACTGTCATTGGGAAGCTTAAATCTCCTATGTTTGGCTCTTGGTTGGTGGGGACTGTGTATGCTAACAAGGATTATCATAAAAGGAGAAGTTTATGGGAGATGCTTGAAAAAGCCACTAAAGAAGACATTCCTTCAATTGTTGGAGGATATTTTTATTGCTTATTATCTAATGATGATAAGAGAGGTGGCAAGAGGTTCCTTTTTTCAAAAGGTCATCAAGAAATGAAAATGTTTATGACTAACAATGATTTTCAGGAAGTTGGTACTATTGGACCTAAGTACACTTAGTGCAACAACAAGGATGGAAATATAAGAATATGGGAAAGACTTGATAGATGTCTTCTCAATGCGACTGCTCTTCAAAAGTTCCCTTGGCTCTTGTTAGACATTTAGCAAGGATTGCTTCTGACCATTGCCCTATAGCTTTCAAAATGTTGGAATCTCAACACAAAACTCATTTTATCAAATCTGAAGAAACTTGGAAATCATATCCAGTAGCAAAAAGTATTGTTTCTAATGCTTGGAGGAAAAATGATTGTGGTAATGAGATGGATGTTTTACAAAAGAAGCTTAAAAGATCCTTCAGGTCACTTTTCTTCTGGAGCAAGAACAAGTGCAAGTGCCTAAATTTACTAAAAGAAAATTTAAAAAGGGAGATAGCTGATCTCCAATTGGAAAGAAGCTCTCTAGGTGGCTATCATATGAAAAGCTGAAACTACTAAGATTTAAAGAGTGAAT